>CM061556.1:43972708-44575208 GCA_030864225.1 Capsicum baccatum var. pendulum | reverse complement strand
AGATCTGGGTAAGAATGAATAAAGAAATAGATGTCAAATAATTGATATGTAGTCCAGCAAAGTACAAAGAACCTAAACACTATTGTTTTGTACAGAATCGATAAAGAAATGAATGCATCGAGAGAGTCAAGATTTTTATTTAGGGGTTCAAAAGTGAAGTAACTTCATGACGTTGATGGAATTCAACATCTTATACAAACACAAAAAATAATTGTAACTTTATATATATATATAGTGTAATTTTTTAACGAAAGAGATTCGAATGAACCCTTATTACTTCTAGAATTCGTATCCCTATAAATGTCAAATAATTGATACTAACCAATCACCCAACAAGTTATATATTAAGAGAATCTAATCATTATAGTCTTACCCTTAAGAGGAAGTGATAACGTTTCCTTAAAAGAGAAACTGTACAAGGTCATATGCAATATTGTTTACCCAACTATGAGTCGGGTTTGATCCCATAGGCATAGATAACAGTATATAAGCGATCAAGTAAATTAGCAATTATGACAAATCAAGCTAAGTCAAATACTTGATAATATTTTGATTTTGAGAAAATTATAACTAACATAAAAATATAAACTAATCTAGAAACCAAGTAAAATGATCAATAGCCACACACATAGATACAAAAGAAATCACTCTCAAGTAATGATCAATGAATTTCACAAATTTTACAAATAAGAGCGACTTTATATTAAACCCAGATTTGAGCACTAGACTCTTACTCTGGGAAGAGAGCTCTGCCAACTAGCCCATACCCACAAAGGGGAGTGGCTAATGGATGGAACCTTCAATGAAATCCTAACGGCTAGTGAAAAGCTGGGAGGGAACACAGCTAGCACAAATAGGATAAATTTATTCAGGAATTGTCTTAATGCCTGTAACATGATTAATTTGAGCTTTAAGGGTAGTAAGTACACTTGATCCAATATGAGACACCGTAATAGGAACTCCCTTATACTTGAAAGGTTAGATAGTGTTAGGGTTTTTGCCCTGATTTTCTTACCAAAATTAAGTTTTACTTTTTCTTAGAAAGAAAATTTAGAAAGAAAAGAAAAGTAATCATAATTACTTTTACTTTTCTTAAAAGAAAAATATAAAACATTTTCATATTTGGCTAACCTCTTTCTAAGAGGAAATGTTTTGGAACTCTATAAATAGAAGACCCTTTCTTCTCATACAATAACACAATAGCATCCATAATGTAGTCGTTTAAAAGTTTTGGCTAGGGGGAGATTTTATCTCTCATTAATTCTTTATGTTTTTTTAGGATATTAATATTAGGCCAATTGGCCAAATCATATCAATAATATTATGTTTTAGTATATTTTTTTTTTCATATTATTTATCGTCTAAAATAGTTTGCAAATTTAAGCTTCCGCATGATGCCCTCTTGATTTTGAACCCAACAAGTGGTATCAGAGCCAATGATTAAAAGATTTGATTGCAGATAGTTTAAGATCAAAGTTGCAACAAATTTGATGATAATGAAGATATATGTCCAAAAACTACATGTGGAGACAATTGTCAATCATATTTCAATAATCCTGCTGTCACATATTTGAAAATAAAGCTCACTTTTAATCCTGCAAAAGGGCTCCAATATTTTTAAACCGAAAAAGGCTGATATATTCTAACCCAAAGAGACTCAATTTTTAAAGCATGTCAAACAACAGTGATATATGAAAAATATGTAAAGAACGAAGATTATGCACAAGAAGAAGGAGGATCAAGAATATTTTGCAGAAAATCAAGCCAAAAAGGGGAGATTTGGTAGGGGTTTTGTCCTGATTTTCTTAACAAAATTAACTTTTACTTTTTCTTGGAAAGAAAATAAAAGTAACCATAATTACTTTTACTTTTTTTGAAAGGAAAATATAAAAAATTTTCATATTTGGCTAACCTCTTTCTAAGAGGAAAGGTTTCGAAACTCTATAAATAGAATATCTTTCCTTCTCATACAATAACACAATAGCATCCACAATGTAATCATTATAAAGTCTTTGTTTAGGGGGAGATTTCTCCCAATAGGTTTAATGTTTTTTCGATATTAGGTTTTATAATATGTAGACCGATTTGCAAAAACATATAGTAATTTAATACTTTTTAGTATTGTTTTCTTTGTCGTCTGATTTATTGTCTGAAGGTTTGCAAACTTTAAGCTTCCACAATGACGCCCTCTCGATTTCAAAACCAACAGAAAGGTGCGTTACTAATATCTCCTGGATAAAGCACTATCTAGAAGCTACTGTCACTCATTTACCTAGAACTAAATCAGACCATTGTCCTATCCTTCTCTACCTGGCTTCAACCACCTCCCTTGGATCTAAGCCCTTTAGGTTAGAACCCATGTGGTGTAGCCATCCCACTTTTAAACCCCCCATTGGTAAATGCTTCACTTCTAACACCCCCTTAATCAGGCTGTCAAATCCTTCCAAAAGAATTTCTTATTTGGAATCTAAGGTCTTTGGTAACATTTTCAAGAAATTTTTTCAAGAAAATGAAATGAATCAATGCTACGATGGATAGGATTCAGAACTCCAACAATTACTACCACAACCCTTTCCTCCAACACCTGGAGGAGAAACTCTTGTGGGAGTATGATAGTCTGCTTAAAAATGAAGAAGATTTCTGGAAAACTAAGTCCAGGATCAATTGGCTCACTGAGGAGGATGCCAATACTTCTTTGTTCCATGATACCACCCTTAACAGAAGGAGAAAGAACATAATTAAAACCCTCAAGGATGACAATGGTAACTGTATCCAGGAGGAGGACCAAATCATTAACCATATTATGCATTTTTCCTTTTCCCTCTCCACCGCTGGGCACCTGTCCACCCCAGGGGAATTAGCACTCATGCTAGCCACCCCTACCCTATGAATCCTAAGATTCAACAAAGGCTCTAGGAATCCCTAAGGGACATAGAAATCTTGCTTTCCCTTAACTCCTTCAAGCCTCTATCCCATGTTTTTCCAAAAATACTGGGATATGGTGGGCAAACACAACTCTGACTTATGTAGATATATTTTTAATAATTCTACCATGCCATCTGAGTAAAAGACCACTCTCTTTTGTATCATACCTAAAAGCACTAATGCTACTAACATTAGGAACTTCAAAACCATTGGCCTTTGCAACACCTCCTATAAGCTTGTCACCAACATCATAATCAATAAAATCAAGCCCTATCTTCCCCAAATAATTGATCCTAGTCAAGCCAGTTTCTTGGCCAAAAGAAGAGCCTGTGACCATGCCATAATTGTCCAAGAGTATATCTCTTATTTTAAAAAAATGAGAGGTAAAACCCCCAAAGATAATCCTAAAGATAGATTTGAAAAAATATTTTGATAGATTATAGTGGTCCTTTATCAGATACACTCTTCTATTTTTCCATTTCCCCCAATCCAACTTATCATGTCCTGTATATCCTCCATCTCTATCTCCATCCCAGTTAATGGAAAAAAACCACAACCTTCTAACCCTCTATAGTAATCAGACAAGGAGATATCCTATCACCTTACCTCTTCATCTTCTACATGGAGAGATTCTCTAGAAACATAGACTCTGCTATGCTAAATAAAAATTGGACCTCTGTCAGCATCACCACCAGTGGGCCAAAAATTTCTCACTTGTTTTTTGTAGATGACCTAACACATTTTGCTAAAGCAGACCAATCAAAATGCTCCACCATCAAAGCTACCTTTGCTGAATTTTGCTATAATTCTGGCTAGAAAATTAGTAAGGCCTAGTCTAGGATTATCTTTTCTAGAAATTGTAGCCCTTAAGCCTCATTGCTTTCCTCTAACATTCTCGACATCAGAGATTGCAATAAATTTGGAAAATACCTGGGGTACCCCATATTTGATAAAAAAAAAACTAAAACATAGACTTCCAATTCATCCTGGACAATATGCAAAATAAGTTGGCAAGATGAAAAACTAGCTATCTTAACATGACTGGTAGAACCATGCTTACTAAGGCTACACTTGCCAGCATCCCTACCTATATTATGCAGTAAATTAAGATCTCAACCAAAATCATTGAGCACATCAATAGAACCCAAAGAAACTTTATTTGGGATAGCACAGGGGGTAGAAAAAAGATCCATCTCTTGAGCTAGAACACCATCGCCAAGAAAAATTCTGAGGGAGGACGGGGAATCCAAAAGGCTGAACTCAAGCAAAGAGCTCTCTATTCTAGTCTAGCTTGGATAATCACCAAAATCCTAGTACTCTTTGGGGGGAAATTCTCCTATCTAGATACCACAGACCCACTAATGCACCTTGTGGAAAGAGAATTGTTTCAAGAACCTGAAAGAATATCCAGAAGGATGGAATGACTACTCTAAAAGAACTTTCTAGAATGTACAAAGAGGGGGCAATGTTAAATTCTTCACTGATAATTGGATCCCCCATCTAGGCACCCTAAGAAATATTATTAGTGGCCCACTTACACCCAATGAAGCCTCCTATACAATCTAGAACATCTTTATAAATGGTAGATGGGACTTTTCAAAAATCTCATTTGAACTCCCTTCCTATTTTTACCCACTCTTAATCACCTACCCCCCCCCTGCAATCTTGTTACAAATATAGAAAAGACTTTCTTATTTGGGCTCTTACATCTAATGACAGATTCTCTATCAGGAGCATCTATGACAGTTTTAGGACAACTACCCAAAGCATAGTGTGTAAGGACAAGGTAGTTGCAGGCACATTTGGTCAGCCCCTTGCCCTAAAAAAATTAAAATTTTTCTTTAGCTCATGTATCATGGTAAAATTCCAACCAACTACTACCTTCACAAAATAGGGCTCAACATTCCCAAAGAATGTTACTACTGTAGTGCTTTCTATGAAGATGTTACCCATATCTTCTTCTAATACCGTAATGCTCTACAGTTTTAGGGGAAACTAGGCCTACCTATCCCTACTATATCCTAATTGACTCCAATCACCAGCCACAACTGGCTCCAATACTGAAAATCCCTGGATAACAAGGCCTTCAACAACATCCCCATTTGGGATGATCTCATTCCTTGATGCTTGTGGAATATTTGGTTGACTAGAAATAATAAATTTTCCAACCAAAAAAGAAAACCCATCCATACTGAGATCAACATTCAATTTGCTTTGAAATATAAGCTTCTTATTACCAATCCTAATAAAGAAATCATCACTAAGGTACCTATTTATGTCAAGTGAAACCTCCTCCAAGAGGCCTCCTCAAGCTTAATTTTGATGGCTCAGAAGGTCAACAACCAGGAGCAGGGGAATTGGTGGAGTCGTTAGAAGCTACAGTGGCTCCTGGAAACTAGGCTACTATGAACACCTACCCTTCACTATGCCCATTCTAGCAGAAGTCCTAGCACTAAGAAGAGGCCTTATCCCAGCAAAACAACACTCCTTTCATCCACTGATCATTTGCAAATCCATAATTGACATGTTGAGTAATGACCATCCCCTATACTCTAACATTCTTTTTGAATATAGGTCTCTAATGATGGAGCTAGAGGGAGTAGCACTACTACACATGTTTACAGAACATAATAAGATTGCTGACCAGCTGGTGAGGGAAGAAAGAAAAGCCAGTAATTTTAGTATTACAGTATTGCTGCAAGTTTCCCTTGTGTTCGCCCAACCACTTTTAGCGAAATACATATTGGGAACTTCCGCCATTTGACTTGTTAAAAACAATGCTATTACCTTATTATGCCGGGATGTGGCTGGAAACTCTAATATTTTGGCCCCTACATAATCCAGGGAAACTCCTTTAACTTAGTTAATCAATAGAAATCCTTTTTTTACCAAAAGAAAAATTAGCCATAGGTAGAAACTTTATATTAGATCCTTTTGGGCACTAACAAGACTACTCAATTGGCTATTTCTCATTCAAGTAAGCACATTAAGAACACACGAATATGACTACAAGTAGTTTTCCTATCGCTAACTCAAACTATTATATGAGGGTTAACACCCTAAATTCTCGTTAATTAATCTTCAGCCTCAATTTTTCTATTTCGAGCTCAAATCAAAGTAAGTGGGTAAGTCCTATGGTTAGCTACTCCCTTAAGATAGATTAAAGAACAAGAAGAATTAAAGAAATATTAACCTTCTTCACTACAAAAAAAGTGGTTTGATACATAAGCAAAATAAAATATTTGAACCAAATTTTAATGATGCATATTCTGATAAACATGATTCAAGTAAAGAATAAAATGTACACACTTAGATATCAAATACAAAGAAAGGGATTAAAGAAATGAGTAAATGATTAAGGTAATGCAAGTCTTCAAATTTTCAATCAAAAGTATGTTGTTAGCTCTCCAAAATTTTTAACAAATGAATAATAAAAGTTCAATTCATCTTATATAAATATAAAGATAACTCAAGTAATGAGTCATATCATTGCATATTACTAATAAGAACACCAGGTTGATAAATATCATATGAATATATATTCAATAGACCAAAGGCAAAGCAAGTATATTGACTGCTAGATGGAAAACTCATGCTTATTTAACTGCTAGGAACTGTTATTCGAAACTCTGAATACACATAGGCTCATTTTACGAATACAAAATCTTTTTCTTCTTTCTGTACATTAACGAGTTGAATGTTAGTACTAAGGCGGATGGCTATTAGTATAGTTCAATCTTAAACAATAATTTTGCCACTACACAAGTTCTATTTAATTTGTCAAGAGAGTAGTTGGACATTTATTGTCTACTTCCAAGAAGTGGAACAACTTTTGATAGAACAAAGGACAAAAATGATATGATTTCAGTCATAACTATTTTTCTTTCTGAGTTAGAAGTAAATGTTTCTATTTCTATATAAGTTAAAATTTTAGTGGAAGATCTTCCTTTATCATTGTATCTACTCACTACCAATATTAACAGCTCATGTTATTGTATTATTTGGATGGGAAGAGGAATATATTTTGATGTAACATGTAGACAAAAATGCTTCCATTTCTATTTTTCTTTGAAAGAGTTTTATGACCGAGAAAAGAATGTCATAGAAGAGGGAAAGGGATAGTGATGGTGTGGGTGATAGGGTTGTAGTTAGTTTAGTTTGATTATGAAGATTATTAGTTTGACTTATGCGCTATTAGTTTGTCGACATATATGTTAAATCATTAATGATACCAAAACTAACTACGGAATCATAAACTAACTATGATACGAGAAACAAAAAAAGATAAGGGATGAATAAAAGCAAGTAAAGATAGACACAAGAATGGAATATATTGAGTCTTGTGTCCTAGAAAGTCTGAAAGCCGCATCTAGTAGAGTCTTTTCCATCTAGTAAAGTCTTGTGCATGGGTGTATTACGCGCCATATTTATGTACAAGAGGCTATAAGATATTTTAGGAACAATTTCCCTTCTTTCAGTATTCATGTCGTGCCAATGAGAATGAGCTCAAATTTAACTCTTAGTCTAAATTCATTACTCCCTTTCTTCTACAGAACATGCCTCCCAAGAGAAGAAACGGGAATCAGTCATTCCCTCATTCTGTCCAAGCAGATCCCTTGGACGAACATATTTCTCATGCAGAGTTCAGAGCTACATTCACTACTCTTACTAATTCAGTTGCTATCCAGAATGAATGACCAGCTATCGTTCCTACCAACCAGTGGCCAATTCAGCTGCAGCCAAAATTCAGGACTTTACCCAAATGAATCCTCCACTCTTTTTTGGGTCTAAGTCAGATGAGAACCCTCAGGAATTCCTTGATCAGGTTCAAAAGGTTACAGATATCATGGGGGTGTCAGCCATTGATAGAACTGAGCTAGCTACATATCAGTTGCAGGATATGGATGGCACATGGTTCAAATAGTTGAAGCAGAGAGGGCTAGTAATGTAGGGCCCATAGAGTGGGAGGAGTTTGCCACTGCTTTTCTTGATAGATCTTTCCCCTAAAGCTGAGAGAAACTAAGGTGTCAGAATTTATCAACCTCAGGCAGAGCAACATGATAGTGAAAGAGTATTCTCTTAAGTTTACTCAACTAGCTAGATATGCTCCTCATAAAGTGGCAGACAACAGGGCTAAGATGAGTAAGTTTGTTTTGGGGTGAATGATACTGTGGTCAATGAGTGCAGATTTGCAATATTAATTAGTGAGATGGACATAGCCAGGCTTATGATCTATGCTTAACAGATAAAAGAGAAGAAGATTAAGATGAGAGAGAAGCAGAATAACAGAGCAAGGATAAGTAGTTTCAACTTTGCTCAGCCTAAGTCAGAGGGTGGAAGTCGTTCTCAATTCCTCCCAAAATTATCTGTTCCAGCTCCTTCCTCAGCCAGTGATCCAGTGCCAAAATTTAAAGATTGTAACAAAGATAGGGTGCTAGGCTCTAAGTCTCAGGGTAGTGTTAACAGTGCCCAAACCTATCCTCTTTGTCAGACATGTGGCAAGCACCATTAGGGTACTTGCAGAGCTAGTAGTGATATTTTTTTTGAATGTGGAAAGCCAGCCCACAGAGTTAGAGATTATCCCCAGCCAGGTCCTCAGGGTTAGCATAATCGCCCTCTAGCTCTGTCCGGTCACCCAAATCAGTAGGGTGCCTCTTTCAGTGCTACCAGTCGGCAGTGCCCAAATAGACTCTATGCTCTTCAGTCCTGATAGGATAAAAAAAATTCTCCTGATATGGTTACTGGTACGTTACATATCTTTTATGTACATATTTATGCCTTGCTAGATCCAGGAGCTTCTTTGTCTTTTGATACTCGCTATATAACACTTAATTTCAGAGTCAATCCAAAAATTCTAGTAGAGCCCTTCTCAATCTCTATCCTAGTGGGTAAAACTATCATAGCCAGATGGGTATACAGGAACTGTCCGATTCGGTATCTTAGAAAGTCACTTCAGCAGACTTAGTCGAATTAGAGATAACTGATTTTGATGTCATTCTCGGCATGGATTGGCTTTATTCCTTCTATTCCACAGTCGACTATAGAAATAGAGTTGTCCAGTTTTAGTTCCCGAATGAACCTGTCCTAGAGTGGAAGGGTAGTACTTCAGTTTTCAAAGGTCAACTTATTTTATACTTTTGGGACGGAAAATGATATCTAAGAGATGTGTCTATTATCTTGTTTGAGTTAAGAACTCTAGTTTCAAAACTTCCAGTCTAAAATCAGTCCCAATAGTGAATGAATATTTAGATATCTTTCTTGAAGATCTTCCAGGAATTCCTCCCCAAAGGGAAATAGACTTTGGCATTGATCTTCTTCTAGATACTAAGCCTATATCTATTCCTCCATACCGAATGGCACCAGCAAAACTCAGAGAGTTGAAAGAATAGTTGAAGAATCTCCTAGATAAGGATTTCATCAGACCTAGTGTGTCCCCATGGGGTACACTAGTCTTATTCGTGCATAAGAAAGATGATTCTCTCAGAATTTTTATAGACTACCATCAGTTCAATAAAGTCACCATCAAGAACAAGTATCCACTTCCCAGAATCAATGACTTATTTGATCAACTTCAGGGTGCCAACTATTTTTCTAAGATAGACCTCAGATTAGGCTATCATTAGCTCATGGTCAGAGAATGTGATATTCTAAAAATAGCTTTCCATACTTGGTATGGTCACTTCAAATTCTTAGTCATGTCCTTTGGTCTCACCAATGCCCCAGCATCTTTCATGGACTTGATGAACCATGTGTTCAAGCAGTACTTGGACATGTTCATCATAGTCTTTATAGATGATTCTTGTCTATTTTCACAGTGAGCATGATCATGCAAACCATCTTAGAATAGTATTGCAAACTCTCAAAAATCATCAGCTATTTGCTAAATTTAGGAACTGCGAATTTTGGCTAAGGTTAGTAGCATTTCTTGGTCATATTATTTCCAGTGATGGCATTAGAGTTGATTCTCAAAGGACCAAAGTAGTGAAAAACTATCCTAGATCCATCTCTCCATATATTAGGAATTTCTTGGGTTTGGTTGGCTATTATCGCTAGTTTGTTGAGAGATTTTATTTATTGCATCCCCTATGTCTAGATTGACTCAGAAGAAGGTTCAGTTTCAGTGGTTAGATCTTTGCGAGAAGAGTTTTTAGGAGTTGAAGACTCAACTCACCTCAACCCCAGTTTTGACTCTTTCAGATGGTTCAGATGGATTCATAGTGTACTGTGATGCATCTAGAGTAGGTTTGGGTTGTGTCCTCATGCAGGATGGTAAGGTCATAGCCTACGCCTCCAGAAAACTTAAACCCCATGAGAATAATTATCCTACTCATGATCTTGAGATAGAAGCCGTAATTTTTGCCTTACAGATTTAGAGGCATTACTTGTACGGTATTCATGTAAATGTATTCATAGATCACAAGATCCTTCAGTACGTATTCTCTCTTAACCTCCATCATAGAAGGTGGTTAGAGCTCTTGAAAGATTAAGAAATGAGTTTCCTTTATTATCCGAGAAAGGCCAATGTAGTGGCCGACGCTCTTAGTACACTGTCTATGGGTAGTGTTTCTCATGTTGAGGACACTAAGAAGAAGTTAGCTCAAGAAGTCCATTAACTTGCCCGACTAGGTGTTTGTTTAGTCGATTCAGCAAAAGGTAGTATACGGGTTCAGAATTGTTTAGAATCATCTCTAATATCCGAGGTGAAAGAGAATTAAGATAAAGATCCCAGTCTTGTTAAGTTGAAAGAGTTAGTTAGACATCAGAAGGTAGAGGTTTTGTCCCAAGGGGGATATGGTGTTCTCCGTTGTCAGGGGCATAGATGACTTGAGGTAACGAATTCTTGCAGAAGTGCGTGGTGAGCTCTACTCTATTCATCTAGGGGACACTAAGATGTACCGCGACTTACAGAAGATCTATTGGTGGTGTAGGATAAAGAGAAATATGGCAGAGTTTATGGATAAATGCTTTACATGTCAGCAGGTCAAGATAGAGCATCAGAAGCCTTGTAGGTCCATGCAGGAGTTTAGTATTCCTACTTGGAAGTGGGAAGAAGTGAACATGGACTTTGTGATGGGTTTGCCTCGTACTCATCATCAGCAGGATTCAGTGTGGGTCATTGTATAGATAGAATAACCAAATCAGCTTATTTCCTTCCAGTCCATACCTCTTATTCAGCCGAGGATTATGCCAAACTCTATTTCAGGGATTTGGTCAGATTTCACGGTGTTCTATTTTCTATTATTTTAGATAGAGGTACCCAGTTCACCTCTCATTTATGGAAAGCATTCCAAAAGGGTCTTGGTACTCGAGTTTATTTTAGTACAACCTTTCATCCTCAGATAGATGGTCAAGCAGAAAGGACCATTCAGACCTTGGAAGATATGCTAAGGTCATATGTAATTGATTTTAAGGGGAGTTGGGATGAGCACTTATCATTCCAGTATTCAGATGGATCTATTCGAAGATCTCTATGGTAGGAGATGTAGATCTCTAATCGGTTGGTTCAAAGTTAGTGAGGCCTAAGTCATAGGGCCTGACTTAGTATTCTATGCCTTAAAAAAAGTCCAATTGATCAGAGAAAGACTTCGGGCTGCTCAGAGCCGATAGAAGTCTTACATAGATGTGCGCAGAAAGAATCTTGAGTTCGAGATTAATAATTATCTGTACTTGAAAATCTATCCCATGAAGGGAGTGAATAGATTCAGCATGAAGGAAAAGCTCAGTCCCCAATATGTCGATCCCTTCAAAATTCTCAGTCGCTTTAGTAAGGTAGCTTATGAGCTCAAATTACCTTCAAATCTAGCCTCAGTTCATCCAGTGTTCGATGTCTCCTTGCTAAAGAAGTGCATAGGTGACCCAACAGTTGTAGTCCCAGTAGAGGGCTTAGACATTTAGAACAACCTCTCTTATGAAGAGTTTCCAATCGAAATTCTTGACTACCAGACTCATAGATTGAGGAAAAAAAGTCCCTCTAGTCAAAGTTCTTTGGCGAAATCAGTCTATTGAGGAAGATACTTGGGAAGAATAAGCAGACATGCGAACTAAGTATCCTCACCTCTTCTTCGTAAACTCTGACTTAGCCCGAGGTAATAGCTTTCCTTAAGCTTATTCAGTTTCATGTTCAGATTTCAGTTATAAACTTGGTATCAAATACCCTTGCATCTCCAGTCATATGTTCATGTATCATGTCAGTCATGTATTCATTCATAAGATATGCATTCTCATCACGAGAAACTCAACTTCTCAATAATTTCAGTCATGCATTCATGAAGACTATTCGTCACATATCCATGCATTACACATGCATATTCAGTATGAGATTTCAGTATATCAGAAGTTCCAGTCATATAGACATGTTCAAATGTTCACTTCCCTTAAGTAATATCATTCTATCAGTTTTCCCAGTATAGTCAGTGCCATTTGAGGATGAATATTCCCAGGGGGGAGATATTATAGTACCCCAAACTTTCTTTAAGTCAAATCTAGTCTCTAAAAGAGTTAGTGATGACTTCCTAAATGATTAATATTTAAATCAGATAGAATTTCCACAATTTTGACTTTTTATCATGTGGAAAATTGAAATAGCTTTCCAACGACACCAATTTCATTGAAATCTGGTATTGAAGTAAAAAGTTATGGACATTTTACAGAGAACTATCGGAACTACCCAGAAGTGATGGCCAGGCTGACGAACCATCACCCAAGCCATCACGACTAAGGCAGTGAACCCATATTCTGGTTAAGTACGACGGCCATCACCGACGGACCATCAAGCTTGTGATGGACCATCTCCCAAACCATCATATACAAGGTAGGAAGTTTTGGTTGTGACCAAGTATGATGGTCTGGACCGACGGACCGTCGAGCCAGCAATGGACCGTCAACCAAATCATTGCTACTTTCGATCATCGATTTTAAGCCATTTTTAAAAGGGTATTTGAGTCCTTTACCACCCATTTTAACCCCTAATTATACTAGAACAGAGTTCATAACTTCATTATTCATCCACAACACAAAATTAGAGTTTCTCTCAAAGATCAATCCCCAAGAACAAGAAACCCTAGGTGTTTAATTCCAAGCCAATAATTCAAGCTTTTCTCCATTAATTTTTAAGAAATCATCCACCCAGGTATGTCAAGTGTTGATTAATGGGTTTTTTTCACCCATGAAGCTCAAGAAACCCTATTTGAAATATAAACTTTGGATTCTATGATTGACTTGAATTATATCCATGTTTATGTTGTTGTTTGATTTCCAAGTTGAAGTCTTTAATGACTATTATGAAAATATGTTAGTAAGTGAATGACTATTGTGTTTTCCTTAAGGATTTTGAGGCATTATCTGTATGGAGTTCATGTTGATGTGTTCATTGATCCCAATAGTTTTCAGTCATAAAGATCTAAATCTTTATCAGATAAGGTGGCTAAAGTTATTGAAGTATTATGATATGAGTGTCTTGTATCACTCGGGTAAGGTCAATGTTGTGGACGGTGACCTTAGTAGATTGTTTTTGGGCAGTGTTTCTTATGTTGAAGATGATAAGAAAGAGTTAGTTCATGAGGTTCATCATCTTGCTAGGTTGGGAGTTTGGTTGGCTGATTCAACCAAAGGTAGTGTTTGGGTTAAAATGGTTCCAAATCTTTTTTGGTAGTGGAAGTAAAGGAAATGCAAGATAGAGATTCTATTCTACGTAAGTTGAAGGAAGCAGTTTGGAATCATATGTTAGAGTTTTTCTCCCAAGAGGGAGATGGTGTTCTTCGTTGCCAGGGAAGATTATGTGTTCCGAATATGGATTGTTTGAGGTAGCGGATGTTAGTAAAGGATCATTGTTCTTAATATTATATTCACCCAGTAGCCACTAATATGTACTACGACTTGAGTGAAGTCTATTGGTGAAGTGTCATGAAGAAGAACATCATGGAATTTGTGGCTAAATGACCAAATTGACAACAGGTTAAGGTTGAGTACCAGAGACCAAGTGGTACGCTTCAGGAATTTAGTATTCCTACTTAGAAGTGGGAAGTGGTGAATATGGAATTTATTACAAGGTTACCTCATACTCATCGACATGATTCTATTTGTATCATTGTAGACCGAATGAGTAAGTCGGCTCATTTCGCCAGTAAATACTATAGATTCAATCGAGGATTATACTAGACTCTATCTTAGGAATATAGTGAAACTGCAGGGTTCCCTTTGACCATTATTTTAGATAGAGGTACCCAGTTTACCCGTAATTTTTGAGGACTTTTCAGAAGGGTCTTGGTACCCAACATCATCTTAGTACAGATTTTCACCCGTAGATAGATGGTTAGGTAGAGAGGAGTATTCAAACCTTAGAGGATATGTTAAGGGAATATGTGATTGATTTCAAGGGTAGTTGGGATGATCATATATTGTTGATTGAGTTTGCTTATAATAATAGTTATCGCTGCAGTATTTAGATGGCCTCATTCTAGGATCTTTATTATAGGAGGTATAAATCTCCTATTGGATGGTTTAAGGTTGGTGAAGCTGCCTTAGTAGGGCCAGATTCAGTGAATAAGGTGATGGAAAAGGTTCAATTGATTAGAGAAAGGCTGAAAACTACTTAGAGTCGTCAAAAATCTTATAAAGGTGTGAGGAGAAGGAACTTGGTTTGATATTAGGAATTTCATCTAACTAAAAATTCTCCCCATGAAAGGGGTGAAGAGGGTAAGAAAAGGCAACTCAGTCCCCTTTATGTCGGTCTTTACATAATTTTTAGTCGTTATGGTAAGGTAGCCTATGAGTTGGAATTACCTATAACATTAACATTAGTGCATCCACTTTTCCATGTTTCCTTGATGAAGAAATACATTGGTGATCCAACATTAGTAGTCCCTTTAGAAAGGATTGGCGTAGAAAATAGCCTCTCTTATGAAGAGGTCCCCTTTGAGATCCCTGATCATCAGATTTATAGGTTGAGGAATGAAAATGCCACTTTATTAAAGGTTTATGGAGAAACCAGTCTGTTGAGGGAGCTACGTGGGAAACAGATACAGATATAATGACCACGTACCCCCATCATTTCTCTTCGAACCCAGTTCTAGCATGAGGTAATAGTTTCCTTAATTAATAAATTCTTTCATTTTTATCTCAGGCCATCCAGTCTTTTCTATGTCATAGAATGCATTCATGAGTTTAGTTCAGTCCATGCATCACCCCCAGATTCAAATACTAACTCATGGTTCAACTCGTAAATGTTCAGTACAAGGGGAGATATTGTAATACACCAAGTTTTCGAGCTCCAGAAGTTATGGAAGATTTTCCTAAGGTACTGTCAATTTCTAGTGACAACGACTCTGGTTGTGACACATTTCCAGACATAATGAGTCATTGTGTGGAATAATTGTTAGAATAGTGAGGGATCTCAAAAATCCAGCCCAAGGGTAATGGGTCGAGTATACGACTTGTCATCACAATAGAAAAAAAAACAAGAAATCAAGTCCTTGACAATGAGTAGTCCCAACGACTCGTGATAAGACCCAACGAGTCATTAGGAGGAAAGTCGTTGTGTTAGTAAAAAATGCCCAAAGCTTATGTCCTTAGGTCATGACTCATGACACAACTCTTGACCTGAATAATGAGTCGTTACCCGAGCCGTGACTACTATTTCTTAGAAATTCACAAACGTCTTAAAAAGGGTTGTTTAGTCTTTTACCATTTTATTAACTCCTAACCCATGCCGTTTAGGATTCCCCAAGGGTGGTATATAATCCTAAACTTCCTTAAATTCACCATTTAGTCTTAAAATCAATCCACAACAAGAAAATAAGTGATTCTCTTATCTCCAAAATCAAGCTAGGGTTTCTCTTTCTCAAGTTCATTTCAACAATTTCTCTATGGCTTCCACTTTGGGTTTGTGGGATTTCATCAATCTGTCCCCTCCATCCACTGAGAACCAAAAATTTTAAATCCTCAAGTTTAATTCCCCTTCCCCCAAGAATTGAGTTCATGGTCAAATATGAGTTTACTTAATTCCTTCAGTCTATTTGTGTAAATAAACTATGAGTACATGTTTTCACATAGGATTTGCATCTTCCCATACTCACCATCATGAATTTCCTTATTATAGATAAATTTTTAAGTTTAGGATGTATTTTGTGAAAATTCTCTACTGTGATCAACTTTAAGATATCATCATGTTTAGTTGCATTAGAAAAATCTAGTGGGTTATGAACACTAAATACCTAGGAAGTTACGCATGTATCAGTTGGCATGTTATGAGCACTTCAAATTATACATATGTTTCTAATTCAATACTATTACTATATTGAGCATATATATCGGTTTTAGTGTTGTTTAGTTGGGAGTAGTACTTAGCACCGAGTGAATGGAGGGATAAAGGCTCACCCATTAGTGGAGGCTTGAGAACTTTAGTAGCAATCCTTAAGTTCCAAAACTACAGTGCTACCATAGGTTATAAGGGGTCATCTTTTAGTTCTCTTAGGTGTCATTCTCTATAAACATGTAAAGTATGAGTTATAAGAAGATTTTAATAGATCTCACACTCTATTGCAAGATATGAATCATGAAATAAGTGAAACTTTTTATAAGACATTTCATAGACTCCAACTCATAAGTGTGGTGTATTTCATGCCATGAAAAAGACTACTTAATATGGCTTTCAGACACCCTAGCTCACTTTAAACTTTATGCTATGATACCAAGTTTGTTATTATCTGAGACTACCCCCTAATTGTAATTCAGTGCTTAGAGTCACTAGTGACCCCAAGCTAACCTATGGCTTGGTAAAGCACTAAGACTATTGAAGAAATAATGGGATGCTGAATGGAAACTAAACTGAAATAACCTGATTATAATAAAATCAAAATGAATAATGGATATCAAACTAAAACTATCTAACATAATCAACATACTAAAAACATAACTATCTTCCTGAAAGCCTCTAAATCATATGAGCTATTTGGACAATCACCTAAATAACTCCAACTGTCTGAAAATAGAAAAAATATTGAGAATAAATGCTAATAATGGGTCCTTGAATGATGATGACTCACCAAACACTATTGCTAGTATGGCGTGGAATTGTACTAAGTGTGATTTGGTTACTGAGCATTAGAACCTATATTATAAGACAATACAGTGCAAAGAAAGTGTGTAATCAGTATTTTGAATCAAATGAGTATGTGAGATAGGAAATCAATGATATAGGCTGCACATGATTCATGTAACATGGTTAACTGATGCAAGACCAAGTAATAAACATATACTGTATGATAAGCTGAATAATTGAATACATGACTGTACAAGTATCCGAATCTGAACTATGCACTGTGGACTTTGGGAGATACCATTAATCGACATACCCTAATCTGAGCTACTAAGACTCCAACCTATAACCCTAGTTGGATGGGTATTCAGTACCCTTTTAAGTGTACAAACACTGACTGATATGGATCCACTAAATTGATGTCCGAAAGGACTAAGGTGTCAATCCTGGTCTGACGGGTGACCCTTTATAACCTACGATGCCATCGTAGTTTTGGAACTTAAGGACTTCTATTAAAGGTCTCAACTTAACTGATGGGTGAGCCTCAATCCCTGCATTCACTCGATGCTAAGTGTTATTCCCAACTGAATGAATTTGATAACTAAAAATGCTCAATAATAATAATATTTTAAAAATCAACAATAAATGCATAATCTAAAAGTACATAATAATATGTAATATGAAGAATATAGAATTTTTAAGTGTATGCATGAAATCCTAGGTCATTGGGTGTTCATAACCCACCACTCTGAAGAATGCTACTAATTGTGGCAATATTCAAATCTGAACATAATAAGGAATTTCAAAACTCAAGCCTAAAATCAGAATTTATTTATATAATGATATTTATAATTCAAACAATGGGAAGATGCTCAAATTTATGGGAAAACATATATCTATGATTTAGTTAAAGAAATAAACTGAAAACTTAAGAAATTCATGCTTCCCATGGAAACCCTAAGCTTCAAGGGTGAATTAAACTTGGAGAATAAAGTAAAATTTGAGACTCAATGGGTAAAGAGAAACTCATTGATGAAATCCCATATACCTGAGGTTTAAAACCTTGAAGAAATCTTTGGATTTGAAGCTGGAAGTTGAAAAAACCCTATTTCTTACTTGGAGAGGAAAATCATTGATTTCTCTTACTAAATTTCTAAGTGTTGGATGAATTTTAAGGAATAGGGGACTTATGTTTCTTTTAGTATAATGATTCAGCCTTTGGAAAGCTTAAACAATGTAGTTTTGGTGTTAAAATAGTGAGAAAATACCAAACAACCCCTCAAAAATTGTCTAAAAAACACCTGGAAGTAGTCTCGAAGACTTAGACTACAACTCATTGGATTTGGTTATAAGTTGTATCCAAAGGACCCAAATTTTGGTCTCCCCTACCATTGCAATAAGTCCTCCTGACGACTTGTAGGGTCTAACTATGAGTCATAGCCTGAGTCGTAGTCACTGGAAGCTTGAACACTACAACAATAACAATAACAACATACCAAGTGTATTCCCACGTAGTGGGGTCTGGGGAGGGTAGAGTGTACGCAGACCATACTACTACCTCAGGTAAAGTAGAAAGGCTATTTTCGATAGTCCCCCAACTTAAAACCAATAACAATATAGAAAACACAAAACATAAATGCATAAAAACTTGTACAGGGAAAATAAACTAACAACGCTGGCCGCAAGATAATATTAGAGCCACAAGATACAATTGAAAACTATATATCTGAAACCATAGACATCACTCCACCCACGAATAAGAAACTTGAGAAATAAATAAAGAATACCCCCTACTATTACTAACGCACTCCCACCCCCAACCCTCTACCCTAATCTGTGTCCTCTACACCATCCTATCAAGGGTCATATCCTCCGTAAGCTATAACTGCTCCATATCATGCCTAATCACCCCCCTCCAATATATCTTCTATAGATCTCTATCTCGCCTAAGATTATCCATAGCCAGTGTCTCACACCTCTGCACTGGAATGTAAGAACCTTTTCTCATCATGTGCTCAAACTAATGTAGCCTCACTTCTTGCATCTTGTCCTCCATCAAAGCCACTCCCACCTTCTCCCTAATAATCTCATTCCTCACCCTATCTTTCCTAGTATAACTACACATCCATTACAACATCTTCATCTCCACCACCTTTAACTTTTGAATGTGGGAGTTCTTAACTGGCCAACACTTCACTTCATACAACATAGCCAGTTGGATTGCCTCTTTACAGAACATACCTTTAATCTTCAGGGGTGCCTTCTTATCACATTAAACTCCTAAAGTGAGCCTCTATTTCAACCACGCTGCCCTAATACAATTCGTGACATATTCATCAATCTACCCATTTCCTAAAATCATAAACTCTAGATACTTAACACTCTCCCTCTTCTGAATGGCCTGAGAGAACAGCTTCAGCCTCCTACAACACATTGCTAAACTCACACTCCAAGTACTCTATCTTGGTCCTGCTCAAATGAAATCCTTTAGACTCAAGGGTCTGTCTCTAAATCTCCAACTTATCATTAACTCCTCCCCATGTCTCGTCAATTAATACCACATTATCAATAAAAAAACATACACCAAGGCACCCCCCTTGAATATGATACATCAAAACATCAATCACCATGGTTAAAAAGAAAGGGCTAAGAGTCAATCCCTGGTGTAACCCTATCAAAACCAAAAAATGCTATGAATCTCCACCTAGCATCCTCACAATAGTCTTTGCACCATCATACATACCCTGAATTAACCTAACTTACTCCACGGGCACCACTCTAGCCTCCAGAAACCTCCATAGAATCTCCCTAGGAACTCTGTCATATGCCTTCTCAAGATCAGTAAACACCATGTGCAAGTCCTTCTGCCTCTTCCGAAACTGCTCTACTAATCTTCTTACAAGGTGAATGGCCTCAGCAGTTGAGCAACCTGTCATGCTTCAGTAAATTGGCCTACACTTCTTACTCTAATATTGGATTAAGGCAAAATTGGTGACGTTGGAAAGATAATTTAATTATCTATTTTTTGTGGGTTTGGATCTCAAAAGATCTTATAAATCCAAAAGTTATGCTCGCTTGAATCTGACTATAACAATATTTCTTACAAAAATTCAATCTGTAAGGGTTATTTTGATATGTCTATAAGCTAGGAGTAATTTGATGCTATAATATATGTTTCAATCATTTATCAAACTAAAATAAACATGATGTTTGATTTTGTATTAACTTGAAGCATGCTTTAAACACTGATTTGGATTTTTGGGGTGTTACAAACACCATCTAAGTAGAATTTTCAGTCAAATACCTTGAAAAGATTGCCTACCTTAGGGTAAAAGTCATTATGAATCCAAGTAATGCTAGGAATAAGGGGGGCACAGGGGTAGGTACATATCTTTTAAGTAAAGCCTTCAGGTTTATCTCTTTGCTTTTACGCTTGCACCATGTGGACTTGCCCTTTCATGCATTAACTTGGAAGTCAGCAAAATGTTAGTGCCAAAAGTAGTAAACAACAAGGGCTTGGGTTTGTCACTAAGCTCTTCTTTATGATACCAAATCACTTCATCTATAACTAATCATCTCCCACCTCACCATAAAGCTAAAATTCACAATCTCTCCTTCTTGAGGCCAAACAATTTTATGGAAATCTTTCATCATCAATCCATGAGGTACATTAATGTCTCCTTCAACTTTAGCTAATTCCCCTTCACTCTTAAGGTCTTCAACCTCTTGGGTGTCTTACTCACCACTATATTCTTCGATCACCTTATCCCAACAAAGTAAGTATTACCTTTTTCCAATACTATGTTACTTCGATTGGGGTATTCACTTCCCTTATGACCCAAACCTTGACATTTAAATAAAATAATACCTATAGGATTGGTGTTAGAATATTAATTACCTTTATTTTTTCATGGATGCCTTTTGATTGCCTTATCAATAGGCTTCTTCTCAAAGGACTTGTTGAAATCCTAGTTCTTGATCCATCCATGTGATGCCACGAAAAATTTTTCCGTTAAGATCTCGGACGAAAATGTATTGAATTATGTTCTTTATCATGATTAATAATTTTTATGTGTGGAATTTCTGGATATGCGATCCCTCATCGCGTATAGCATCAGATAAGCTTTTCAATGATATATGGATCATCCAAAACAGACACCCGAGCGATGAGTTATGATCATTTCGATCTAACCGTGAATAGTGGTGAACAGTAAATTTGTAGGAAAAAAATACTGAGGCCAGGCAAATTTTAGGGTCAACTTCCAACGATCATAACTCCTTGTACATAATGATCTAGGTGAGATACTATATATCAACAGAAAGCTATGAAAGTCCTCTTTCCAATGAAATTGGTTTCATCCAATTTGGCCATCAGAGCAAAATGTTATGGTCGATCTACTTCAGCCTATCAAAACAATCCACCAAAGGACAGATTTGACATTATTTGATTATTAAGGGTATTTTGGTCATTCCCACTCCAATCAAACCGAGTAAACCATGGATTTAAGTCCATTAAGAGCATTCAAGAGCTTATTTTTCTCAAAAATTTCTTAAGGCTCAAACCCCAGCCCTACTACTCTAAATTTCATCCTTCTATGTCTCTTGATTGAACCATTGAAATTTTAAATTGAATTGAGATTCGAGTTGATCATGTTAATGGCTTCGAGAAGCACCCTTTATTTTCGTGAATAAAGTTCTAGAGTCGAAAGTTCATATTCAACTTCCATTTTTTGGTATGTGGAGCTTTGAACAAGATTATCCTTTTGATCTTGTGCCCGGTATTTTTGTTGAATTACATTGACATGAGATTTACATGTTGTACTATGAATTGGAAATATGGTTTTATATCTTATGTTATTTTCCATGAGCTATGGGATTATGTCAACCGATATGTGTATGATGCTGAGATGGAATTATGTCCAAAAAGTATTTGATTATGAGAGTATTATGATTTAATTTATTAAGTCTTGATTTATACTATCATTTCACTATTTCCTTATTATGAATTTATAATTGATATTGGATCTATATCCCTACTATGGGTTGATGTCTCAAGTACATTTAAATGAGAGTTGGATGGCAAATTGAGAAATGTTGATATTGAAGTTGCAATGAGTCTTGGTATTTTTCGGATGGTTTTGATGAGTTAAATTATTGAAAATATTATGTATTGAGTCTTCATATCCTTGTCCAAATTTTGAGTCAGTTATGGTTCAATGCATTGATACCTTGTTGATGTTGAGGAAGATTAAAATGTTTTGATCTAAAATATGTTGAGTTAGGAATCCACAAATTGATATGATCTGATAAATGAGAAAGAGATTTTATTTGGTATTTATGATTGACCCTTGTGATGTTGTGGTGGATTTCTTAATGCGTTCTGAGCTTGTTGGTGAGTAGTACTTAGCACAGAGAGGGAAATTTGGTATTTCTCCAAACCTATGTGCCACCTATGGTTGTTTGATGATGATATTATTGGACAGAGAGCCCAATTGTGATTATTGCAGTTTTAAGGTCATACTCCCTGGCAAAGAGTATGATGCTCCCTCCATCTGGGGATTCAAACATTGGTATTTCACGTAGCTCATGTGGGGTTGTCGGTTATAAGAAACTCCCCTATCCATAAGAGTCATATTTATTGAAATACCGAGTTACTCCGAGTTTTAATGTGATAAGTCAAGTTGCCTATGATGATCTATAATGATTTATGAGGTTTTTATCCTACATTTCCTATCTAAGATGTTATGAGTTGCATGATTCAATGTCACGCAAGATAGGTGTGTCATTATGGTCCGTATGTATGTTTTTACAAAATTTATGATATTATTTATATTTTGCATGTGCCCCCACATACTCAGTACGTATCTTTTGCTGATCCACATATTTCTCTATGGGCTACATTCTTACCATGATATAGGTTCAGGTACTCAGCCGTAGCAGCAACAGTGATATTTGAGTGTCGCATTTATGTTCCTTCAGTGGTGATTCCTCATGGTTTGAGGACCAAGTTGATAGTTTTGGTGCTATTGTTTTATGATCCCTTTGCTCTGTTAAGTTAGTTGGGGGTTTATCCTAATGGCTCGTTGATTTTCCTGTATAGAGGCTATGTCAGACTAGTGTATTGTTGGGTTGGGTTGTGTATAGACATTCCATATATGTACAGTCTAACGATATTTAGTGCCATGTGCGAAGTGATATGATATGTACTTATATATATATACTTAGCGTAGCATGTATGTTGTTGTGTTAGAACCCAAGGGTAGTGTTTTGGCTTAAAGGGTTAGCTTGAGGCTACGTGTAGCCTTAGGCATCGTGTGGCATCTCAGGATGATATTTTCGGGTGTTACAAACTTGGTATTAGAGCCTAAGGTTGTGAAGAGTTCTAGGGAGTCTGACAAGCCACGTTACGTAGAGTCTTGAGGATCGGTGTGTAGCGCGCCACACCTATGATCAAGAGGCTGCAGGGCGTTCTAGGAAAAGTTGTTTCTTTCTTTATACAAGAGTCTATCATGTTTACAAATATTTCCTTCTATTGTTAATTCGTGCGTTCTTATGACAGAAAATGCCCCCACATTGGGCTCACGGAAACAACAACCAACTCAACCCATTGATCCATTACATGAGATGGTATCCCATGTCGAATTTCGGGTAGATTTTCAGATGCTAGCTTAGGCAGTTACCACCAATACTTAGGAAAGAGCTCCACCTTCGTAGGAAAATAATTCGGCAGCAACACAAATTCACGAATTAATGCAGATGAATTCGCCAGAGTTTTATAGGTCGAGAGCAGGTAAGGACCCACAGATGTATGTTGATGAAATAAAGAAAATTACACAGATTATGCATGTGATCGAGGAAGAAAGTATAGAGATGGATTATTATCGGTTGAAGGATGTTGCCTATGACTAGGTATAGATATGGAATAAGGGTAGAGAGAAAGATACCGCTCCGTTGACTTGTCAATTGTTCCAAGATACTTTCGTGGATAGATTCTTTCCTCTTGAGTTATGGAAAGATAATATAGAGGATTTTATGAATTTGAGACAAGGCTCTATATCAGTTAAGGAGTATTATCTTAAGTTTAATCAGCTATCGAAGTACGCTCCCAATATGATGGCTGACTTGTGGACTAGTATGAGCAAGTTTCTAACTGGGGTGTCGAGTTATGTGGTGAAAGAATGTAGATCTGCTATGATCAACAAGGATATTGATCTTCCTAGGTTAATGATTCACGCCTAACAGATTGAGTCAGATAAGATAAAGAAAAGAGAAACAGTAAAAGGGATTAAGAGAGTCAGATCAGAGCAACAGGGGTCTGGTTAGACTAGATTCTCTAGAGGGAGTCACCCTCAGTTTTAGAGATGTCCATTTATAACTGCGCCTTCCTCAGCTAGTGCTCCTGTATATCAGGGTAGGCAGGAGCTCGGGAATAGGTCTATACCATCCAGGTTTTAGGACAGTGTAAGCAACGGCCTCATTCTCCTTCGTGTGCTAAGTGTGGTAAAGAATATTTTGGGGAGTGTTATATGGGGTAGTGGGGCTATTTTTGTTGTGGCAAGTTAGGCCACATACTTAGAGACTGTCCGTATACCAGACAGTGGAGTCGTGATGCCCATCCCCAGAGTTAGGCTACCAATACCCTGTCGCCCGCAGCCCATCCAGTTCCTCCTCGGGATGCTTTATTTATTACTGCTGGTGGTCAATGCTAGAATCATTTGTATGCTATACCACCTCTTCAGGAGCAGGAGGACTCTTTCGATGTTGTTATTGGTATGCTCCATGTTTTCTATTTTGATGTCTATGTGTTGATGGACCTCGGTTTGAGTTTTTCTTATGTGACACCTCTGGTTGCTGTAAATTTTGAAACGGATCCTGAACTAATTTCTAAGCCTATTTTGGTTTCTAATCCGGTAGGAGAGTCTGTCATTGCTAAGCGGGTGTATAAACAATGTCCCATTACTGTCTTTCATCGGGTTATGTATGCTAATTTGATTGAGCTTGATATGGTTGACTTTGATACCATTCTGGGTATGGATTGGCTTCACTCATGCTATGCGTCTATTGAATGTTTTGCCCGTGTGGTCAAGTTTCAGTTTCCTGATGAACCTATCCTCAAATGGTCTAGGAGTTCTGTGATTCCTAAGGGTCGTTTCATATCCTATCTCAAAGCTAGGAAGTTGATTTCCAAGGGTTGCATCCACCATTTGGTTTGGGTTAAAGACACTAAGTCTGAAACCCCGACCATTCAGTCAATTAATGTTGTTAGTGACTTTCTTGATATCTTTTCGGAAGATCTCCCTAGAGTACCTCTTTATAGAGAGATAGAGTTTGGGATTGACCTTCTTTCCAATACTTAGCCTATTTCCATTCCGTTACTCAACCTATTTCTATTCCTTCATATAGCATGGCTCCCGTGGAACTTAAAGACTTAAAGGAGCAATTGAAAGATCTTTTAGACAAAAGCTTTATCAGACCTAGTGTGTCCCTATGGGGTGCACCTGTCCTGTTTGTGCGTAGGAAAAGATGGTTCTTTATGGATGTGTATTGATTATCGACAGCTTAATAAGGTTACTATCAAGAATAGATATCTGTTTCCTCAAATTGATGATTTATTTGATCAATTTCAAGGTGCGAGCTACTTTTTGAAGATAGACCTCAGATCCGGTTATCACCAACTTAAGGTTAGGGAATGTGATATCCCCAAGACAGCTTTCCAAACCCGTTACGATCATTTTAAATTTCTAGTGATGTCTTTTGGGTTAACTAATGCTCCAGTGGCTTTCATGGATCTTATGAACCTTGTATTCCGGCCATATCTGGATTTATTTATAATAGTGCTCCTTGATGATATTCTTATTTACTCTTAAAGTGAGGGTGATCATGCGGATTATCTCCGAATCGTGTTGGAAACTCTTCGAACTCATCAGTTGTATGCTAAGTTCAGTAAGTGCGAGTTCTGACTGAACTCTGTAGCCTTCTTGGGTCATGTTGTTTCTTCCGAAGGTATTAGTGTTGATCCTCAAAAGATAGAGGCTATAAAGAGTTGGCCTAGGCCTATTTCTCCTTCTGATATCTAAAGTTTCTTGGGACTAGCTGGTTATTATCGTCGTTTTGTTGAAGGGTTTTCATCTATTGCGTCTCCTATGACCCGTTTGACCAAAAATAAAGTGAAGTTCTTGTTGTTCGAATCTTGCGAGAAGAGTTTTCAGGAGTTGAAGACTCGACTCACTTCAGTCCCTGTGTTGACTTTGTCTGATGGTGTTGATGGTTTTGTGGTGTATTGCAATCTTTCCAGAGTTGGATTGGGTTGTGTATTAATGCAAATGGGCAAGGTTATAGCTTTTGCATCCAGGCAGCTAAAGCCTTACGAGAAGAATTATCCTACCCATGACCTTGAATTAGCTGCCGTGGTTTTTGCTTTGAAAATCTGGAGACATTATTTGTATGGTGTCCATATCGACGTCTTCACAAACCATAAGAGCCTGCAATATATATTCACCCAAAAGGAGTTGAATCTTAGGCAGAGACGATGGTTAGAACTGTTGAAAGATTATGATATGATCGTGCTATATCATCCGAGCAAGGCCAATGTAGTAGTAGATACCTCTAGTCGGAAGTCCATGAGTAGCGTAGCACATGTGGAGATTGGTAAGAAGGAGTTGGACCGTGAGGTACATCATTTGGATAGATTGGGGGTTAGGTTGTTTGGTGATTCTGAGGGTAGTATAGGAGTGCAAAGCGGTTTCGAATCCTCTTTAATTTCGGAAGCAAAGGAGAAGCAAGACAGGGATCCTACCTTGGTCAGGTTAAAAGATTCAGTTAAAGACCAAAAGGTGGAGGTTTTCTCCCAAGGGAGAGATGGCGTTTTAAGACTCCGAGAAAGATTATGTGTTTCTGATGTTGATAACTTGAAGGAGAGGATTATGGAAGAAGCGCATGGTACGCGGTACTCCATCCATCCTGGTGATACAAAGATGTACCATGATTTACGAGAAATCTATTGGTGGAACGGTATGAAGAGAAACATAGAAGAATTTATGGCGAAGTGTTCCACGTGTCAACAGGTTAAAATAGAGCATCAAAGGCCCAGTGGCGTGATGCAAGTGTTTAGCATTCCTACTTGGAAGTGGGAAGAAGTGAATATGGACTTCATAGTTGGTTTGCCTCCTTCTCATCGCCATCATAATTCAATTTGGGTTGTCGTAGATCGGCTAACAAAATCAGCTCATTTCTTGCCTGTGCATTCATCGTATACAGCTGAAGTTTATGCTAGAATATATATTCAGGAACTTGTCAGACTTCATGAAATTGCTTTGGCTATTATTTCTGACAGATGTACTCAGTTTACCTCTCAGTTTTGAAAATCTTTCTAGAAGGGTCTCGGTACCCAAATTCATTTAAGTTCTGCTTTCCATCCACAAATAGATGGTCAGGACGAGTGGACCATTCAGACTTTAGAAGATATGTTGAGGGATTGTGTGCTTGATTTTAAAGGTAGTTGGGAAGAGCACTTCGCATTAATCGAGTTTGCTTACAATAACAGTTTTCATGCTACTATTGGAATGACCCCGTTTGAAGCTTTGTATAGTAGAAGGTATAGATCACCCATTGGTTGGTTTGAAGTTGGTGAGGCTGCCGCGACTGGACCGAATGCGGTGTTCGAGACCATGGAGAAGGTTACCTCCCAAAGTTGTCAAAAATCATATGCAGATGTAAGGAGGAAAGACCTTGAATTTGATGTTGGTGATTTAGTATACTTGAAAGTTTCACCCATGAAAGGGGTGAAGATATTTGGGAAGAAAGGGAAACTAAGTCCCCGTTACATTGGTCCCTACAAGATTGTGTATTGCATTGGAAAGGTAGCGTATAAGGTTGAATTGCCCGCGGAGTTATCTAACATCCATCCGGTTTTCCATGTTTTATGCTTAAGAATTTTATTGGTGATTCTGTTGTGATTGATCCTTCCGAAAGCTCGGGTATTCAAGATAGTCTTTCATATGAAGAGATTCCGGTTGAGGTTTTTGACTTTCAAGTTCGTAGGCTAAGAAATAAGGAAGTTCCTTTGGTTAAAGTACTTTGGCGAAATCAATCCATGGAGAGTGCTACTTGAGAAGCCGAAGCAGATATGCGCACCAAATATTCCCACCTCTTTCCTACGAATCCTGAGTATGTCAAAGGTATCATTCTCTTTTGATTTAATCCTTATTGCTATGTTTATCTTGGCTTATATGTTTTGTATGATATCTAAAAAAATCGAGAATGGAGTATATGCTTGGGCAAGATGATTTTTATCTATATACTCATTTTCATAGTATACTAGACCTACCTATCAACATTCGAGGATGAATGTTTCCAAGGGGGAGATGATGTGATGCCTCAGAAATATTTTTCGTTAAAATCTCAGACGAAAATGTGTTTAATTCTGTTCTTTATCATGATTAATAATTTTCATGTGACCCATCAATGCGTAGATCATCGAATAAGATTTACAACAATATATATATCATCCAAAGCGGACACTCGAGCGATGAGTTATGATCATTTTGATCTAACTGTGAATAGTGGTGAACAGTAAATGTGCAGGAAAAAAATACTGAGGCCAAAGAAATTTTAGGGTCAACTTCAAATAATCATAACTCCTTGTACATAATGATCTGGGTGAGCTACTATATATCAACAGAAAGCTATGAAATTCCTCTTTCCAATGAAATTGGTTTCATCCAATTTGTCCATCGGAGAAAAAATTTATGGTTGATCTACTTCAGCCTATCAAAACAGTCCACCAAAGGACAGATTTGACATTATTTGATTTTTAAGGGTATTTTGGTCATTCCCACTCCAATCAAACCAAATAAACCATGGATTTAAGTCTATTAAGAGCATTCAATAGCTCATTTTTCTCCAAAATTTCTTAAGGCTCAAACCCTAGCCCTACTACTCTAAATTTCATCCTTCTATGTCTCTTGATTGAACCACAGAAATTTTAAATTGATTTGGGATTCGAGTTGATCATGTTAAGGGCTTTGAGAAGCACCCTTTATTTTCGTGAATAAAGTTCCGGAGTCGGAAGTTCATATTCAACTTCCATTTTTAGGTATGTGGAGCTTTGAACAAGATTATCCTTTTGATTTGTGTCCGGTATTTTTGTTGAATTACATTGACATGAGATTTACATGTTTTACCATGAATTGGAAATATGGTTTTATATCTTATGTTATTTTCCATGAGCTATGGGATTATGTCAACCGATATGTGTATGATGCTGAGATGGAATTATGTCCAAAAAGTATTTGATTATGAGAGTATGATGATTTAATTTGTTAAGTCTTGATTTATACTATCATTCCACTATTTCCTTATTATGAATTTTTAATTGATATTGGAAATTCTATATCCCTACTATGGGTTGATGTCTCAAGTACCTTTAAATGAGAGTTGGATGGCAAATTGAGAAATGTTGATATTGAAGTTGCAATGAGTCTTGGTATTTTCCGGATGGTTTTGATGAGTTAAATTGTTGAAAATATTATGTATTGAGTCTTCATATCCTTGTCCAAATGTCGAGTCGGTTATGGTTCAATGTATTGATACCTTGTTGATATTGAGGAAGATTAAAATATTTTGAGCTAAAATATGTTGAGTTAGGAATCCACAAATTGATATGATCTGATAAATGAGAAAGAGATTTGATTTGGTCTTTATGATAGACCCTTGTGATGTTGTGGTGGATTTCCTAACACGTTTTGAGCTTGTCGGGGAGTAGTACTTAGCACCGAGAGGGAAATTTGGTATTTTCCCAAATCTATGTGCCACCGTAGGGTTGTTTGGTGATGATATTATTGGCCAAAGAACCTGATTATGATTATTGCAGTTTTAAGGTCGTACTCTTTGGCAAAGAGTATGATTCTCCCGCCAATGGGGGTTTCAAATATTGGTATTCCACATAGCTCACGTGGGGTTGTCGGTTATAGGAAACTTTCCTGTCCATAAGAGTCATGTTTATTGAAATACCGAGTCACTCCGAATTTTGATGTGGTAAGTCAAGTTGCCTATGATGATCTATAATGATTTATGAGGTTTTTCTCCTACATTTCCTATCTAAGATGTTATGAGTTGCATGATTCAACGTCACTCAAGCCAGGTGTGTCATTATGGTCTGTATGTATGTTTTTACGAAATTTATGATTTTATTTATATTTTGCATGCGCCCCTACATACTCAGTACGTATCTTGTGCTGACCCACATATTTCTCTATGGGCTACATTCTTACCATGATGTAGGTTTAGGTACTCTGCTGCAGCCGCAACAGTAATATCCGAGTGCCGCATCTACATTTCTTCAGTGGTGAGTCCTCATGGTTCGAGGACCAAGTTGCTAGTTTTGGTGCTGTTGTTTTGTGATCCCTTTGTTCTATTGAGTCAGTTGGGGGTTTGTCCCAATGGCTCATTGATTTTACTGTATAAAGTCTATGTCAGACTAGTGTCTTAGTGGGTTGGTTTGTGTATAGACATTCCATATATGTACAGTCTAACGATATTCCGTGCCATGTGCGATGTGATATGATATGTACTTATATATATATCCTTAGCATAGCGTGTATGTTGTTGTGTTGGAACCCAAGGGTAGTGTTTTGACTAAAAGGGTTAGCTTGAGGCTACGTGTAGCCTTGGGCACTGTGTGGCATCTCGGGATGATATTTTGGGGCGTTACAATCCAAATGAAGTAGAAGAAGTGTAGCCTTTATTAAAGGACTTCTTTGTATTGTTTTTTCTTTCAACCTCAATGGCCGATTTAAAAAGGTCTTCTATTCATTCAAACTTGTGGACAACTAATTGAGAATAAATTTCATAGTCAAACCCACCTATTATTGATCTATATAATGATTTGGTGGTTCGACAATCTCAAGACGAAGTATCAAATTTCGAAACTCCTCATAGTAGTCTTTCATACCTCTACCTCCTTATTGCAAATTATAGAGCTTAGTGAGTTACTCTTGCTTAAACCTTTCTTTCACATACCTCTCTCTTATAAGTGCCCTTTTATCCCAATGGGAAGGTTGTGATTACCATTTCTTTATAGTTGTACTCTCTTAGTCTCCTTCAAGTAGAAGCATACCCTTCAAATTGAGTAATTGCATTAGCGATTTTCTTGTTTCTAGTAAACTCATTGATGGAGTTAAGAATTGTGTCTCGGCCCATATTCCTTGTTTATTCCATTGGTGATCGTCTTAAACTTGGGGTCGTTTCCTAAGTTTCCTCTTTAATGGGAAAACAGACCAAATCTTCCGCTTCGTGCTCTATGTTATCCCTCTTGAGCTTCTCATGTATTCTATATAGTACTGCAATGAGATCTATTTTATCCTACTCTTATTTCATCCATGAAGTTTTTCACCTCCTACATCTTCAATTTATATCGGTTGATTATGGTTAGTCGGGATTTGAGGTGGTGGGATTTGGTTGATAGTTTGGATTTATGAATCTTCTTGGTTAACTTGATTGAATAGGGGTTGTAGTGGACAAATGTAATTTTGATTATTTTGGTAAGCAGTGGCTTAGAGGATAGGATCATGTACTTGCCTCGGTGGATTGCGCATTTGGTGGAGTGTCTCTAATGTTATAGTAGTGGAGGTGTTTTAAGCTGTCCCACTAGAGCAAGCATGATAGTTTTGAGGAGGGGATATGGTGTAGTTTAGATGTCCTTCCATGTTAACCATACTTCCATCCATACTAGTCAGACTTCATTCAAGTGACCCAAATCGGCTATCCATAGCATTAAGCTTTTCCATGATCGAAACAAAGCTACTTGAATAGTGAAATTAAGTATCTCACCTTCCTAGGACATTTTATATAACAAAATAAATACTAAACAAAAGCATAAAACAAGTTAGAGTTATGAAATCAACCTCACAAACTCTCGAAGCACACACCTTTGTTTTGTCTCTCAATTGGCATCGAAAGCATTGAAAGATCATTTATACTCCAATTAGAATACTTGGTACCTATTGAGGCTTGAGATTGGAATGGATTCTTGTTTGCAATTAAAAAGAAAACTCAAAAATAAACTAACGTACTTGAATCAACAAAGAGCAATGAAAACAAATGAGAAAAGTACACAAGAACGTACAAGAAATGAATCAGACACATGAACTAATTAATCAACTAATAGATCAATTATTAGTCGATAATTAGTGTTTAAGAATCAAAGTATGAATTTAACAGTCAAGAAATAAAATTAGATTGATGGAAACTTGCAAAAAGTGAGTTGGAAGGCTTGATATGCGTTTGGAACACGCTGAAACCATTTGGGAGAAGACCAGGCTCACCTCAGACATACACTGGGTGCAAGAGATACTAGTTTGAGCTGATATTGACCTACTTCAGTAGGTTAGGTTCACCTCCAGCATACCTCAGGAGTAGGTGGCCCGAACCAGCTTTCAAAAGGGTGAAAATATCTCTAGTGGTCCCTCTTTGTCCCTTTCTTTTGGAATATTCCTTGGTGAGTTGGGTATGCTTTTGTACCAATACTTTTGCTCACTTTTTAATTATCTTTATTGGATTAAACAACCACTTTTGTATGAATTGGGTTCTTGAAGAAATGAATTTCATCAAGAATACTATGAACACCAAAATTTTCAACTCTTTCACCCTTGCTCAAACTGCAATAAAATTTGAAACACAAACACTTTTCAACCTTCTAAACATATCCCAAACATTTTAAGCATCAATTCTCATGAATTTCTTCATCTTTTACAAAACACTTGTTAATTTCTTCAAGCTTCAAAACCCAAAAATGGTGGATTTTTAAAACTTTTCCAAATTCCACAAACTTTTAAACCTAAGTTTTTCTCAACGTAGAGAACATTTTTCAACCATTTCATCTTTAAATTTCAACCCAAAATCCATAGATCTAAGAACCTAGTTTCTTCAAATTTAAGTTCAACAACGGTGTCCTTCTTCAATACTCTTCCAAACCTACTAAATGATCAAGTTCCAACCTAAATATCACTAGATAGAACAAATCTAGTGTAGAAACAACAATAAGGACTCAAAACACACAATTTTTGTAGGGGTTTTCCTTTAAACATTCATGAAACTTTTTTTAATGTTTGATTTTCTAGATTACATGACCCAAGATACACTTTGTGGGAATAAATCAAGCTCATCTTTAATACTAAATGATAATAGAACTAACTACAGAATCAAAAACTAACTAAGATACGAGAGATGAAAAGATAAGGGATTGATGAAAGAAAGTAAAGCTAGACACAATAAAGGAATGGATAGAAAACAAAGGGTATATCAAACTCTTAATCCTCTATTCAATAATCTAATCAAGCACGAAAACTCTTACGTAGACCACGAGGGAATTGATTCACAAGTAACCAACGTTTCCAAATGACAAATCAATGCAAGCTAATCCAAAATTACATACACTCACAAGAGAGTAATAGTTCATTAGAATTAAAGTTACTCTAAAAATGAAATAAAACTCTTATTTACAGTCAAGGGTTAATTATTACAAATTGTAGGCCCAAAAGTGATCCATTTAGAACAAGAAAGCATGGCAGCCCGCTTTGGAACCTGCTTGAGCATATTGAGTGTATGTGGAATGCACTTCTAGAGCATGTGCTTCTATTTTGACCCGCTCTAGCAGATCAATAGAAGGTTGGGTGCACCTTTAGAGTAGATGGGTCTCTTTTTACCTCCCGAGGTTTTTTTGGCCCTGCTTTCACTCCTTTAACCTCTTCAAAGTCCCTCGACCCTCCTTGAAGGTAATTATCATCCATTTGGCATCTTTTAATAGCAATAAGTAGTCATCAAGTACTTCTAGCATCATAAGCATCCTATCCAAATATTCAGAGGAAATTTGGATTGTATCATTCTCTCATTCTTGAAGAAGATTCATCATCAAATCTACAAACTTAAAACATAATAGAAGAGCGAACAATAATTACATACTCAAAGCATAAGGATTAGCACAAGATTTAATATTCAAATATCCATGCCAAGAAGACACCCACTTCACATATAACTAAACATCCTATAAGTCAATGGAAGATAATTTATCATTTAAGGTGAAAAAGATTTGCTATGATAGGCATCAAGAAACTCTCCCAAGTTATTTCCATTAACGAGATTACCAAGCAAATCATCATATGTTGGAACAACAAAGGGTAGATTCAAGTAGTCATTAGGGTGTAGATTACCTTTTCTTTCAAAACAAACATGTTCACACTCAAGGCATTCTTAACAACATCATGGCTATTTTCACAAACAAATAAAATGGAATGATTAGATATATGATTACCTAAGATTCTACCAAGGACAAGATCACATGAAGGTAATAATAAACATCCTAAGCACCTCACATCCTTATTACTTGAAAAAGTTTCCAATAAAGATCCAACTTATTTATCCGCATAAGTGTGATAGAAAATAAGAAAAAAATGTTGTTTATCAAGTAGGGTCCATAGACTATTCAGAGAATAACAAAAATATATTGTCCATCCCAATTGGGGAGGCCATACATATTATTCACATCCAAGACATTCCAAAAGGGTGGTTTGAGAGACATCAACACCATCTGAGTAGGATTTTAAGTCTATTAGATTGAAAAGATTGCTTAGCTTATGGTGAATGTCATCATGAATCCAAGGAATGCTAGGAATAATATGGGGGTAGGTACATACTTTTATATCAAAGACTTGAGATTTCTTTCTTACCTTCTATAGTTTTACCATGTGGATTTCCTTCTAATTCATCAACTTGGATGTTGGCAAATTACTGATGCCAAAGGTAGTAAACAACAAGGGCTTAGGTTTATCCCTAATCTCTCCTTCATGATCACAAAGATCCTCATTTTCACTACTCATCTCACGCCTCATCATAAAGTTAAAATTCACAATCTCTCTTTCTTGATTCTAAAGATTTTTGTGGAAAGCTTTCATTACCAATCCATTAGGTACATTAATGTCACTTTCAACTATTTCTAATTCCCATTCATTCTGAAGGTCTTCAACCTCTTAGGTGTCTTCCCCACAACCATTTTCATGGTTAACCTTATTTCTAATAAAGTAAGAATTACCTTCGACCAAAATATTGTGTTTCTTTGATTGGGGTATTCACTTACCTTTTGACCACAGCCTTGACACTTAATGCCAAAAATACCTCTAGAATTAGTGTTAGAATGTTGATTACCTTCATTCTTTGGTGGGTACCTCGAGATTGACTTCTCAACTTGATTCGTCTTAAAGGAATTTTTGAAATCCTTGTTCTTGTTCCATTCGGATGAAGTAAAAGAAGTGTATCCCTTATTGAAAGAGTTTTTTGCATTGTTGTTTCTTTAAGCCTTAGTGTCACTTCAACAAGGTCTTCTATTCATTTAAACTCGTGGACAACTAATTGAGAATCAATGTCATAGTCCAACCCACCTATGAATCAATCCATACAATGATTTGGTGTTTTTACAATCTTAAGGTGAAGAATTAAGTTTTAGAACTCCTCACAGTAGTCTTCTACACCTCTACCTCCTTGTCATAAATTATAAAGCTGGGTGAGTTGATATTGCTTGAACTTTTATGTTACATAACTCTCTCTCATAAGTTACCTCAATTTATCCTAATCCATAAGGTTGAGATTACTATTTCTTTATCGCTGTACTTTTTAGAATCCCACCAAGTAGAAGCATACCCTTCAAATGGAGCTATTGTATGAGCATCTTTCTAGTGTTTAGTTAACTTATTAAATTGGAGGATTCTATTGCATTGCACTTCCTAATCAAGGTAAATTGACTTATCACTAGTTCCTTTAAAGGTAGGAAGAGTGATCCCGATGGTGATATTCTTAAGCTTGGGGTCGGTTTCCCAAGTTTTGTCTTCCATAGGGATCCAAACCTAATCTTCCTCTATGACCTTCCCGTTGAGCTCCTCATCTATTCTGTAAGAATTCCACAAATAGAGCCACTTCATCCAAGTCTTTATTTCTTCTATAAAGTTCCTCACCTCCTATATCTTCAATTTGGATTGGATGATATTGGTTAGCCAGAATTTAAGGTGGTGGGATTTGGTTAATGGGTTATTTTGCTGAGATTCTTGGTTGACTTGATTTGATTAGGGGATGGGATCATGTACTTGCCTCGATGGATTTAGCATTTGATGGAGTGTCTCTAATATTATAGTATTGGAGGTATTTTGAGCGTGCCCACTTAAAGAAGTATGATAGTTTTGAGGAGTGGATGTGGTGGAGTTTTGTTGAAACCCTTGGGGTTTCACCACACAGTAAGGGACCAGGTCCCTCAAAATTAATCATAGGCAAATAAACACTAATTATACAGGAAAACAAAAGACAGTATAGGAAGAGTAAAAACACACAGTTTTATGTAGAAACCTAAGAAGGAAAAAATCACGGCTTTCCCTCACAAGAACCTCAACTTTATAATCAAAATCTTGATTAAAGCCTTCAAGGAACCTATATCTAGGTTTCTTCTGCTTATAGCAACTCAACTACAAGCTCATCTTGGTAACTCTACCAAGGGCCCTCTCTACTGATTAACTCTAATTAGACTTACAAACTTAGGTACCTCTGCCTAAGTATTCATAAAAGAAATAACTACTCTTATAGAATGAATGGTTCGATTACAAATTAACACTCAAGAACACTCACTCACACTATAAGCATATTACAAAGATAAGATCCTGAGCAATGTTTGAGCAATCTTAAAACAGAGTTTTTGTGGCCTCACTTCACTCTTTAGATTTGTGCAAGAACTGATTATTAAAGATGCAACTCTTTTCTTTTATAGTTGTGCGATGATTAGGTATGGAATATCACTGCACCAGCTGTCCAAGTCGGTACAAAATAGCACCTGCAAGTTTGTAACACTAGAGGACAAAACTGTGCAGATACCGTGTGCCAAATATACACTATTGTGCATGTCCAGGGACCTGGTCCCTTGTAGCTTAGTTTCTCATCATCGAAACTACATATAGTAATTTCCCCTTTTTTTGATGATTACAAACCAAACCATACAATTTTAGCATTAGTGCATATTTATCATATTTAATCAGAGTGATTACCACTCGAGGATGAATGTTCCTCCTATCATCATGTTTCTTCTATCATGAAACACAAGGACCTGGTCCCTTGTTGTCATTTGCAGTAAAAACTTTTGATTTCTTCCCCCTGTCATTATGCACCTTCTTTTAGCGCATTTGCATACTTTCTTTATTCATCTATTCGGCACATAACTTACTCCCCCTATAAGTATTCACCACATGAGCACACATACTTCTTAGCTTATTTCATGATACATGGTCCCTACACATCACACCTAGTCCTTACACACAAAGTCAAGTTTAGACATCCTTCTATGTCAACCATCCTTCCATCCATACTAGTCATACTCCCTTCAAGAGATCTTACTCGGCTATCCATAGTATTAAGCTTCTCCATGATGAAAGCCAAAGTCATTGAATGATGGAATTAGGTATCTCTCCTTTCTTGGCCATTGTACCTAACAAAAGATATACTAAACAAAAACAAAAACAAAAACAACAAACAAGTTAGAGTTAAGAAATCAACCTCACAATCTCTCGGAGCATACATATTTGTTTTGACTCTTAATTGGCGTCACAAACATTGAAAGATCATTTGTATTCCAATTAGAAGACTTGGTACCAATTGTGTCAAATCAATACCAAAACCCATGAAAATTCTTCTAGAGCAAAGCCAAGCCACACAAACATGATAATAGTAGAAATATAATCATAGATACCAAACTAACATACAAAACCTGGTGTCACAGTGCAAAAACTACTAAATACATCTTGAATGTAAAAAGATACAATAATAATCCAAAAAGGATCTAGAATCTATCTCTAAACACAAAATAATACATGTAATAGATAGGAAGAGGTAGTAGGCTAACTCTTGAAGCATATGATGTCCGCTACCTAGAATAACTCTAAAAGTAGCTAGAATCAGCTATCCATATGACACTCTTGTACCTGGGTCTGCACCAAAAGGGCATAGTAGGGATGAGTACGATGCACTTGTACTCAGTAGGTATCATAGGATGATTGATCAAAGTAGAAAATAAAGAATATAAATAAAAACTATGGGTACATCACCTACAATAAAAAATGACCCAAACGATAGCCCATACTATCTCCACTAACAGCTCTAATATACACACATATGCCAATTACATATAGAGAAAAGAAGAAAAATTAGACATATACATCAAATACAAGTATAGGAAGATAGAACAGATGGACATAATCAAGTCAAAGATATAAATAGAATCACAACATATGCACAATATATGAAATGCAATGCAGATGATGATGTGATGCACGAGGTTGTTGCATACCCTCGTATACACCTATTAAGATAAAGCTTCCCAATGTAGGACCCATGGGGTGTTAATAAACTCGTATACAACCAATATCTAATACCAATAACCATATCTCTTCTTCGGCACATATATTTCTAGAGGGTTTTAAAGATGTCACATTTTCTATCAGAAGATGCTAGTGTTTCCAGTATTCCCATAGAGTTACAGATGTCTTATAAATGAATATTATATGAAGATGTTAATACTAACAGCCATACAAGATGAGAATATACAATATCCAACCAATATACCAACCATGTGAGCCAAAAATCTAATCAACCAACCATCCACGATCCAAAATAATCCAGAAAACTATAAAGTGAAACATACAAGAAAGTGCCATTGATACCATAATGCCAAAATCTAGGATTTTTCCACCAAAAGAGTACAACCAAATGTACATATATTAATACCAGGCCAACAACATCATATAAGACCCAACATGATCACATATAGCAAATAATATCTCAAAACCACCAAATATTATTCACATAGACCCCCACACGGGCATATAAATTGCCTAAACACATAGTCCTGATATAACCCCATGCTCATAACATGCTTTTGCATTATTATTAACTACCCAACCCATTTTGAAGAAAGTAAAGCCATAACTTACCTCGAATGTCAAAAACCAATCTGAAAAACGTTCAATCTAGAGTTTTCCCCTCACAAATGGACCCGAAATCAACTAAAATATTTAACATAGAATCTACGCATCAAAAAGAAGCCAACAATACTCATATTACCTATTTTCGAGTTGGTATCAAAACGGACCCACGAAATAAATTTTCAAAAAGAAGGGTAAAATTATAATTTTATTTTAGAAAAATATTACCCATTCTCATAGGAGTCTACAACTAAAATCCATGCCAAAACAAGTTATAAACAAGGTTCAACTCAAATAAAAATTATTTTAAAGTTTTACCGACAAAAACTTTCAAAACTCATTTTAAAAATAAGAATTTGAAGTTGTTTAAAGATGAAATCGAGAGAAAGATCATAATTATAAAATTAAAAACTTACCAATGAAAAAAATCTTAAAAACTCCTTGGAATCATCCAAATTTGAGGCCTCAATCCCCCAAAATGGTGAAAATGGGGTTTTTTTAATTCTTAACTTGGGTAGAAATCACGAAAAATAAAATAGAAGCTCTTAAGAAATAGGGAAAATAGAGTTCTAAATTGATAGACAATGATTTTATGTGAAAATGCATAAAAAATCATCAAAATTAAAGCTTCCTAATTCCCAAAATATCAAAATATGAATTTGGGGTTATGTATTCAACAATGGTCGCTTGCGTGACACTTTGATCGCTTATGCGTCCTGGTCAAATGGTTAAAATGTCTCTTACACAATAAAAAGTTCGCATACATGATCACACCAACACCAACAATTTCAAAAGCTTTTTCTGACCTCTGAAACTCATTCAAATCCTATAAACTTGATCCAATAGTGGAATTTGATTATAAAACACATTTTAGTTACAGTGGAACCATCAAATATATGAAAAAGGTCATTCTAATAAAATTGACCCCCGGGATCCTATTTACACTATTGAAGAATCAAGGGTCAAATAGGATCTAAAGGCCACAAAATCGAACCAACCCCGTTACTAACACAAATTCAACATTTCGGATCCAATGACAATATTCAATTTTAGAAAAAATATTGTTTTCACAAAGTTGATCCCCAAAATCTAATTTCACAATTTTTTAAATCGAGAGTCCAAATGAGATATAAAAGACATAAAACAACACCAACTATGTTACCATCCTAAAATCGATGTTTCTAATCTGCTAGCGCAGTCCATTTTGTTATCTGGTGCATAGATCAATAAATATTAGACAAAGTTAACAATAAGGCTTTTTAAGCCACCAAAAATCACAAACTCATATAAATCACATCGAAATGCATTGAAAATTGTTCCAATCATCTCCACACCCCACAAATACAGCAAAGCAACCACAAAAAGGGATAAACTGGTCAAATCATACAAAAATAAATATTTGACATAAACCACAAAAAATCAAATCCCCAGGAACACCCTAGATGCAAGAGCTACTATATTAAACTACTTTTAACCTGTGTTAGCAGGCCAATCACACCTCCAGCGCACCTCAAACATAGGCGGCCTAAACCAGCTTGCAAAATGGGTGAAAATGCCCACTTAGTGGTCTCCCATTTTGTCCTTTTCTTTTGGAATATGTCAGGGTACTTTAGATATGATTTTGTAATAGTACTTTCTCCCACCTTTTCTTTCTTTTTTTTATCAGAAATAACTTTTTGATGAATTTGTCTGTTGAATAAATGAATTTCTCCAAGAACATCAAAATTGTAAACTCCTTTAGCCTTGTTTGGAATATGATGAAATTCGAAACCCAAGCATTTTTCAACCTTCTAAGCACATTCCAAACGTTTTTAAGCCACAATTCTCATTAATGTCTTCATATTTATAAACCCAATTGCTAATTTTTTCAAGCTTTGAAACCAAAAAATGATGGATTTTTTAAACTTCTCTAAATTGCACCAACTTTTGACCCTAAGTTCTCCTAACGAAGAGAACACTTTTTCAACAATTTCAACCTTAAATTTCAACCTAAAATCCGCGGATCTTAGAACCCACTTTCTTTACATTAAACTTCAACAATTGTGGACTTCTTCAATACTCATCCAAACACACTAAATGATCAAGTTCCAACCTAAATATCACTAGATGGAAGAGATCTAGTGTAGAAACATCAACAAGGACTCAAAACACAATTTTTTGAGGGATTTTCTTTAAATATTTTTTGACACTTTTTTTTATTCTTGATTTTCTAGATAATAAGACCCAAGATTGACTTCATGAGAAGGAAATCAAGCTCATCTCTTAATACAATCTAGAGTAGTATCGAGCCATTTACTAGAATTCAAGATAGGAGCTCCAAAGGATTCAAGGATTGTTCATAAAGCGGAGGTACTTGTAGAAGTATTATTACCATCAAGAGAGTTTAATTTTTTGATGATCACACTAAAATTGGGTCAAGGGTCAATGGAGGAGCCAAGGGATTGTAAAACGGGGCTAGAAAGACCGTTGGAAGTACATGCACCCAAGGCATTTTGGATCCACCTTTGATCCACTCTAGCATTTTAAGAGAGGGTAAAAATAACCCCTAGTGGGCCTTTACTTTCAATTAGGTCATTTTTGGTCCCTAGGCCCCTATATGTGTAATAATTAGCTTAAACTATAAGAATTTGGGAGCTAGCGTATTTTCTTAGTTTTTACTTAATTATTAATGAATGTTTCTCATTGAGTGAGAGTGTTGGTAAACACTTGTTCAACTTTGGTTTAGAACTGTAGGTTTAGAGGGAGTTTATCTCTCTCTTGGTCACCGTAAGAATTAGGTACTTTAAATAGATAGTAGTTGAGGGTATTAGAGATTGACATACTCTTTAGTTCTTAACTACTTATTTTTCTTGTGTCTTATTATGTATTTTATTGATTATGTTTCCTTTTACATATCGTATTTAGTTTTCATAGTTTGATTGCTATCATTTGGTATTAGATACTAGTTTGATCATTCCTACATGGTCAATCTTGGGTCTAGTCATCTCAAAAAATTGAAAATTATAAGAAATATTACTATTCTTACATCAAATTTTGATATTTTGAGTTTTCTTGTGTTTCTAGTGTTAGATTTGAGTTTCCTAGCACTATTAGAGTCCAAATATTGAATTCAAGCTAAATCAAAGTGATATTGAGCCTTATACTATCATTGAAAGCTTGGGTTGATGAAGTTTTAAGTGGGTTGCTAGATTTGAAATTTTAGGTGAGGAGTTGAACAAAATAATGTGTGGAATGAGTTTATACTGTTGAAAGGTGCGTAGATTTTAATTTATAACTCATTTAGAGCTAAGGTGAAGAAGTGGTGTTCTTGAAAAGATTGTTATATTCATCTTTAAAGTTCATCCAAAAGTAAGTGTTTGATCCAAAAAGAAGGAAGAAAATGAGTGAAAAGGTATTTGTACTAGAGCATCTCCAAAGGATTCCAAGTGTATTCCAATAGAAGAGTTGAAAGGAGACCAATCAAGGGGCATTTTTTACCTTTTGGCAAGCAAGGTAAGGGCCACTTTCTCCCAAGGTGCGCTGCAGCTGCTGCCGCACCTCAACACAGTATCTAAGGCTCCTTTTATGCCCATCCTACACTGGACATGTGTTGGGGCAGCTTCCACATCTCAAGCCAGTGAGAAACCTTCCCCTCCTATACTGGATATGCTCTTGACCTGCGCCCAAGGTGTGTGACACCTCCCAATATCAAATTCAAGTTCCAAACACATTTTAACACTCTTAAACTCAAATTTACTTAGGTTTGATTGATTAGTTTCACTTCATGATTCCTAAGTTTATCTCTTCATTATTAAAGAACTCAACAACTAGTAATTCACCTACTAAGTTGGTTGATTGGTTCTTGCATCTGAATTCTTTCATCGTTCAATTTTTTTCAAGATTTTCTCTTTTTTATATCATTGTTAGATCTTGATCCAAGTCCTTAAATTTTGAATTGAGTCATTCTAACAAGAATCCTACCCAATCAAGAGTAGCACTTAACACCTTGACTACTACACAGAGTATAAACCATCTTTCAATATTTGTGAACCAAGTGTGAGGTAAACAAAAGTATGAAAAGTTGCAGGTTAATTTCTCTAATGCTAGTGTTTTTATTGTCTTTGTGAGTGTCTTTATTCATAGGTAAAATAATTAAAGATGGAAAAACTTTGCAATCCATGGAAAACCATGCAACAAGTGTTATTTTAGTGGCCATTGAAACTCTCAATCGTAAAATTGATTCGATGGATTCTAAGATAAATTCACTTGACCTTAAGGTGGATTCTTGTGAGGACACTATGTCCAACATAGGTGGAAGAGTGGATACCATGGAAGGTTGACTAAAATCATCCCTATCCATACCTCAACACTATCATACCTCGACTAGTGGGCATACTCCTAATCCTTGTATTTCCATTTCCCCAAAAAGGCTTCACCAAATAATCAATCCACTAATACAAGAAAATGATTCCATTCCTCATGCCACTACCTATCAATTAAATTAAATCCCACTTGACCAATCCAACCTTAATTCAACCAAACACATCAAGAAAAACCTTAAAACTAAATATCCTAACCTCCACTAAACCAAATTTCCCCATTCAAAGCACTCCCTAAAAATACCAACCCCTCTAAATAGAATAAGAAGAGAGAGAAAAATAACAAGCGGAGTTTAGAGCATTCAATGAAGCCAACATGTTGGTAGAGGAAATAAAAGGTATACCAATGGATCAAAGAGGTTATCAAGGACAAGAAGAAAGATTTGGTCTGGCGCCTAATGTTAGAGAAAACTTAGGAAACTGACCCAAGGTTATTATCAATGGAACTAACAAGGTAATAGAGATCAAGATGTGGGTACCAATTCAATCAAGGTTAATCTTCCAACTTTCAAAGGCGACAGTGATCTTGAAGCTTATATCTCATAGGAGACCTCTTGTTAAAGGATCTTTCAAGTTAATGATATCACCAACGAGAAGAGGATATGATATTCCATATCCCAATTTAAAGGGTACGCTAGCGTTCTTTGAAGGGTATTCTAATACTTGGTTGAATTATGTCAAGAGGTTTAAAAATGCATTGAATTATGGACATCCACCTCCATGGAATGCATTGAAGGGACTCATGAGAAAAAGGTATGTGCAGGAGAAGTGTAGACATGACCTAGTTACCAAGTTATACAACTTGAGGTAAGGAAGCAAGAGTGTCTTGGCCTATTATGATGAATTCCAATAGTTTACTTGAAATTTGATCATTGTGAGAACGTGAAGCATGACATCATACATTTCAAGGTTGGGTTGAACAAAGAAATATCCTCATGTATGACTATCCAAAAGTTTGAAACCATAGAAGAAATCTTCTAATTAGCCTTAGTAATTGAGAGGTATATCAATGAAAGGGCAACATACAAACCAAAAGGGTACTCATATACCAATACTTGGAGTAATAATAAAGAGGTAGCTCAATTATCATAGGTATGGAACAAGAACAAGGACTAAAAGTCCAATGACAAGAAAAGCTCATAGAGAATACCACTCTAAAGTACCCACCAAGGAATGAAGGTAACAAATATACTACTCTTAATTTTAAAGGTTTTCAATATTTTAAATGCCAAGGATGAGGACATAAGGAAAATAAATGTCCCAACCAGAGAGATGTGATCCTTATAGAAGAGAATTATATTACCTTGGAGAAGAGGTAGGAATGGAAGATGAGAATGATGAAAAAGCCTAAGATGGAAATGGATTTGAAGAGAATGAGCAAGTAAAAAAGAATAATTAAGATAATTAGCCCAAAGATAGAGAGTATGAGGTTCTAAAATTTTTTTTGAGGCATGTAATGATTATTTAGGAAATAGATAATCCTAGTCAAAAAGAGAATCTATGCCAGACTAAATGTATTACTAAGAACAATGTATGCTTTTTGATCATTGATAGTAGGAGTTGTGCTAATGTGGCTAGTGCTACTTTAGTTTATTTCTTAAAGTTAACCACAACCCAACATGCCACACCATACAAGCTTCAATGGTCAAACAATTGTGGTTAGTTGAAGGTAACCAGGGGTGGTGATTCGGTTTAAGATTAGGAATTATAATGATGAGGTGCATTGTGATGTGACACCCATGAAAGCTTGTCATCTCTTGCTTGGGAGGCCATGGAAATGTGATCATTCAACCAAGCATAATGGGAGGACCAATAGGTATTCTTTTGAGTTGAATGGTAAAAAATTCACTCTCTATTCATTTTTGCCATCTTAAGTGAATGAGGGTCATGAAAAGCTGAGTAAATTGAAAGAGAAGGGTAAGAAATTAGGTAAAGAGGAGGACTAAACTGAGGAGAGGGATGAAGAAGAAGTGGTTGAAAAGAAAGAGTTCCTTGGTAATATTGACTAGTAACAAAGATCTTTTCAAGGATCGTGATGACAAAACACCTATGTTCCTGACTAGGAACAAAGATCTTTTCAAGTAGCAGTATGAAAAAACACCTATGCTCCTCATAGCCCATGTTTTTCATGAAAATCACTCTACCTTTTCTATCCCTATTTTATTTCCCTTGATTTATAGGACTATGAAGATATTTTAGAAAAGGATCTTCCCAAAGGATTACCCCCACTTTGGGGAATTGAGCATCAAATTAATTTTGTGTCAGATTCTCTATTATTCAGTAAAACATCCTACCAAAGTAATCCAATGGACAAAAAGATCTCCAAAGGTAAGTTGAGGAACTTCTCAACAAGGGATACATAAAAGAGAGCATGAGTTCATGTGCAGTCCTGGTGTTGCTTGTGCCAAAGAAAGATAGGACATGGGGTATGTGTGTTGATTTTTGAGCCATCAATAAAATAACAGTAAAGTATCACCACCCAAATCCCCATTCAGATGATATGATTGATGATTTTAATGGATCTTGTATGTTTTCTAAGATATATCTTAGGAGAGGGTACCACCAAATCTGAATGCAATCAGGTGGTAAGTGGAAGACCACATTCAAGACCAAGTTTGGTGTATTTGAATGGTTGGTCATGTATTTTGGCCTCATCAATGCTTCTAGTACCTTCATGTGGTTCATAAAACATGTGATGAAACCGTTCATAGGGAATTTTGTTATGGTATACTTTGATGATGTTATAATTTATAGAAAATCCTTTGAAGAACATGTCTTACATTTGTAAAATGTTTTTGAAGTGCTTAGAAAAGAGAATTTGTATGATAACCTCAAAAAATATTCTTTTGTTGTGAATGATGTTGTGTTTTGAGACCAAGAGGAGTCGATACAGATGAATCTAAGATTGATTCCATCAAGAATTTGCTAACTCTAAAATTCATTGGTGAAGTACGAAGTTTCATGGGTTTGATAATTTATATAGGTGATTTCTCAAAATATTTAGTACCACCTCCGCTCCCTTGACCGAGGTGATCCTTAAGGATAAACCTTTTAAATAGGGTGATGAGCTAACAAATGCATTTGAAGTTTTGAAATCTATGCTTAGCCCATCCCTCTTATTGTAATTACCAAATTTGTATATGATGTTTGAAATTGAATGTGATGCAAGTAAGGTAGGAATATATTCCATCTTAGTACAAGATCACAAACCTATTTCATATTTTAGTGAAAATCTCAAGGGTACAACTCTAACTTATTCCACTTATGATATTGAATTATACTCCTTGGTTAGAGCCTTGGTTAATTGGCAACATTATTTGTGTCCCAAGTAGTTCATGATTCGAACCTACCATGAATCCTTGAAACATATTCATGCCCAAGATAAGTTAAATAAAAGACATTAAAATGAATTGCTTTCCTAGAACTTTCCCTTATGTAATTCAATACATAAAAGAAAAGAAAAATATGGTAGCTAATGCATTGTATAGGAAGCATGTTCTTATCTCTATATTGTTTTCTAAATTGATGGAATTTGAGAGTCTAAATAAAATGTACCCTGATGACCCAAATTTTATCAAATATACCAAGATTATGAGACATGGGGTAGGGAAAAGTAGGAGAGAGATAATGCTTCTATGCACTACTCTAAGTTTGATGGTTTCTTGTTCAATGAAAGAAGGTTGTGTATTCCCTCTAGCTCATGAAGAGAATTACTTTTAAGGGAGGCATATTATGGTTGTATGATGGGTCATTTTGGAATTGACAAGATACTTGGAATCCTAGAGGAACAATTTTATTGGCCCAAGATGCGTCAAGATGTTGCTAGAATTTGTGGCCAATGCATGGATTGTAGAAGTGCAAAATCCCACCGTATCCCTCAAGGATTATATACCCCACTACCCACTCTGCAATACCTATGGATTGACATCTCTATGGATTTTGTTTTGGGTTTGCCTAGGATGAGGAGGGGTAGAGATTGCATTTCTGTTGTGGTTGATAGTTTCTAAAAAAAGGCCCATTTCATTCTGTGTCATAAAATTGATGATTCTTATAATGTGGCTTCTTTTTTTATTTATCATGTTGTCAAAAATACATGGAATTCATCAGAACATGATTAGTGATAGGGACTCTTAGTTCCCTAGTCAATTTTGGAGGTCGTTTTGGGGTAGAATTGGCACCAAATTACTTTTCTCAACATCTTGCCACTCATAAATGGATGGGAAAATGGAGGTGGTAAATATAAACTTGGTTTTTATTTTGTGAATCTTAGTTAAATGAAAAATATCTTCTTGTGGGGACCATCTACCTCTAGTCGAATTTGCTTATGATTGTGTTATCCATTCGACTATTGGTATGACTCCTTTTGAATATGTTTGTAGTTTTAAACCCTTACCCATTTAGATCTCACTCCTTTTCCTAGTGATGTTATGATAAGCTTATATGGAAATAAGAGGGAAAAAACCATGAAAAAGATGCACGAGAATGTGAGGATTTTTCTTAATAAGAAGAACCAAGAGGTGGCTAAAAAACTAAACAAGGAAATAAAGTGACTTGTGCTTGAACCGGGTGATTGGGTATGGATGCAACTTTGAAAGGATAGGTTTTCAAACCAATTAAAATCCAAATTGATGCCATGAGGTGATGGTCCATTTCAAGTGCTTGAAAGGATAAACGATAATGCCTACAAGACTGACCTTTCTTTGAAATATCAAGTGCACAATACCTTCAATGTGTGTGATCTTTCACTCTTGACATGATAGAAGATGATAACCCCTTGAATTTGAGGTCAAATTCTTCTTAAGATAGAGAGGATAATACAATCTAGATTAGGTCCATGTCATTTACTAAAGGTCAAGCTGGAGAGCTCCAAAGGATCAATGGATCGTTCATGAAGCGGGAAGTACTTGAAAAAGTATTTTTATTATAAAAAGGATGTCATTTGTTGATGATCACACTCACATTGGGCCAAGTATCTATGGAGGAATCAAGGGAATACAAAGTGGGGCTATAAAGACCCTTGGAAGGGACATGTGCCTAAGGCTCTTTGGATCCACCATTGATTCGCTCTAGCATTTCGAGAGCGAGTCAAAATAGCCCCTTGTGGGCCTTTTCTTGCCATTGGGTCACTTTTGAGCCCTAAATATATAATAATTATCCTAAAATATAAATACTTGGGATCTAGCTTATTTCCTTAATTTTTTCTTGATTATTGATGAATGCTTCTTCTTTGAGTGAGAGTGTTGGTAAATTATTGTTAAATTTTAGTTTAGAAACATTGGTTTAGAGAGTGTTCATCTCTCTCTTGGTCACCGTAAGAATTAAGTATTTAAATTAGATTGTAGTTGAGGGTATTAGAGTTTGATATATTCTTTTGTTTTTAGTTACTTCTTTTTATTTTGTCTAATTATCTATCTTATTGATTATATTTCCTTTTTCGTATCATCTGTAGCTTTAGTAGTTCGATTGCTATCATCTCTGATATCAAATGATATTGGAATTAACTATGGAATCAAAAACTAACTACTATATGAGAAACAAAAAGATAAGGGATATAGGAAAGCAAGTAAAGATAGACACAAGCAGGGAATGAATATCAAACAAAGGGCATATAAAATTCTTAATCCTCTATTCAATAATTCAATCAAGAACCTAAACTCTAACAGATCACAAAGGAATCAATTCCCAAGTAACTAACGTGTCCAAATGACAAATTAACGCAAGCTAATCCAAGTTTACACACACTCACAAGAGAGTAATAGTTCATTAGCATCAAAGTTACTCTAAATATGAAAGAAAAATCCCATTTAAAGTCTATGGTTAATTATTACAATTTATGGGCCCAAAAGTGACCCATTTGGAATACGAAAGCATGACAGCCCACTTTGGCATCTGCTTGAGCATATTGGGTGCATGTGGGGCACACTTCGAGAGTATGTGATTCTGCTTTGACCTGCTCTAGTAGATCAAAAGTAGGTTGGGTACACCTCTAGAGCAGATAGGATACATATCACCTCCTGGGGGGTTTTGGCCCCATCTTTCACTCCTTTGACCTCTTCATAGTACCTCGACCCCTCTTGAGGGTAATTATCATCCATTTGGCATTATTTAATAGAAATAAGGAGTCATCAAACACCTCTAGAAGCATAATAATCCCATCCAAAGATCTAGAGGCAATTTAGACTTTATCATCCTCTCCTTTTTTAAGAAGATTTATCCTCAATTTTACAACCTTAAAGCACAAGATAAGAGAAAAAAACCAATACATCCTCGAAGCATGAGGATTAGCACAAGAGTTAATATCAAAATATCCATGCCAAGGAGACACCCACTTCACATAGAACCAAACATCATTTAAGTTAATGGAAGATAAATCATCATTTAAGGTGCAAAGGAATTGGGTATGATAAGCATCAAGAAACTCTCCCATGTTATTTCCATTAACAATATTACCAAGTAAATCAGCATATGCTGGAACAACCAATGGTAGAGTCAAGTATTCATTAGGGTGTAGATTACCCTTCCTTTCACAAGAAGCCATTTTTATACACATGTCATTCTTAACAACAACATAGCTATTTTCATAAGAAAAGCAAATGGAATGATAAATGCCATTATTACCTAAGATGAAACCAAGTACAATATTACATGAAGGTAAGAAAAAAATATCTTAAGCACCTCACATCTCTCCCACTTAAACAACCTTGTAAGAAAGATCCAAATTGTCTATCCACATAGGCGTGACAAGAAATTAGGAACAAGATTTGTTTATCATGTAGGGAACAAAGATTCTTCCTAGAATAACAAATAGATTGTCCATATGGGTTGGGGAGGCCATACATGTTATGCACATCCAAGACATTCCAAAGGGTGGTTTGAGAGACATCAACACCATTTAGGTAGGATTTTAAGTTAAGTATATTGGAAAGATTTCCTACCTTAGGGCAAATGTCATCATGAATCCAATAAATGCTAGGAATAAGAAGGGGTAGATGTATACCTTTGTAGCAAAGTCATGATCTTGCCTCTTTCATTTTAGACTTGCACCATGCGGACTTTCCCTCTCATGCATCAATTTGGAAGTTGGAAAATACTAGTTCCAAAGGTAGTAAACAAAAAGGACTTGGGTTTGTCACTAAGATCTCCTTCATGATCCCAAAGCTCCTTATCTTCACTATTCATCTCCCACCTCATCATAAAGCTAAAATTTACGATCTCTCCTTTTTGAGTCCAAACATCTTTGTAGGAAAATTTCATCATCAATCCATTAGGCATATTAATGTCCCCTTCAAATTTTTGTAATTCTCTTTTACTCTCAAGGTCTTTAACCTCTTGGGTGTCTTCCTCACCAGCATCTTATTGGGTTGCCTTATATTGAACAAAGTAAGCATCACCTTCCACCAATACTGTGTTCCTTTGATTAGGTCATTCACTTATTGTATGAACCCAACCTTGATATTTAAAGAAAACAATACCTCTAGGATTGGTGTTAAAATGTTAAGTAACTTTATTATTTAGAGGATACCTTGGGATTGCCTTCTCAATAGGCTTCTTCTTAAAGAACTTATTGAAATCCTTATTCTTGTTCCATTCGAATGAAGTAGAAGAAATGTAGTCTTTATTAAAGGAATTCTTTGCATTGTTGTTTCTTTCAACTTCAATGGTCACTTCAACAAGTCTTATATTTGTCCAAAATTGTGGACAACTAATTTAGAAGAAATGTCATAGTCCAATCCAGCTATGAATTGAGACATACAATGATTTGGTGGTTCGATAATTTCAAGATGAAGAATAAAGTTTTGGAACTCCTCATAGTAGTCTTCCACACCTCTACCTCTTTATCGCAAATTATAGAGCTTGGTGAGTTGATATTACCTGAAATATTCCATCACATTCCTCTCTCTTATAAGTTCCCTTAATTTATACCAATTCAAAAGGTTGGGGTTACTATTTCTTTCTTATTGCACTATCTTAGTCTCCCACCAAGTAGAAGCATACCCTTAAAATTGAGCGATGGCATGAGAGGCTTACTTGTGTTTGATTAAATCATTATGTTGGAAGATTCTATTGCATTGTCTTCCCAATCAAGGTAAATTAATGGATCACTAGTTCCTCTGAAGTTAGGAAGAGTGATCTTGATGGATTGAGACCCCTGTCTTAAGCCATATTTCCTCCTTGATCCCATTGGTGATCTTCTTGAATTTGGGGTCAATTTTCCAAGTTTTCTCTTAGATGGGGAACTAAAATAAATCTTCCTCCTCATGCTATGTGTCCTCTTCTTGAGATCCTCATCTATTTCATACAAATTTCATAAAGAGATCCATTTTATCTAACTATGTATTTCCTTTATGAAGTTGTACCTCCTACATCTTCAATTTAAGTTGGTTGATTATGGTTAGCTGGGATTTGAGGTGCTAGGATTTGGTTAATGTGTTATTTTTGTGGATCTTCCTTATTTACTTGATTGAATTGGGGTTATAGTGGATGAATAGGATTTCGGTTATTTGAGTAATTACTGGTTTGGAGGATGAGATCATGTACTTGTGTCAGTGGATTGAGCATTTGGTGGAGTGTCTCCAATGATATAGTAGTGAAGGTGTTTATAGCATGCCCAGTATAGGAAGCATGATAGTTTTGAGGAGTGGATGTGGTGGATTATAGATGTCCTTCCATGTTAACCATCCTTCCATCCATACTAGTCATACTTTCTTCAAGAGATCCTAATCAACTCTCCACAACATTAAGCTTCACAATGATGGAAGACAAAGCCACTTGAATGTTGGAATTAGGTATCTCACATTCCTCGGCCATTGTACCTAACTAAAGAAATACTAATCAAAAATACAAAAACAACAAACAAGTTAGAGTTAAGAAATCAACCTCCCAAGCTCTTGAAGCACACATCTTTGTGTTGTTTCTCAATTAGCGCCGCAAGAGTTGAAAGATCGTTTGTAATCCAATTAGAAGACTTGGTACCAATTGTGGCTTGTGATTGGAATGGATTATTTTTTAAAATTGAAAAGAAAACTCAAACACAAACTAACGTACTTAAATCAAGAAAGAACAATGTAAACAAAAGATAAAAGCACACAAGAACAGACACAAAAGAAATTGAAATCAATAACTAGTTGATCAATTATTAGTTTTTACTATTAAAGAATAAAACTATGAATTGAAGAGTCAAGAAATGAAGTTAGATTGATGGAACCTGGCAAAAAGTGAGTTGGAAGTCTTGATATGCGTTCTGAACATGCTGGAGCACTTTGGGAGCAAACCAGGCGCACCGTGGGCATATAAGCTACATCTTTGAGGAGATATTTACCTGCTTTAGTAGGTTAGGCACACCTACAGTGCACCTCAGGCACAGGTGGCCTAAATCAGCGTGTAGATGGGCGAAAATGCCCTCCTAATGATCCCCTTTTATCCTTTACTTTTGGAATATTTCTTAGTACATTGGATATTATTTTGTACCAATACTTTTGACCAATTTTTATTTCTCTTTATTGGATCAAACAATAATATTTTGATGAATTTGGATCTTGAAGAAATGAATTTCTCCAAGAACACTATGAACACAAAAATTTCCAACTCTTTCACCCTTTCTCGAAATGTGATGAAATTTGGAACCCAAATATTTTTCAACCTTGTAAACACATTCCAAACATTTTTATGCCTCAATTCTCATCAATTTCTTCAGATTTTTAAACCCACTTTCTAATTTCTACAAGCTTCAAAACCCACTAATGGTGTATTTCTGAAACTTCGCAAAATTGAACCAACTTTTAACCCTAAGTTTCTCTCAACGTATAGAACACTTTTTCAATAATTTCAACCTTAAATTTCAACACAAAATCTATAGATCTAAGAACCCACTTTCTTCACATTCAAGTTCAGCAATGGTGGCCCTCTCCAATCTCTTCCAAATATACTAAATTATCAAGTTCCAACCTAAATATCACTAGATGGAACAAATATAGTGTAGAAACAACAATAAAGACTCAAAGCACAAAAAAAAAATTGAAGAGGGGGGGGGGGGTTCTTTAAACATTTTTTGACACTTTTTTTATTTTAAATTTTCTAGATAACAAGATCCAAGATTGACTTCTCGAGAATGAAATCAAGCTCTTCTCTGAACTAACTATGAAATTGAAAACTAACTACGATACAAGAAATAGATTCCTAAGTAATCAACATTTCCAAATAAGAAATCAACGCAAGCTAATACTGATACAAGCATGAAAAGAACAAAGAGTACAAGGTATTGTCAAAGGTTCAAGTTTCATATTGAAGACCTTTTGGAGCCTCTTCAAGCCTTGACCATGCAAATGGGAACTTAAAAGAGCATGATGCATTCAACCAAGGGAGTGTACTTCCTTAAATATGAAGAGGGGGAGCCTTGCATTCCTTACACTACATGGGCGCCTTCAACTAAAGTCATATAGTGTCCTTTTTTATCTCTCTTTTTACACTCCAAAGAAGCACACTTCATTAAGGGTATTTTAGTTATTATCTTGTATTAGTATAAATAGACCTTTTAGCTCTTATTTTCATTATTTTTTGTACATTTGAAATGAGTTACTTCTAAATTGTAATCTTCTTCTTCTCCTAGAGAGAGAATCCAAAACTAGGGTTAATACTAAGTGATGGATTCCACTTGCGTTGACAAATTGGCAAGAAAGGTGGGTATTTAGGATTGTGAAAATCTTTGTGTCCACCTAAGAATGAAGTATTATCCATCAATGGTGAGGTGTGTTTAACTGTTTAATATACACTTAGGTTCTAATCATTAGAGTTGGTGTATGTTTCATTACTATCTTTTATTTAATACAATTTTCTTCTTGTTTCTACTTCATCTCCTATTTCTTTAGTTGCTGATTTTTGCTTCTTTAGTCTTAATTTTGGTTATAGATTTTTTTTAGTTATCATTTTGTATTAGATCCTTACTTAGGGTTGTTCCTACAACTCCATTCTTTGGTTTTAGTGTCCTTATTAAGAAAATCGCGACAAAAAAGAGTCAAATCCAAAGAAAAATCACTAAAAAGGTAGATCTTATAGTGTTTGTTATAGATCCAAAATTTCAAACTTAGATCTACAAGTTTTTATTGTGTTTTGTTTGTTTCAAGTTCTGTACCTTTGTTCTATAGCACCTGGGGAGTCTAGATCTATATTTTGAACAAGGTTTGGTCGATTTTGAGCTAGATCCGCCATGGCTATGGTGCTTTGAAGCTTTGAAGAAGCTAGATCCGTTTTCGGTTTGAGTTGGTGACATATTTTGTAGATGATTTATTGTTATTTGAGTTCACCTTGGCCCAAGGAACCTATATCTAGAAGAAAATTGGATATTAGGTTTCATTTGCTTAGAGGTCAAACTTTGATCAACTTTTAAATATTCATCTTGTTCTTCTATCTACATCAAGTTTTGTTAAACAAGAATATTCAAAGAGTTTTTTTGGATCCAAAAAAGGGGTGGAAAGAGGGTGTACTTGGTGTTTGTGAAAGAATACTCCCTGGCATATTCATTGTCATCCAAAAGAAGGAAGAAACAAAGGGGACAATCAAGTACAAAACAAGTACAAATCCAAGTACAAGGGGGACCATTCTTATTGAATTCAAATTAGATCTTGAAAAAGGATCTAAACTTGTTGTTTTTCCCTCCCAAATATTTTTCTCTTCTTCCCCAAGATGTTAGGCCAAAACTTGAAGTACCTACTAGGTTGACAATTAGTCTAGAGACCGTTTTGATCGCCTCTTCGGTTTTTGTGTGCTTTTCTCATTTTTAAGTCATAGTAATTCGTTGGTTCAAGTATTACATCATTTTTATTTGAGTCACATCAAACAAAAATCGATTTTGGACCAAAGTAGATTCATCACTCATTCACTTTCCAAGTACAAGCCAAGATTTCAATACTTGTGATACCAAGTGTGAGGTAAGAACCGAGTGTAAGAGTGGTGAGGCTCTTTTTGGACTAACTTGTTTGTATGTTTTGTAGGATTTTGTTCTTTGCTGATTTTAGGTATTTAAGCTATCGAATCCAAGGTTACTACTTCCCAAACTTTGGGAAATGATATTGCTAATGCAATGTTGGCTATACTTGATTCCATTGACCGAGACATGAAAACGGTACGAACGAATATGGATTCAATAAAGGGTGATTTGACTTCCATTAAGGGTGAAATGATTAGAGTGAAAGCGGGTGTTGATAGACTTTGTCCACCAAAGCCTCCACAAAACCCAAGTTACCAAGCCCAAAGTTCCAAAACCCGAGAAGTTCAAACACCATTACACCCACCTTTGAACCAAGTCCAACAAGAAAGACTTGGTACTCAAATACTACCTTAAAATTCGAAGTACCAAGTTCCAAACTCACTTGACCAAAGGCCTTACCCTTCACAAGTCCAAACACCTCAAGTCCAAATATCCTACACTTCACAAAATCCAATGCCTTCTCTCCAAAAGTTAAAATCTGAAGAGAATGAGTCCAAGCCTCGAGATGGAGAGAAACTTGATATTGAGATACACGAAGAGTGTGAAGAAAAGAAGGAAAGGGAAAGGAAAATAAAAACCATGGGTAGTGAAGTTGGAAGGGGAAAAGAGTGCTTGATTGTGGATCTTGCCCACAAAGAATCCTTGTTAGTAACTAACCCAAATGCTAGCATTTTTCCTAGCATTGATTCTTCATATGTGAAGGTACAGTAATATATAATTTCAAAGGAGAATCTAAACGAAGTCCTTCCCGAACATGTTGGTGTTCCAAATGCACTCTTGGCCGAAATTTCAAGGAAAGTGAGCTACCCTAGTATAACTTGGTGTCCTCTACACTCCCTCAAGAATAAAATGTTGTGATACAGCTATTAGTAGAAAAAGTGATGTGATTTTGGGATTCCCTAGTGTAGAAAAGCATGAATCTTTCATGGGTAGTACTATTGTTATGTGTAATGCTCAATTTATTTTTAAGGGTGGTTCAATACTTGATTATGTGAGTAATGAGATTAAAGATCTTCAAGTTGATGCTCATTCTTATAATGTTGATCAGGATATGGAACATGACCCTTTGAGCTTATATGATGAAAATCGTGCTATTTTCCTTGCTCATGATGATTGTGCGTTTCGCAAACTAGTGAATAAAGGTGTGGCTGTTCCTAGGAGAGAAATTGTAGACCACAACCCTTTAGTCTTGAATGATAGCCTTCTCTTAAGGGTAATTGTCTTGATTGATTGTGAGTATGATAGCCCAGTAAAAGGATGGATTAATCTCAGCTTATACCCTTGGCTACATCATTCATTTGATCCTGGAACACTAGTGGGGTGGACAAGGGATTTCCTCGGCTTGTGCTTATTTTTCTTTGATATTTACCTTAGCTCTATCCTTTGTGATGTGTATACTAAGTGTTTCATGGAAAAAACAAGGGATTTCTGGTTGTATTTCAAAAATGTACCCCCTTGGCTTGATAAACTAGTGAAAGGAATGGCTCATCTTGATTGAGTGTAACCCCCCGAAATCTGATTCCCAGGATGCCACACAGTGCTCCAAACTACAAGTAGTCCTGAGCTAACCCTGGTTGCTTTCTACAAAATCGAAAACTTAAAATAGGGGAAATATAAATAGGAAAACATAATAAATGCGAAAATCTTATATAAAGCATAGAAATCTCACAAATCATTGTAAGACAATACTGAGAATCTGAATACTGAATCAAAGGCCGAACACTAAATCTAGCAGTCCGACAACCCATTACTATCTAAATCTAGAGAGTCACTAAGATAGTGCCCAGCTGACTCAAACTATCTGAAATGAATAAAGAAACATCTACTAATAAACTGAAAATATGAATAGCTAAGTCCCCGAATTATGAGGACTTACCAACTGCACGGATGTAGATGAGATGCTCGAAAATCACTCGCACTGCTAAGAATGAGCACCTGAACCTACATTATGAGACAATGTAGCACATAGACATATATGTGGATTAGTACTTTGAGGATGTACTAAGTATATGGGGGTGTATGCAATAAATAAATAATATTATCATAGTTTATAAAATCATACATGCTAATCTTGTGAGCCTTTACACTTAGTTCTGGAATCTGTAAAATACTTTATCTTAGAGCTTAAGAATCTTAAAAACCATAACTTCCAAAACATATGTTTTTATCTTAAAATTTTAAATCAATAGACTATTGAAGAGTAGGGGACATTTTTTGGGAGGTTTTTCTAACCGACATACACCATGTGAGCATCCATGGAGTCCCACATCTAGCCCCCGTTAGGTAGGGCTGTTCTATCCTTTCCATCGGAATAGAACTTCTTATCTTAAGTGATCACAAACTTAGTCATCCACGTAGAAGTGGGAATAATCTTAATCCTATGGTGGCACATAGTTTTGGGGTATGAAACCGTAGAAACTTACCCATCTCGGTGCTAAATACTACTCTCATTCTTATGCTCAAAATCGTAAGAAATCCACTACAAAAATAGCGCAAGGTTAAATCTCAAGTTATATGAACAAAGTGGATTCCTTATCTTAGCTTAGGACCAAAAGGTCAAATCTTTATCAATATCTGAGACTAATCTTATCTGAGGGTGCTCATACCACAAATAATCTAAAAATAGCAATCTTAATTAGGGCACAATGACCCATGCATCAATCTCATGTTAAAAAATCTTAAAATTCATACTTGATAATATAAGCATTTATAATTCATCATAAAATCTGAAAATTTCAGCAATATGCATGAAAATATGAACCAAATCATGGAATTCAACCTTTAAATAATTGAATATATCATAAACTTGTAAATAACAATAATGGGCATAAATCCTAACTTTTATTTCATGGGAAATCTCATAAACTTAAGTAACAGTTGAATTTAAAACAAGTTTTGGGCACAAGGATGAAAGGATTAACCTTTTTCATACACCACATACCTCAATTGATGATCTAGATGCTAAAACTTGAATCTTGGATCTTTATTGATGCCTTGGAGATGACTTCTTGTAGTTCTTGAATTGGGGATTCTCAATCTTGAATTGCTTTGGAGAATTAATGGAGAAATTTAGATTTCTTGGGGAGGAAGTTTGATGAACTAGGGTTTTGCTTAAGAGAGATTGAAGGGGTTTAATTCATTATTTAGGATAGATTAAGGGATGGAATATTTACTAAAATGCCCCTCTTAAGCTCATAAATGGAACTGGAAAACGACCAAAATCCCAACTTTTTTCCTTGGCGCGATGCACCACTATCGCGCCAAGCCACTGAAAAATGCCAACTGGGAATATACACAGTGGCGTGATGCAGTGGTATCGCGTTGCCACCTTGGATTAGACCTGGAAACTTGGTGCGATTCACCAATATTGCGGACCCTAACTGGAATTTGACAAATGGGAAATCAACCCTCTCCACAATGTACCAACATCACAGAGGTCCACTTGAATTTGACAATCATCTTTTAAACTTTCTACGTGGTGTTCTAATGATCGAAATGACGGTGTTTTACGACTGGAACTTAAAATAGCCATAACTCCTTCACCGAGAGTCGGAATTAGGCATATTTGGTATAGATGGAAAGATTATTCAATTTCCTACCAAATGAGAAGTCTAAATCTAAAGAATTCGATACGAAATAAATAATATTCATTTTGGAAGCTATCCCTTAACATTCTAAGGACTAATTCAAGCTAGGAAAAATCTCAGGGTATTACAATATCTCCCCCTTAGAAACATTCATCCTCGAATGTTGCTGGTTAGACTAAGAAGACTAAGGGAAAATCTGAAGCTATAGGATAACATGTACAACTAAAGTAAATTACGAAACTGAATCGAAACCATTCTGAACTTCTGAGTAGTTCTGTGAGTGCATGAACTAACATGAGGACAACTATATAGTTTAATACGTTATTAAAAAAGAATTGAATCACGGAATAGTATTACCTTCTGCTACCTCAGAGTTTAAGGAGAAAAGGTGTGGGTACTTGGCTCACATATCTGCTTCTGCTTCCCAAGTGGAACCCTCAACAGACTGATTCCACCAAAGAACTTTGACCAAGGGAACTTCTTTGTTCCTTAGTCTACGAATTTGATGATCTAAAATCTCAACTGGAATCTCTTCATAAGAAGATTGTTCAGAACATCTGAGCTTTCTAAGGGAACTACAACAGTGGAGTCACTGATACTCTTCTTAAGCATAGAGATGTTGAATACAAGATGAACGGCTGACAAATCTGCGGGCAAATCAAGATCATAAGTAACTTTCCCAACACAACTCACAATTCTATAGGGGCCAACATACCGAGAACTAAGCTTCCCCTTTTTGCCAAATCTCTTCACCCCTTTCATGGATGAAATCTTCAGATACAATAAATCACCAACCTCAAACTCGAGGTCCCTTCTACTTACATTTGCATAGGATTTCTGGTGACTCTGGGCTGTTTTCAATCTTTCTCTAATCAACTTAACTTTCTCCATAGCTTTAAATACTGCATCAGTACTAAGCAAAGCGGCCTCACCCACTTCAAACCAAACTATGAGTGATCTATATCTCCCCCCATAAAGAGCCTCAAATGGATCCATCTGAATGCTAGCATGATAACTGTTATTATAAGCAAACTCAATCAATGGCAAATGTTCATCCCAAATACCCTTGAAATCAAGAGCACATGCCCTCAACATATCTTCTAGAGTTTGGATAGTCCTCACAGCTTGACCATTTGTTTGAGGGTGGAAAGATGAACTAAGATGGACTTGGGTACCAAGATTTTTCTAAAAAGCTCTCCAATACTGGGAAGTAAACTGAGTACCCCTATCTGAGATAATAGACAAAGAAACCCCATGCAATCTGACTAACTCTTGGATATACAACTTAGCATAATCCTCAGTTGTATAGGAAGTTGTATAAGACGTATGAACTGGCAAGAAATGAGCTGACTTAGTTAATCTGTCTATAATAACCCAAACCGAATCATGATGACGACGCGAATGGGGTAAACCGTCATAAGGTCCATATTCACCTCTTCCCACTTCTAAGTGGGGATATAAACTCTTGCAACGTACCGCCAGGCCTTTAGTGCTCTACCATAACCTATTGACAAATTGCATATTTAGCCACAAACTTTGCTATAACTCTTTTCATACCACTCTACTAATAGATTTCCCGCAAGTCATGGTACATCTTGGTAGCACCTAGATGAATATAATAACGCGTACCGCGCGCTTCAGCCATAATTCTCTGTCTCAACTCATCAAGACCAGGAACACACAACCTATTTTGATATCTCAACACGCTATCTCCCCCTTGGGAGAAAACCTCTACCTTTTGGTCTCTCACTAACTCTTTCAGTTTGACCAAACTATAATCCATATCTTACTTCTCCTTCACTTCCAAAATGAGGGACGATTCAAAACTACTCTGAACCCAAACATTCCCTTCAGCTGAATCAATCAACCTAACACCCAATCTAGCCAAACGATGAACTTCTCGAGCTAACTCTTTCATATCATTCTCCATATAAACAAAACTACCTATAGACAATCTACTAAGGGTGTCTGCTACTACATTGGCCTTGCCCAAATGATATAACACACTTATATCATAATTCCTTAACAACTCCAACCACCTTCTCTAATAGAGATTCAACTCCCTCTGAATAAACACATAATGCAGGCTCTTGTGGTTCGTGAACACATCAATATGCACACCATGCAGATAATGTATCCAGATTTTCAAATCAAACACTACAGCAGCTAATTCCAGATCATGGGTTGGGTAATTCTTTTCTTGAGGCTTCAACTATCTAGAGGCATAGGATATGATCTTACCTCTCTACTTCAACACACAACCCAAACCAACTCTAGAGGCATTATAATACACCATAAAATCATCTGTACCATCAGGTAATGCTAAGACTAGGGCTATAATGAGTCGTGTCTTCAGCTCCTGAAAACTCTTCTCACAAGAATCTGACCACTAGAACTTAACATTCTTTTGGGTCAATCTAGACATAGGAGACACAATGGATGAGAAACCTTTAGCAAAATGGCAGTAATAGCCGGCTAGACCCAAGAAACTCCTAATATCTGATGGAGAGATAGGTCTAGGACAATTTTTTAAGGCTTTTGTATTTTGGGGATCAACTCTAATGCCATCGGTGAAAATAATATGATCGAGAAAGGATACTGACCTTAGCCAAAATTCATAATTGCTAAATTTGGCAAATAATTTGTGATCTGTAAGAGTTTGTAAGACAATTCTAAGATGATCTACATGGTCATCCTCACTATAGGAGTACACAAGGATATCATCTATGAATACTATGACAAACATGTCTAGATATTGTTTGAACACTCTGTTCATGAGGTCCATGAAAGCTGTTGGGGTATTGGTTAGCCTAGAAGACACAACTAAAAACTTAAAATGACCATAATGGGTTCTAAAGGCCATCTTTAGAATATCACATTCCCTTACTTTAAGCTGATGATAGCTGGATCTAAGGTCTATCTTTGAGAAATAACTTGCACCTTGGAGTTGATCAAACAAGTTATTAATTTTAGGAAGAGGATATTTGTTCTTGACCGTAACTTTATTTAGCAAGACGATAGTCAATGGACATTTGCAAAGAACCATATTTCTTTCACACGAATAGGACGGGAGTGCCCCGTGAAGAAACACTGGGCCTTATGAAACCTTTATCTAAAAGATCTTTGAGTTGCTCTTTCAACTCCTTAAGCTCTGCGGGATCCATATAATAAGGAGGTATAGAAATAGGCTGAGTATCCAGGAGAAGGATAATACCAAATTCTATATCTCTATTGGGAGGTACCCCTGGGAGATCTTCTGGAAAAACATCAGGAAACTCATTGACCACTCGGATGGACTGAATTGTTGGAGTCTCAGACTTAGTGTCTTTAACTTAAACTAAATGGTAAATACAACCTTTGGATATCAACTTTCTGTCCTTAAGATAAGATATGAAATGACTCTTGAGAGATACTGAATTATCTGACCACTCAAAAACTTGCTCCTCTGGAAACTAAAACTTTACCACTATGGTGAGACAATCTATAGAAGCATAATAGGAATGAAGCTAATCCATAACAAAAATAAGATCAGAATCAACCATGTCTAACTCTATCAGGTCTCCTAACATGCCTTTATGGCGAACAGTGATAGGACAGTTTTTATAAATCTATTTAGCAACAAATGACTCACCTACTGGGGTATAAACTAAGAAAGGCTCAGGGATTTTTCAGAACTTATCTCAAAATTCACAGCAACTAGCGGGGTCACATAAGAGAAACTCAACCCAGGGTTTAACAACACATAAACATAAAAATAAAAGACACGAAGTATACCAGTCACAATATTGGGTGAATCCTCTTGCTCTTGACAGGATGGTAAAATATAAAAACAATTTTGGCATTGACCGCCACTAGTACTGGATGATACACCCTGAGGAGGGGCTGGGCGACCTAGATGAGCTGGTGTACTATTAGCCTAAGTCTAAGGATGAACATCTATATTTCTCTATCTAGCATGTAGGCACTCTTCGATTCTGTGGCCCACCTTCCCAAAACCTTAAAAACCTTTCTGACTCCACAAACATTCACCTCCATGATTCTTATCACACTTAGTGCATTGAGGATAATTAGGCTTCCCAATCACACAATTTTGAGATTTGGACATAGAAGACTTACCCCACTATTTTTTCCTATTTCTGGGTGTAGGAGCATTGGCTGAATAAGGTGCAGACATAGATGAATAATTCTAAAACTGCGAACGATTTCCTCTTTCAAACCTATTCTGACCATAATCAAATTGCCCTGTTCTAGCCTTCTTATTTACTCTCTCTCTTTCTTTCATTTTTTCTGCCTCAATCTGCTGAGCATGTATCATCAATCTAGGAAGATCCATGTCTCCAATGAGCATAGCATTCCTATACTTCTTAACTACCAACTCAAACACGTCGATTATAACCTTACTCATGCTTGACCTAGGGTCAACCATTTGATCAGAGGCATACTTAGACAACTAGTTGAACTTGAGGCAATACTCCTTTACTGTCATTGAGCCTTGAATCAAGTTCATGAACTTTTCTATCTTAGCTTCCCTTATCTCATATAGGAAGAACTTTTCTAAGAACACATCCTGAATTATTTGCCAAGTCATAGGAGTTGCATTATCCCATCTACTTTTCTTCCACATCACTACCTAATCATAAGCAACATCCTTCAGCCTATAGGAATCCAATTCTACACTTTCCTCTTCAGAAACATGCATAATTTGAGTGATCTTCTTCACCTCATCTAGATAAAGTTGTGTGTCCTCACCTGTCTTCAACCCATAGAATTCTGACAGATTCATTCTCATAAAATCTCAAATTTTGGCCACAGCTAAGTCCCTATCTTACTGAGGTAAGAGTGCAGCCTGACAGTTTCCCTGAACATTAGTTGTCACAGCTTGAGCTAGCGCTTGAAAGTCAATCTAAAACTCTATATGTGACATATTCTCGTTCAAAAGATCTGCAGGCTAGAGTGGTTGGTTATCATTTCTGTGGGCATTAGCTCAATGATGAGGCATTTTTAATCATATGAAAGCATGAGTTAGAAGCAGATAGAGACATTGAATGCACGATATATCATGAAAGAAAGAGATGATTTCCTAAGAACGTTCCATAGCCTCTTGCTTATTGATGTGGCACACTTTACACCAATGATCAAGACTCTACATAATGCGGCTTGTTTGACTCCCTAGAACTCTCTAAACCTTAGGTTCTGATACCAAGTTTGCAATGCCCAAAAATCTAATTTTTGAGATGCCACACGGTGCTCCAAACTATAAGTAGTACCGAGCTAACCCTAGTTGCTTTCTACGAAATCTAAATCTCAAATTAGGGGAAATATGAATAGGAAAACATAATAAATGTGGAAATATTATCTATAGCATAAAAATCTCATAAATATTCGTAAGACAATACTGAGAATCTGAATACTGAATCAAAGGTCTAACACTGAATCTAGTAGTCCGACAAGCCTCTACTATCTAAATCTAGAGAGTCATTGGGACAGGCCCCAGCTGACTCAAACTATCTGAAATGAATAAAGAAACATCTACTAATAAACTGAAAGTATGAATAACTAAGTTCCCGAACTATGAGGACTCACCAACTACAGGGATATAGATAAGATGCTCGAAAATCACTCGCACTGCTAAGACAGAGCCCCTGAACCTACATTATGAGACACTGTAGCACATAGACATATATGTGGATCAGTACTTTGAGGATGTACTGAGTATATGAGGGTGTATGCAATAAATAAATAATATCATCATAGTTTATAAAATCATACATGCTAAATGTAAATGACTCACACATGTTTGAGTAATTTAAAAGCTGAAGATCATAAATCACAAATGATAAAATGTATAACGCAAATCTTGTGAGCCATTCACTTAGTTCTGAAATATGTAAAATACTCTATCTTGGGGCTTAAGAATTTTAAAATCAAAACTTCCAAAACATATGCTTTTATCTTAAAGTTTTAAATCAATAGACTGTTGAAGAGTAGGGGACATATTTTGGGAGGTTCTTCTAGCCGACATACACCATGTGAGCATCCATGGAGTCCCACGTCTGGCCCCCGTTAGGTAGGGCTGTTCTATCCTTTCCATCGGAATAGAACTTCTTATATTAAGTGAATCACATTCTTAGTCATCCACGTAGAAGTGGGAATAATCTTAATCCCACGGTGTCACATAGTCCTGGGGTATGAAATTGTAGCAACTTTCCCATCTCGATGCTAAATACTACTCTCATTCTTATGCTCAAAATCTTAAGAAATCCACCTCCAAAATAGCACAAGGTTAAATCTCAAGTTATATGAACAAAGTGGATTCTTTATCTTAGCTTAGGACCAAAAAGTCAAATCTTTATCAAATTTGAGAATAATCTTATCTAAGGGTGCTCATAGCAAAAACAATCTTGAAATAGCAATCTTAATTAGGGCATAGTTCCCCATGCATCAATCTCATGTTAAAACATCTTAAAATTCATACTTGATAATATAAGCATTTATAATTCATCATAAAATCTGAAAATTTCAGCAATATGCATGAAAATATGAACAAAATCATGGAATTCAACTTCTAAATATTTGGATATATCATAAACTTATAAATAACAATAATGGGCATAAACCCTAACTTTAATTTCATGGGAAATCTCATAAACTTAAGTAATAGTTGAATTTAAAATAAGTTTTGGGCACAAGGATGAAAGGATTATCCTTGTTCATACCCCCATACCTTAATTGATGATCTAGATGCTAAAACTTGAATCTTGGATCTTTATTGATGCCTTGGAGATGAATTATTAGAGTTCATGAATTGGGTATTCTCAATCTTTAATTGCTTTGGAGAATTAATGGAGAAATTTGGATTTTTTGGGGAGGAAGTTTGATGAACTAGGGTTTTGCTTGAGAGAACTTTGATGAAAAGTGGATATAAAGTGATTTGGAAGGATTTAATTCATTCTTTAAGATGGATTAGGGGCTGGGATATTTATCAAAATGCCTTCTTAAGCTCATAATCAGAACTGGAAAAATGACCAAAATCCTGACTTTTGGGCTTAGCGTGACGCGCCACTATCGCGCCAAGCCACTGGAAAATTCCAACTAGAATATGCACGGTGGCACAACACGGTGGTATCACATTTCCACCTTGGATGGGACCTAAAAACTTGGTGCGACGCACCAATATCGCGGACTCTCACATGAGTTTGGCAAATGGAAAATCGTCCCTCTCAGTAATGTGCCAACATCGTGGAGGTCTACTGAAATTTGAAAATCGTCATTCAAATCTTCTAGGCAATGCGCTAATGACTGAAATGACGGTGTTTTACGACTGAAACTTAAAATAGCCATAACTCCTTCACCGAGTGTCGAATTTAGGTGAATTTGGTATCGATGAAAAGCTTATTCAATTTTTCACGCAATGAAAAGTCTAAATTTGAAGTATTACCCATGAAATAAATAATATTCATTTTGGAAGCTATCTCTTAATAATCTAGAGATGAATTCAAGCTAGGAAAAATCTCGGGGTATTACATTTAGACCCTAGTCTACTAGTTCCATTGATCCCAGTGTGCTTGTAGGGAGTGGAAGGTATAGCTTCGATTTATGTTCCTTCGCTATTGATGATAATCCTATTCACTTTCTTTATATCCTTAATGCTAAGCTTTTCATGTCAAATATCAAGGATACGTGGATATATGTTAAGTGTGAACCACCTTGGAGTGATGATATATTTGTGGTACTAATGCTAACCCTCCTACCAAGAGGATTGTGTGTTTGTTTTATTCTCTCTTTGGTTTTGCAAGATGTGAATTTGAGGATAAATTTCTTTTAAGATGGAAAGGATGATAGCACAAAGAGTACAAGGTATTGTCAAAGGTTCAAGTTTTGGATTGAAGACCTTTTAGAGCCTCTTCAAGCCTTGACCATGCAAATAGGAGCTTATTAGAGCATGATGCCTTTAATCAAGGGAGTGTACTTGCTTAAATATGACGAGGAGGATCCTTGAAAGCCTTGCATTCCTTACACTACGTGGGAACCTTCAACTAAGGGCATGGAGGTCTTTTTGATCTCTCTTTTACACTCCAAAAGAGCACCCCTCATTAAGGGTATTTTAATCATTATCTTGTAATAATATAAATAGACCTTTTAGCTCTTATTTTTATTTGTTTTTGGACATTTGAAATGAGTTAATTCTAAATTGTAGTCTTCTTCTTCTCCTAGAGAGAGAATCCGAAACTAGGGTTAATACTAAGTGATGGATTTCACTTGTGTTGATAAATTGGCAAGAAAGGTCGGTTTTGGTATTATGAGTTCCTTTATGTCCACCTAAGAATGAAGTGTTATCCATCTATGGTGAGGTGTATTTAAGCGATTAATGTATACTTAGGTGCTAATCATTAGAGTTGGTGTATGTTTCATTACTATCTTTCATTTAATGCAATTTTCTTCTTGTTTCTACTTCATCTCCTCTTTCTTTAGTTGCTGATTTTTGCGACTTTAGTATTAATTTTGGTTATAGCTTTGTTTTAGTTATCAAATCTAAACTTACACACACACACAAGAGAGTAATAGTTCATTAGCATCAAAGTTCCTCTAAAAATGAAAGAAAACTCCTATTTATAGTCTAGGATTAATTACTACAAATTATGGGCACAAAAGTGACCCATTTAGAACGAGAAAACATGGAAGCCTACTTTGGAATCTAATTGAGCATGTTGGTTGCACGTGGGATGCACTTCTGGAGCATGTTCTTCTGTTTTGACTTGCTCTAGCAGACCACGAGTAGGGTGGGCGCTCCTCTAGAGCAGATAGGGTGCATGTCACCTCCAAGAATTTTTTTGGCCCTGTCTTGCACTCCTTGGACCTCTTCAAAGTTCGTAGACCCTCCTTGAAGGTAATCATCATCCATTTGACATCTTTTGATAGCACTAAGGAGTCGTTAAATACCTCTAGCATCATAAGCATCCCATCCAAAGGTCCGGAGACAACTTTTATTGTATCAGTTACACTATTGGTGAATTATTTATTGATTCTGATTGAGTTAACCGTTAAGATTACACATGAAAATTTTTCTTCATAGAAAATTAGTTACATATAACGTGATAAACATAATCTAATAGTGTATTTCAAAAATTATCAAGTAATTACGCCTAAGAAACAGGTTTCATTAAATTTAAGATAATATGCCATTGCTACCAAACAATGTACATATAGCTATAAAATATAAGCTATGAATTTAAAATCTCTAGCTATTATCTAGTAATAGACACAAAAATATAAATTCTGTAGCCATGAAAATCAAATTGACAAAGCTTTCTCATTTTTGCTACAATTGCTAGCAATCTTGGCAATACTTGCCCAAATAGCTACAACTTTATTGCTACACTAAAATTTTGTAGTTGATTATAAGTTTTTTCCATAAGATAAAATTTATTATAGTAATAGTAACCTTTTAACTACGATAAACTATCTAAAATAAAATATTGTAACCAAACAAATATTTTTGCTTCCAGATATAAAAAGATATGGCCAGTTAGATTAGATAACTACAGAATATTTGCTATATTAAAATTTCGTAGATAATTAATATTTTTTTGCACGAGTTGGACTTATTGTAGTAATAGTAACACTTTTAGCTATAATAAATTATTTGAAAAAAATATTATAATTAAATAAATATTTTTGCTTCTAGTTATAAAGACCCTATGTAAATAATTAAATAATATAGTCATAGAATTTTTGTTGTAATAAAATTTCATAGTTAATTATAAATTCTTGTCATGTATTGAAATTTGTTGCGGCAATACTAGTTTTTTAGCCATAAAAAGGTTGTATAAAATAAAATGTTTTTGCTTTGAGTATTGAAAGTCGTGACAATTATTAACTTATTAAATAATTATTTGTCATGATGAAATGATATAACCACAAATTTATTATTGTGATAAAATTTTGTAGCTAGTAATTATTTTAACAAGAAAGTAAAATTTGTAGTAACAATACTAATCTAGCGTAATTAGAGGTGTTAAACATTTTATTCGATTCAATTTTACTACTTGTAAATTTCAGTAAATGGATGACTATATCCGATTAATTTTGATTAACTAATCATATCAAACTTAAGCATAACTTCTCTAAGTCACATTAAAACTTTATCTTGACTAAGTGTTTACTGAATTGTTATTTGACTAAAGTTTATTTCGTCATTATTATATTTTGATCTATCTAGTATAATTGAAGATGTTGATAGTTCGATTTAATTCAGTTTGTCTCCTTGTAAGCCTTAAATATAATTTAAATAAATGAGTACTTACATTAACTCTAATTAGCTAATTATATCAAATTTTAATAACAATAAGTCTTGCTCAAACTTCACCATGACCAAGTGTTTTCAAAATTCTATTGGACTTGCCTTTGTCAATTTAGTACGATATGGAGCGTTCATCATCCGACTCAATTCAATTTAGAAGATACTACCCGTTCAATTCAAATGTATTCTAAATAAATGAGGGATTATGTCTAATTGCTTTTGGCTAACTAATTATATTGAATTTAGACAAAACTTCATTATGTCTTTATTCAAGCTTCATTCAAGTGTTTCGACAATTCATATTATTTAACTCGGCTATGATCTATCATGGCAATACTTTTATCGTTTAATGTAATTAGAGATGTTCATCATTCGACTTGGTTCAGTTTAACAAAAATTTAATAATTCTAACTCAAACTTTTATCTTAATCAAATATTTCGTGAATTATTATTTTATTAGGACCTAATCTATCTGAACGGTACCTTTGATCTGCTATTAATTTGAATAAATTAATAATTATAATTAGTTGAGCTGAGAACTAATGCATGAAAATAAATGCTATAGAAATATATCTATAGCATAATTTATATCTAATATGTATTAACTATAATTTAATAAATTGTCAAACAAATGAGTAAATCTAATAACATACATGGATTGACAACAATATACTTACATGTTGCAAAAAATTATCTTAATTGTTTGTAAAATTCATATTTACTCAAACAAATTGTTTAGCTTGTGAACTAAATATTTTTTTTTCATCTTGTTGTCTGTATGGGTTAATTTTCATGGTTAATTTTCATCATGTAAGTGCATATTTATGTAGTTGATGAATTTCTAGGATAGAATTACTGGAATACCTCCTTAGAGATCCATAACTTTGTTTTTGGAAGGTGGCAGAGCAAAACTCAAGAATCTGCCTTATAACGTCGACGAACCATATTCCTTTATTTGTGGTTTTTTAGGTTCACTAGGAATTGGCACCTTCAAGGTCATTTAACTCTGCCTATCTCTTTCATTGTACCCAATTAAGTCATATATTACTCTCAGATGATTTTATTTTGTGTTTTGAACTCCGTTTTGTTTCTCCATTATGCCACTGTTGGTTTGTTGCTTGAAAATTTGAGGTGGGTCAATTAAATTGTTGTCGGGAAGTTTGTGATTTTGATATTTTGAAAAATATTCTTCGTAAGACTATAATAATGTTGGTGGTAAGTGCAACAAATACTTGAGCTTTTATGGGATTTTCAGCTCTTTACTTTATTAATTTTGCCAATTGTTTGATGCCACGGTATCTTGAGTTTTTTTTTTTTTTTTTTTTTTTTTAGGAAAATGCCAGTAAGATTTTGTTGGAAATTTTGTGATTTAGATACTTGAAATGTGATCTTCAACAGACTGCAATAAGTTGACAAATCATGAATATCTAAACCACATACAAGAATAATTGAACCCAACAAAAAAAATTTCTTCCTAGCACAAAACACACCTAACTTTAAGGGAATTATTTGGAGTCGATAGACCTCACTGACCAATACTAGCAAGTATCTTCTTCTAGATTGGCTTGATGGCCTTACCAAATCTTCAATTGCACCAGCATTCAAAGGACTCACTATTGGAAATTATCCTCATAGTGACGGTTGCAAAACCGTTGCAATAGACAACAAAATCGTTGCTATAGCTCTACCGCAATGATTCAACAAGCGTCTTATATGTGGGCGTTGTGCTAGGTCTATGGCAATGGTTTATGCGACGGTTGACTGAAACCATCGCCATAGGTGAAGCTATAATAACGGTTATTTTTTGACTTATTGGGGCACCTCTTTTCATCTATTACAACAGTTACTAACCGTTGCAATAGATTTTATTGCAATGACATAAAACCGTTGCAATAGCATCTATTATGATAGTTTTGTTATTCCGTTGCAATGTTTTTTGAGTACCTATTACTACTATTTCATTAAACTATTGCAATGGTTTTATTAGTCTTTTCCAATAATTTTTGACTACCTATTACAACGGTTTATTGATCTATTAAAACAATTGTTTCCACATGTTATTAAATTGAAACAATTTATATAAAGTCACTCATATTAATATAAATTTTTATTTACATACATAATAAATTATAACACAATATACATACATCACAAAACAAAATCATTCATTAATAATCTCATAATCCAAAATATGCAACAAGCTAGTAATTTAAATCCGAAAGTAAAATGTTAATCAAGTCCAAACTATTTGTTAAGTTTTTATATAGCAGTAAGTACGAAATCATCAGCATATTTCTGAAATGTATCCAGAGAGAACTCTGGACCAGGTCCAAATCCAAACCTCTCAGCTTCAGCAGGAGTTTACTGGCAACATTATCAATTACCCGGGTCTACTCCAGTTTTTAAGCATATTCTTCTTTTCTTTTTCTTAGGAGCATTACCTTCCCACATCCTTCTCATCGAATCTTGATTCTGAAGTTTGTCAATCCTCTGAACACGGGTAGCAAATTTGGAGTTCTCTCATATAGTTTTTTCCTTAAGAGGGAATGGAGGTTTCCACGAAGCAGGAGGTACTATGCGACAAATTCCATAAGCCTCTGATTTGGTGTGTATGCTATCCATATATCTCAGCGTATCTCCAAATTCCTGGAGATTTAAAAAGAGTTATTGAGAAAACTTGACCAGGCAAAACTCATAAAAAACTCTTCAAATTATGGATAACAGAAGTGAATGCGTGGACTGTTCAGATGGAGACACTGAAAGGAGTTGATTAGCCAATTAAAATAGGACCTCTTTAGCTTGATAGAACACCGGAGCGTCCCCAATATCGGGCCTAGAAGCTTCCTCTGGATGCCATCTCACATTTACCTGTTCCAAGCTTAAAACTTTAAAACAACATATACATGTAACATACCTACAACTCTATTGAACCAGACTACTCAACCACTTTAAAACAGCATACTACTCAACTACAACTTTTTATTGAACCAGACTACTCACCCACTTTAAAACAACATACTACTCAACCACTATAATATTGAACCATAATATTGAACCAGAAAAATGTTATTCCATGCCCTTCCTAGTCAGAAGCAGAGCTAGTATTTGAAGTTTATGTATTCGAAATTCTAACTATTCCAAGTCAATGGATTCTAAAATAATAATTTCGAATATCAGATTAATTTCCTAAGAAAAATACGGCGTTTGAGCCAAGACTACTGGATTCGGCTGAACATGTACCCGACTTGTAGCCCAGCTCCTACCTTCCTTCTACTTCTCCCATTTTTACCCCATATTAAGAATATTGTAAATCTATCCATAAACTTTAGTGAGCTTGTGCATACTTACTTTGAAGTAAGCTTCACTTCTTGAACTTCATCAATAAATTCAGGAAAAGAGAATGACCTTCACAAAACATATTTCAAATTTATAGACAAACAGCCAAAAGTGAAAATGAAAAGTCAAGCAAAAGAAGCTAGTAATCATATGGATCTCTGCTATAAACCTCTTTATATGGCATTGCACCCGGAGATTTAATTATATTCTCACAAAAACTGTAACATTAAGATGGAAACTATAAGTTGATCTTAAATTGAATATCCATAACACATCTTTTAAAATGGAAATGTCTAGCCATACTCTTGGAATTTCTGAACAACGGAATTATTACTCATTTCCAATATGTAATGAACATCTTCTGTAAACTATCATCCAGAACATAAAGTACTTAATATAACTCCACATTAAATGCATTCTAGATCAAACCATATATATCTTAAACATAACAAAGGGAAAGAGTTGAAAATGAAAATCTATTACTAGCACAAAAGATAAAATTACAGTGAGAATTAGAAAGTACCTCCTACCACGTTGTTACAAGAGGTTCACACATTGCAGTGAAGTGTTTACTGGAAATCATAGGGGATGCAGCCCTCTTGGAATAAACATGTCAAGAAAAACACTTTCCTTACTGGCTACCACTATACCCAAACAACAACAAGTTTTTTTATCTACTGCTGCCAATAAAAAAAGAAGAAGACAAAAAGGAAGAGAAGAAGAAGAAAAGAAGACAGACCTTGATTGTTACTATCAATAAATGGGCGATTGATTTGCTGAATATAGCCCTGTCATATAATATGACAAGAAAGCAGTAAAAGCAACCATATAAAACAATGTTTAGAAACTTCCGTGTGTTGCACTTGATCGATTTCAAAGAGATATTCAGTAAATAGACCAACAGAAGCACCAAAGGAAAAGGCAACAATCATCAAGAGTGAGATCCTCATCCTCTGCATAGACAGAAGAATAACTCAACAACTTTGAAGAAAATCTACTAGTCATTGATCGCGTACCACGCTTTATGGTGAAGTAAAGCAAAGCCAGAGTAAACTTGCTACAGAAGAAAGGATGTGAACACCCTTCCCACTTCCCAGAACAAGTGCAAGTAGGATCCAACAGTAATGCAGAACAGAACATATCACTGAAGAACATAAAATACACCTATATATTCAGCAAAAACTAATCAGTCACAGGAAAAAGCATAACCAAAAATGCATGTTTTCCAGCTAATTAGACTAATAACAAACACGATGCGAAATGTTAATATACAAGTAGCTGCATGATACTGCAGCAGAAATTACAGCAATAATAATTTAAAATCTCTTGACAATCGAAATTCATCATCGCCTTAGTTCTTACTATTAAGAAAACAAACCGATTATCATTATCGGCAATACTTCAATATATTCTGAGAACCAAAAGTCTTCAGTACTACCGAAGATATTCTGATCAACTATCAGTAAACAAAACTACAATATTGAAGTATGATTTCACAACATTTTTTGAATAGTTTCTTAAATTACAACATTTTTTATTAATTCAGGACACTAAATGTATCATAAGGTTTTAGGATGAATGTACCACCTCCAAGCTTGTGTGAGCGTGCACGGGAATTACTCCAGAATTCATGAGGTCTTGAATTCTCCAATTCCTATTGAAGTACCATGTCGCAACATTCATCACGTCGATTATCATTTCTGAGAACTTCTTTCCTTCTTTTTTTAGTGCAGAGAGTAAAAGAAAATGGAAATGGAAATGGGGAAAGTGGTAAAGAAGAATGAGGAGCGTGAGCTGTGTTTTATAGTCTGTTATACATACAACAGTTCATTACCAGCGGTATATTTACGATATTACCTTTTTGTTACGGTTTTACCTCTCTGTAAAAGGTTCACAAGCTCAGTAAGGTCTTATACATGAATGTAATAGAAATTGGGTTTATACAATAAAATTGGTTTCTTCACTTCACTTCTGTTCTTCCCTATTTATTACTCTCTCAGATCCACTTCCAGCCGGTTACACAGATCCTGGTTAGTGTACAATTGGTACCAGACCCATTGATTCCTTTCGAATTCTCTGCTAGACTCAAAGATTTTGGATGAAGGATGGAAGAAGGTGGAGGCACAGATAGTCTGAGCACCATATATAGTTATTAATGTCTTGATAAAACTATCTAATTGAAACTTTCCAACAAGCCTACAGAAAGAAGGTAGGAAATCATCCTGAAATATATCACGTGACACTAATCAACTTCCAGAATTTGGGTATTTACTATGAAACACATCGGAATACATTTTACAGAGGACAACAGAATATAGATACAAACATGCTTTACCTGCTTTAACGTATTGACGAGATAAAATCTAGCAGTAAATTTGTAGTAGTAGTTAAGGACCCTGATACCATATGTACTATCAGATTTTAGAATCTGATAATACCCAAAATAGAAGAGAGATCAACCACACTCACATATAATATATTCATATATTACACAGAAACAGGAAAAATATCATAATCACTAAAAGAAGGGAAGGGAGCTATTTTTGCATGGAACAGCAAGTGCTTGTAGGTAAGTAACATGCTTGGCCATAGAAAATGAAAGACACAGGACACGGCAACATAATACAAGGATAAATATATTCCAAGAGAATTCAAGCTATTAGTTATTATCCCCTTTGATTACTAAACATATTTCAATGTAAGCAATAACCTCTGCCACTAAAAATATTTAAGAGCAAATACTTGAACTAAAGAGACTGGCAAAATAATAAAAGTCTTCCTCTATAACTTCTATTATACTAGCCAATTACAGCTTTGCGCATCCATTAAATAACACAACAAAGAAGAAGAAAATCCTCATTTATTTGGCAATTTGAGAACTGAGATGTTCGTATGAAAAACATCATAAGGCGCACGGAGTTACCAGAAATTTTCTGAATTCAAGTGGTCACATAGAGTTACACGAGAATCTCGTTCACTGCGGTACTCACAGTTTACTCATTTTCTCCATAAAGCTACAAAAATAGCATAAAACGGCATCTGAACTAACCCCACGAGACAAAAAACATCCAAAACAGCAAGAAAAAAAATACTAAATTAAACCCCTACACACTTAACTGCTTATGCCGAGAGAAAATTCCAAAATAGGAATTGAAAAAATTTGGTCGAAATCATCAATAAGAAGAATAAACTAACCTTAAAATCATCAAATTAAAAACACCAAACTACACTAACAGTTTCCTGCTGGAAATTTCACTAGGAGATTAATAGCTCTAAATGGATGGAAATTTCACTAAGAGGTTAAAATTTCACAAACAGATTACTGTTCTGGGAAGATTGTTGTTTACCATAAGCTTAATTTCACTAAGAGCTCGAAATTTCACTAGTCTATGAGATTTGAAAGCTTGTTGTTTGAGAAAATTTCACAATCGCATTCGGAGCTTGTTTGTCTGAAATCCCAAGAGAAATGGAACTTTATTACGAGCTGCGAAGAGCTTGTTTGTTTGAAACAGCAAGAGAAATAGGGCTTTTAGCTTAACCTTTTGTTCTATTGAGAAAGATAAAACCTTTTTTGATAAAGTGAAAAAAAATTGGCGGACCAAGTGTGAAAAATTATGGAGGGAATTAATAATTATCTATTCCAACGGTTAATTTTTCCATTAAGTCTCACCATAAATGTTTTTATAGAAACGGTTCCAATTGAGTTGTTGTACATATATCTACTGCAATGGTTCGTTTCCAATAGCGATGGTCATAGCGCTAAGTCATAGTAATAGACCTATTTATTTATAGCAACGGTCGAAACCGTTTCCATAGACAGTCTATAGCAACACATTTGTAACCGTCGCTAAAAGTTTCGTTGTCATAGGCCCAATTTCTGATAGTGCCTGTTTGGTGGTATGTGGCATTACCCTCTTAATACCAAATATAGACAAAAACATATGCCATAAGCCAGCAGCAACTGTATGATGTAAAAATAGATGATTGTTTGACTAAGGATCTATTGGCACATACAACATCTATTAGCATTCTGAAATTTTCTTTTCTTACGGTTATTTTGAGTGAGACAAGCTTCATAAAGAGCTATCCACCCGAAGCATATGATCTTTATTAGCATCTTGGTCTTCGACATCAACTTTCATGGCCAGAAGCACTCCATTGGAAGCATATGGGTTTGCATAGCTTACTTTCACTCAGTATCTACCATCCTTGTCACTGGCCCCACTTAACATGTGTCACGATATGAACCTGGGCCTGACTGTAACAGGTATCTCAAGTCCCACATGGACCGGAGATCACCCCCTGCACCTAACAAAACCATACACAACATCCCCCAATGTCGGATGAATTTTGAACATATAACAAGATAGCATGCAACAAAATTAAGGAAACTCAAAACGTGTCTAAAACTAACGACCGATGACCTACTAAACAACCGACCAACATATCACCAATATCCACAATAATCTAAACAACGTCTCTACCAAAAATTGAATACTAATAAAGCGTCAGCACATGCCCCCGACTATAGCCAAAAACAAGTCTAAACAGTCTGAGACATAAGAGACCAAAATATGAAATGTAGACTTCCAAAGTATGGAAGCTCACCACTTGAATGTCAACTCATGAACCGATCCCGGATCCTAATCACTGAGTAGGAGGAGTAAAAGTATGGCTAGTTCATGCATCGCGTGGGGATACAATATCTGAAGACGGTTAGCGGGGCAAACACTAGCATGTAACTTAGAGATAAGGATAACATAATGTCATTATCAACAGTTTAAAATCATTCAAATACAATGCACATAATCAATGCACAAACACACACACACACACACATATATATTTATATATCACATGCCGAGATAGGAAAAAAGGCTTAATATGCGCTTTAAAACTTTAGCCTGACTTACGTGGCTCAACTGTCATAACATACAAAGACACCCACGAGCTATATGGTCTAGCTCTCGCCCAGCTGGTAGGGCCTCAGTGCGTATGGCTGCATGAACCCAAGGGTATACACATGCACTATGTGTGACTCGAACTTCCCAGCATACTAAGGTGATACGAGCAGAAAATCATGTAATAAGATGTTGGGGACTCGAATCTCCCAATCATACGATGATAAAAATAAGGGGGACTCAAACCTCCTAGTCATATAGACTCTCGCATCGGAAACCGTAGTTTCCAGTATGGGTCCCTCGGGACTACCACTTTCAAGACTCATCTACACAACCCTCATTAAAGCCCAATTAAAAATATTTATCACACATTCTCATTCATTGAACCATGCTTTATATTGTTGGTATCATCATAATAACTATACTTGCAGGTTAACAACAACATACCAAAATAATTACACTGCTTGGGGGAAATTACAACCCTTTTGGTTCAATTATGTAGTAGCTTGCAAAAACAAAAAACCTACAAGGTTCAATTAAAAATCATAATGCAATATTTCAAGGATAATTCAATTCTTACATTTCTCGCAATTAAAACCAATTTCACAGTGTAGAGGTGAGGTAGTAACCACTTAAAAAGTCACAAGTTTGGGGAAAGTTACCATTCCCTAGTTCATTCACCATACCCATGCACCCACAAGTTCAAAACCATACTTAAAGCATTATTAATTACATGTAAACCATGAGAAACATTGTTCAATCCATAAACAATCCAAACCCTCAACCCTTGTTACAAAACCAACATAAATATCTCATGAACAATACTTTCAAACATATGCATTTAACAAATTGACAATGAAAGAAGAGTAACATGCATGAAATACCATGTTTCACGGAAGGAATTCAACCCTTGAGCCCTTGGATGACCTACTTCTTGGAAACCTTAAGTAAGACTGTTTGAGAGAATTTGAGAGAGCTTTGAAAGTGTTTAAGTTCATTAAGAATGAAATATAACCCCCTTAAGTGCTTTACGGACGTGGGGTTTTAATTGGGAAAGGAAGGAATCGTCTAAAATGCCCTAAACTTAAAAGCAGAAATTTAGTCGCCAATGACTACGGGTCACCATACGACTCGTATAGTCTCAGGACAACAACTTAAGAACCATTCAATTGACACCTTACGACTTGGGTCACATGAACCATCAAGACGCCCTACGACTCGTATGATGAGTAGTAGTCAAGATAGTGAGGATAAAATTTCAAAAAAATTTCAAGGACCAAAAACCTGGGGGGTCACATACTCCCCCCTCCCCACCCTTAGGATCATTCATCCTCAAATGATAGTACAAGACACTTATTAGCATGATTTGACTTTACACATAATCACACTTACCTTTAACAAAGACAGAAAACAAAAATGTCAAAGTATACACATACCTCAAACATGATTATACGAAATAGGGAACAAGAATGGATATTTGGACTTTATGTCCTCTTTGGCTTCCCAAGTAGCTTCCACGACCTTTTGGTTTTTCCAAAGAAACTTTACCAAAGCCACATCGTTAGTCCATAATCTATGGACTTGCAGATCCAAAATCTCAACCGGGACTTTCTCATAGGACAAGGAATCCAAAATACCCACCTCCTTCAAAGGAGCAACCATTGAAGGATTACCCACACACTTTCTCAATATAAAAACATGAAACACTGAATAAATAGAGCTCAAACTAGAAGGTAACTCTAATTCATAAGCAACATTACCAACCCTCTTCACAACCAAGTACAGATAGACATAACGGGGACTGAGCTTCCCCATCTTGCCAAACTATATCACTCCCTTCATGGGAGATACCTTCAGGAACAAACAATCACCAACACTGAACTCCAACTCCCGCTGCCTCATATCTGCGTAGGACTTTTAGCGACTTTAGGAGACTTTAAGTCTATCCCGAATCACCTTTACCTTCTTCATGTCTTGGTGAAACAAATCAAGGCCAAATAACTTATTCTCACTACCCTCAAACCACCTATTAGTAAACCTATACCTCCTACCATATAAGGCCTCAAACGGAGCCATACCAATGCTAGAGTGATAACTGTTGTTATAAGCAAATTCTATGAGAGGTAAGTGGTCTACCCAACTACCACCACAATCAAACATACAAGCTCGATATTTTCCGAGATATGAATTGTCCTTTCTACTTTCCCATCTGTCTGCAGGCAAAAAGGGATACTAAGGGCTACCTTAGTCCCCAAACCTTGCTGGAATAGTCTCCAAAAGTGAGATAAGAACTGGGTACCTCGATCAGATATAATGGAAACAGAGTACCATGCAACTTCACAATCTCCTCGATGAATATCTTGGCATAATCCCCAGAAGAAAAATTAGTCCTCACGAGCAAAAAATGAGAAGACTTAGTCATCCTAATCATGATGACCCAAATCAAATCAAACTACTTGTGAGACTGCGAAAGACCTATAACAAAATCCATATTAATTATCTCTTATTTTCACACTGGCAGTTCAATCTCTTGAGTCAACTCACCAGACCTCAAGTGTTCCACCTTCACTTGTTGACATACCAAGTACCTAACCATAAAATTTGCCACATCCTTTTTCATATTGTCCCACTAATAGATCTCCTTAATATCATGATATATCTTCATCGAACTAGGATGAATAGTATAACACAACTCATGAGCTTCGGCCAAAATTCTTCTTCGCAATCCATCAACATCGAGAACACATAATCTACCTTGGCACCTCAAGATACCATCACCACCAACCTTGAAAATAATCACTTTCTACCTACCTACATCATTCTTTATTTGCATCAAAGTAGGATCCAACATTTGTTTCTCCTTCACTTCAGCACCAAGAGATGACCTCGCCACCTTTTGAACAATCACACCACCATCCTCAAAATCCAAGTGATGAACTCCGAGATTAGCCAAATCGTGAATATGCTTCACCAAATCCCACTTATATTCATCAACATAAGATAACCTTCCCATGCACAACCTGCTAAGAGCATCAACAACCACTTTAGCTTTACCTGGATGATAGTGAAGACTCATTTCATAATCCTTGAGCAACTCAAGCCATCTTCTTTGCTGAAATTTAGCTCTTTCTAAGTGAACATATTTCAAGCTCTTATGATAAAAAAATATACAGAAACATGGACCCCATAAAAATAATGTAGCCAGATCTTTAGTGCAAACATTATTACCAATAATTTCAAATCATGGGTTGGATAATTCTTCTCATGAACTTTCAACTGTCTAGAAGCATATGGAACCACCTTGCCTTACTATACTAACACATAACCCAGCCCTACTCGATACACATCACAATATACAACAAAACCATCAGTGCCCTCAGGTAGAGTCTAGACCTGAGCCGAAGATAACTTATCCTTTAGCTTCTCGAAACTACCCTCACAAGAATCAGACCACAAGAATTTCACCTTCTTCTAAGTCAACTTAGTCAATGGGACAACAATAGAAGAGAAACTCCCCATAAACCTTCTATAATAACTAGCTAAACCCAAAAAGCCCTGAATATCTATTGGAGTCATGGGGCTAGGCCACTTCTTAACCACTACAACCTTTTATGGATCCACCATGATCCCTTCACTAAAAATAATATGTCCCAGATAAGTCATAACATTTAGCCAGAGCTCACACTTAAAATTTTTTGCATACAACTGTTGATCTTTCAAAGTTTGAAACATAAGGTGGAGGTGATCGGCATGATCCACCCTGCTCTTAAAATATACCAAAATATCATCGATAAAGACAATGACAAACAAATGCAAGAACAAATGGAAAACCAAATTCATAAGATCTATAAATGTTGCCTGGGCATTGGTCAAACCAAAGGATATCACCAAGAACTCAAAATGACCATAGCGGGTTCAAAAGACAGTCTTAGGTATATCTGCCTTCCTAATCTTCAACTGATTGTAACTCGATTGAAGATCAATCTTAGAAAAGAACATATCACCCTGAAACTGATCGAACAGATCATTAATCCTCAGAATCAGATACTTATTTTTCACAATTACTTTATTCAATTGGCGGTAATCAATACACATCCAAAGGAAACCATCTTTCTTATGGATAAAAAAAATAGGATCACCCCACAGAGACACTCTAGGACGAATAGAACCCTTGTAAAGAAGATCTTTCAACTCGATCAGACCCATTCTATAAGGAGGGATAGAAATAGAATGAGTGATCAGAAGAATATCAATCCCGAAATTGATTTTCTTGTATAGAGGAATACTAGGAATATTATCATGAAATAACTCAAAAAATTCGCAGACCATAGGGACAAACTGCAAAGAAAGATCTTCAGATCTAGAATCTTTAATATACACTAAGTGATAGAGGCACCCTTTTGAAACCAATTTTCGGGCTCTAAGATACAAAATGAACCTTTCTTTGGGTACTAGGGAACTACCTTCCCATTCAATCATCGTATCATTAGAGAAGTAGAAACTGACCCTACGGGTCCGATAATCAAGAGACACATAGCACGAATGCAACTAATCCATCTCTAAAATCATATAAAAGTATAACATATCCAACTCTATTAGATCCACCAAGGTCTTCATACCATGGACCGATATCACACAACCCCTATAGACCTTTCTAGCCACAATGGAGTCACCTACTAGGGTGGACATAGAGAAGGGGTCCAAAATACATTCAGGGTTAAAGCCAAAATACATTTCCATATAAGGGATAACATAAGAGAGAGTAAACTCAATATTAAGTAGAAAATATATATCATGAGAGAAGAGTTTAAGAAAACTAGTAACAACATCGGGGGATAACTCAGAATCTTAGCGAGGGGTAAGAGCATTCAAACGGTACCGACCAGTGCTGAAGCCAGAAGCAGAAGTAACATCTATTGGTGCAAAAGCTAATGAAGTAGCAATAGGAATCTTATTTTCCCAGAAGAAATGTTAGAAGGACAATCCCTCTACATATTACCAATCTGACCACATTTAAAGTACTTGTTCCTCTCCTCTTCACAAACACTATGATGCACCTGACCACAGAATCTACAAGGAGGATACAGTGAAGCTAATTGAGCCCCACTAGCCTGCGACTAGGATCCTAGTACTTTAAACCTACTATCATACTGAGAACAACGATCACCCGACAACTTTGGATAAGGAGCACTAGCCGTAAAGTAGGAACAAAAAATTCTCCACTTTTTGTTAGACCACTTTCCACTATCTCTACCACTTTGCTGCTGACCTCCATCCTAATCTAAATAGCTAAACTTCTTACTCTGCCTTTCGCTTAATTTCACTTTCTTCTTCGCTTCTTCTTTCAATTATTGCATAAACACCATAAGTCTAGAGATGTACATATCCTTGTTTAACAAGGTAGCATTGCTCTCCAAGATCAACTCATGGGACAACCCTAAAGCAAACTTCATCATGCTAGCCCTTATGCTAGACACCAACTCTGGGCATAACGCGACAACTGGTAAAACTTTAAGGCATACTCCTTTACTTTCATCCTGTCTTATTTTAGATTCACGAACTCCTCAAATTTTGCCTTTCTCAACTCCCAAGGAAAGAAGCGATCAAGAAAAGTACTGGAGAAGTCATCCCACAAAGAAGACTCAACATCCTCACCCCTAGACTGCTCCCACTCTTCATACAATTGATATGCTACATCTTTCAAATAATAAGCTGTGAATGCTACACCATTCACATTAGAGAATGCATCACTCGGAAGATATTTTCCATCTCATCAATAAAATTTTGAGGATCTTTCTCAACTTTAAAACCAATGAAAATAGAAGGACTCAACCTCATAAATAGGTCAAACCTAGTGACCTCAAATAATGGAGAAACAAAAGCAACATGCTCAGTTTGAGAGGCCACCAACTAGGTAAGCAAATAAATCAATTGGCAAAACTCAATGTTAGATATGCTAGCTTGAGGTGCCTGAGGAGGGAAATTAGTGGAGCTTCCTTAGGGCAATCAGAAGCAGCGACTCTCAACTAGGTCTGAAATCCTTAAGTAGGATGAGCTTCATCCATATTATTCTTAGATGGGATAGAAGGGTTTCCATGAGCATTAGATCTTCTCGAAAGCCTGATCTGAAAAGTGAACATATGAGAATTAGAGGAGATTCAAGACCTTAGACTCTATAGCCCAAAAATAGAATAATAAAAAGGGAAATATTCCTTAACACCTTATATCCCCTCCCTTATAAGTGTGGCACGCTGCACACCCATAAATGAGACTCTACTTGACATAACTTTGATAGATATCTAATGACACCAAACCTAGGCTCTGATTTTATTTTTGTCATGACCCAAACTAGGACCTGGACGTGGCTAGTGTGTCAATTCCCACATAGATCGGAGATAACCCCCTACACCTAACCAAACCAAACACAACATACCCCAAAATTGAATGAATTCCTAACATATAACAAGATAGAATGCAACAAACTTAAGAAAAGTCAAAACATGTTTATAATCGATGATCGATGACCTACCAAAAAATCAAGAAACATTACCCAATATAAAAAGTAATCCAAAAAAAGCCTCTACCAAAAGCTGGATATCAATAAAGCATCAGGACATGCCCCCCGACTATAGACAAAAATAAGTCTAAATAGTCTAAGACATAAGAGACCAAAACATAAAATATAGACTTCTGAAGTATGAATGCTCACCACTTCAATGTCAACTCACGACCCAATATTAGATCCTAATCACTATGCAGGGGGAGTAGAATTATGGCTAGTTCCTATATCACGTGGGAATATAGCATTCAAAGACGGTTAGTAGGGTAAATGCTGGCATGTAACTCAAGGATAAGATAACATAATGCCATGATTAATAGTTTAAATCATTTAAATTCAATGCACATAATCAATGCCTATATATATCATATGCCTGAATAGGGAAAAAAGCTTAACATCCACTTTAAAACTATAGCCTGGATTGTGTAGTTCAACTATCATATTATACAAAACCACCCACAGGCTATATCGGCCTATCTCTCCCCTCGCTAGTAGAGCCCTAATGCATGTGGCCGCTTAAACCAGAGAGTATACATATGCACTATGGGATACTCGAACCTCTCAGCTTAGCATGATGACATGAGCACCAAATCATGTAATAAGATATGGAGGGCCTAGAACCTCTCAATCATATGATAATAGTAATAAGGTGGACTCAAACCTCCCGATCATATATCCCCCCATTGACAACTGTAATTTCTAGTGTGGGTCCCTCGAAACCACCACTTTCATCACTCAACAACACAACCCTCATTAAAGTCCAATTAAAAATATTTATCACATATTCCAATTCAGTGAACCATGCTTCACATTACGTTATTTTTTAAGTAACAACAACCTGCCAAAACAATTACACCACTTAGGGGAAATTACAACCCCCTTGGTTTAATTATGTAGTATATAATGCCCCGAGAGTACCATCTGGATGCCACACGATGCTTAAAACTACAAACAGTCCCAAGCTAACCCATAATATCTATTCATCTTGAAACTCTCATGAAAAGTGAACTAACAAGTGTAGACACTAAAGGTAACAATTCCATATTATAATGTAAATCCTTAACTTTGAAATCCTTAAACAAGCTTCTTGAACTTAAAACATACACAATGTAACAAGACTCTACTACTAACTATAAAGCCACTAGGATTGACCTGACTTAAACATAAGGGGAAATCAAGGATCTTAAATAACTTTTAACCATAATCATGAATCTGATAAACTAGGTTGTAACACCCCATATTTTTAGGCTAGACTTTGAAGCGTCACTCTTACCTGTGTAAACTATAATACCATAATTTACTTTTGAATTCATATGTCATGATCTTTATCCTAGTGTCTGGAGTTCTTTTGAGGTGAAAAATGTCCATAAGAATCACTTAGAACAAAGTTGAGCTAAGAGCCTTTGATTCGTCTAAAGTTTTGTATTTAATTCTTAAATTGTCTACTTTGAAAGAGTATAACTTTTTATTTACGTGGAAATTTTTTAGCTCAAGACCCACAAAATGATAGATAATTAAGTTATCTTTCCAATAATACCAATTTCAATTTAATCTGATACCCGAACAAAAAGTTATGGCAATCCAAAGAGGTGTGCATTACCCAACAATCACCAAAGGCTACTAGAATGAGTGTGTGATTGGATAGGGGTCGCCCAACCAAGGGATAGGTGATTAGCCATGTGTCGCCCAACCTAGGAATATGCGATTGGAAAGGCATCGCCTACCTTGGATTGGGCGATTGATTAGGTGTCGCCTAGGTCATTGTCCAGTGCTGAAAACACTCTATTTTGACTTGAATCAAGAGTATTGAAGTCATTTCGCACCCCTAAACTATCCCTAATCAGTTCAAAACTTTTTGATGATGTATTAAACACATTAAATTCATCCTTTTAATCCTAAGAGATCAGTAAACAAATCAAAAACCCTCATCTATTCCCAAGAATAAAAATTCAAGTGTCATCTCTCAAGAATCAAGAAGTTAAGTTCCAAATTCAAAGTTTTCTCCAAGGATTCGTCCAGTCAAGGTATGCGGGGCTATGAACAAAGATACTCTTTCATCCTTGTGCCCAAAACTTGATTTTTAAGTTAAGATTCCATGATTTGCAAATTAGGGTTCATACCCAAACTATCTCGTTTTGAGTTTATGAATTTATAATTGATTTAAGTATTGAAGTGCATGTTTATCTCATGTATTTTCATTTTACTTAAATATTTATATCATGAATTTCACTTCTTTATCGTGAATTAATATTATTGAATAATTTCAAGAGAATTGTTAAGAATGAAGCTTTATTATGAAATTTTGAAGATTTAAGTACATATGCTTTAAGCCTCAAGCATGAGTTTTTGAGATTTCAAGAAGACTACGATCTTAAGCTTCTTTGATAATTATTTACCAAGATTTAAAGAAAAAAGTGATCTCTTTATCCTAAAAAAAGATATGGAATCCATATTTGTTCATTTTGTGTTTGAATTAAAGTAAAGAGAAGGATAACTAGTTTTCATTCTACAAACTCTTATGTTATTTTAAGGTAGATTTCCTAAAGTATGAGCATATAAGTAATAAGGGAGTAGTATTTAGCACCAAGTTGGGTATGAGTCCATGGTCGCATGTCCCAGAACTACGAGCCAACGTAGGTTAAGCTTATTCCTAATATGGATAAAGTTAACGATAGTGATCACTTAAGTTAAGGTTCTATTTCAGTGGCAAGGGTAGAACAACTCTCCTCAACGTGGGTAAATAGTTGACTCCATGTTAGCTCACATGGTTTATGTCGGTTAGAAGAACCTCCCTAAGAAAGAATAAAAGTAAAGCTTTTAGAACTAAGTTTTATGGCTCCCAAAGTTATTCAATATGCTTTATTTTTCATGATTTATAAGTTATCAGCTATTAGTTTTATTCAAGCCCAAGGTGAGTCATTTACACTTGGTATGCATTATTTAAAAGTTTATATGAATATTTAGTTATTATTTTACTCATGCCTTCAACCCCATATACTTAGTACATTTCAGAAGTACTGATCCACATATATGTCTACATGTTACATTGTCTTAGAACATAGGTACCAGTTGTAGTGTACTTATCATAATCAGATAGTTGCAACTTCCAGACAATAGATGATGAGTTCTTTTGATTCAAGGACTCAATTAAACTATAGTTTCAGTACCATTTTTTATTTAGTCATATTGATTTAGGATGACTGGGGGTCATGTACCAGATACCTATAGTCAGTATTAGTGAAAGCTTCATAGACAGTCAGTAGAGTTGATGTATTTGATTTTAGTTTGTCTTGTATTACCAAAGTGTAAATATTTTAAATATTCTTGTTTTTAATGTGTTCAACTAAAGATTTCTGTTCTTCTTATTACTTTTAATTTTATGTAATTAAATCAGTAGCTCAAGCAATATACTAGTATAAGGGTTAGCTTAGGATCACGTGTGGTCTTAAGCACCGTGTGACGTTCAGGTGTAGTCTCGGGTTGTTACAAATGGGTCCTCCGGTAATATTGGGCAATATATTGATTTACCAAAGGACAATAAAATTGGATGCTTATTTCATGGAATTTACATTGTACCAGTGCTTTTCCATGCTTAGTTGTTAATATGTCAAAAGCACTGGTGCAATTTACATTTCCATGCATTTGATAATTTTTAAGAGTTGTGGAAACTACATGGATTCACATACTATAACAAGCATCTGATTTTCTTTAAGATATGTTGAAAGCATGGTAAGGCAAGAAAACATAATCAATTACATCCATATTGATAAGGAAGTAATTATCTCAATCTATTTTTCAATCTTGTTTGTGGTTCTGATTAAGTCAATGGTAGTGGACCTAATCGGAACCACAAATAAGAAGGCATGAGATGCAATTTAAAATTTAGAAATTATCGCCTTCACTTGATTCCTTATTTTAACTTCAGAAGTTCTTGGGGCAAGTTTTCTTGATTTACTATACATCATTTCAATCCTCGGTGCCCATAATGTTATTTTTTTGGTGTTCTGTTATTTTCTATGCAGGTGATCATTCCAACCACGCTGGCTAGTCGCAGCTCCCTAGCAAAGTGCCCAGTAGCACTATTTTTCTTTAAGAGAGACAATAGACAGATTTTTATTATTGGATACACTTTCATATTTGCACTTGATTCAGATTTGTTATGTTTAAAGTCAATTTCATCATCCAAATTCTCTACACATTCCTTGATTGCTACCCTATGTTTCCTCTTCAATTAGGTCTCAGATGATATAATCTTTATCAATTACCCTTTTTCCTTATAGGTATTCTCCTACCATACCTTCTGGCGTATAACATCACCCAGATCAACCTAACCATATAAATTTGGGCTAGAGTAATAACTATATTGACTTTCGTTCTTGGTTGTAGAAGTGGGAGGGTTCGAAGACTTTCTCAGAGTCCAATGCACCCTTAAAATTAGTCCAATTGCTATTGAATCTTTTTACAATGCCACCAAAACTTGATCCCTTCATAAAACTTGACACATAAACATAAGCAACAACCGTCATTAAATCCTAACAGGGTATCAGAACCATATTCATGGTCCCTCATTCTTATAAGTTTGGACCTACCAAACTTAACTGTAAAATTGCAGATATCTTATTTGAATGATCAATGCCTAATCAGTAAAAAAATAGCATTCACAAAATCAGTGTACTCTATGTGTGTTTTCATGATAACATGGTCAGTAATACATACCTCCCACATATGAAGTGGTTCCATCTGCAAGAAGCTTATTTCTCTAAACCCATCTTTTCTATATCCTTTTGTGTTGGTCGGGAAAAAGTTGATCATTTTACACTTCTTTATATCTACAAACAAGAGAAAAATAATTGATGTCTAACAAGAGAAGAACAAATAGAACATTACAATTGAAGTATGCATAATTTAAAAAAAAAAAAGGTAACAGAAAATTGAATAAATACAACACATTTCAATATTTGTTCAACATCTTCCCCATCAACAAGAGATTCCCTATATTTTGCAACAGATTTATAAACTATTATAACAGATTGTCCATCTGTTGTAACATATTATCCATCTATTATAATAGATTTCATATATGTTGTGATAGACTCAACATCCATTGTAGCAGATTCCCCATCTGTTTGACAGATGGGCAATCTGATGTAACAGACTAAGCATCTATTACAATAAATGGACGACATGTTGCAACATATGTGTTATTTGTTTGAAAAAATCAAACCAGCCTTGATAGTGGTTTTATTTGTTTCATCAGTTGCTCTATTTGTTGCAATTCCAACAACAGTATAAACAATAAGGAAACAATACCATTTGTCCTAACACAATTAACAATACCAACACCACATATTTCTACAACACCAACCCCACCAACAACATCAATAACAATATCAATAACAAACAAACAAAATACATACAAAAAATGATACTACCAACAAGGCTTTTAAAGTTCTCCCAACAGATGACTTTTTTTGTATATTTAAAAAAACAACGATTCGTTCATTCAAGATTTAAAAGTCACATTTTCTGTAATTTTCTCAATAAGTAGGATATGGGTAATGGGTAATTAAATTAAAAATAAATATAAATAACTAATTTAAAAAACATACAAAGAAGAATATGGGAATAAAAAAACAATAGTGAACTATACCAGCAATGTCAAAAGCAAAGGGATCAAATTATTATTTCAGTCGAGAAAAGCTATAGATCGGTTGAGATCCAAAAAAATAATCATGAGAAATATGAGAGAAAAGAGAAAAAAAAGACAGTTGTGATAAACCTAAAGAGGAGATAAAGAAAAAGAAGATAGATCAATTAATTTATGGCTGAACGAGAGATAATTCTAGAGATAGATTTAAATATTCATTAATAACTTTGAGGGGTACAAGGATATGGGTGACATTGAAAATACAAGATATAACAAATCAAGGAGGAGATTTTTGAGTTATCCAAGAAATATTTTTTACCACCTTAGTATTTTATCTTTTTTATTTCGGACAAAAAATTGCTTTAAACTAAAAAAAATAAATTTCAAACAGATATGTCATCTATTGTAACAGATATAAATATCTATTTAAAAATATTCAATAGCTCAGTAATCTACCGCAATAGATGTAAATTTCTATTCAATAATTTACAATATATAGGTAATCTGTTGCAACAGATATCAATATCTAGAACTAGGGATGACTTCATAGGGTCAACTACAATTTCAATTGAGTCTATGCGATGACATAATGGTTGTATTGCGTTCCTCCCAATCTTAGTTGAAATGATTCACATTAACTTATTAACAAGCTAATATCTAAATTTATTTAGCTTGAACTAGGGATGAGTTCATAGGGTCAATTACAACTTCAATTTAATCTTGGCAGTTATGTGATGTTGATATTACATTCCTCCCAACCCGAGTTGTCAATCAATCAATCTGTGTTGAAATGATTTATATTAACTTATTATCAAGATAATACCTAAATTGATTTAGCTAGAACTAGGTATGAGTTCAAAGGGTCAACTACAACTTAAATTGAGTCTTTCCAATTGCGTGATGTTGGTATTACATTTCTCCCAACTTGAGTTATCAATCAATCAATCTGAGTTGAAATGATTCATTTTAACTTATTATAAAGATAATACCTAAATTAATTTATCAAGAATAAGGGATGAGTACACAGGCTCAACTACAATTTTAACAGAGTCTTTGCAATTGTGTGATGTTGGTATTACGTTTCTCCCGACCTGACTTATCTCGATCAGTCTGAGTTGAAACGATTCACATTAACTTATTATAAAGATAATACCTAAATTGATTTATATAGAACTAGGTATGAGTACATAGGATCAACTACAACTTTAATTGAGTCTTTGCAAGTGCATGATATTGGTATCGCGTTCCTCCCAACTTGAGTCATCAATCAATCAATTTGAGTTGAAATGATTCATATTAACTTATTATCAAGCTAATACCTAAATTTATTTAGCTAGAACTAGGGATGCATACATAGGATCAACTATAATTTCAATTGAGTCTTTAGAATTGCGTGATATTGGCATTGCGTTCCTCAAGACCGGAGTCTTCAATTAATCAATATGAGTTGAAACAATTCATATTAACTTATTATTAAGATAATACCTAAATTTATTTAGCTAGAACTAGGGATGATTACATAGGGTCAACTACAACTTAAATTGAGTCTTTGCAATTACGTGATATTGATATTGCGTTCCTCCCTACCTAAGTTGTTAATCGATCTATTTAAGTTAAAATGATTAATATTAACTTATTATCAAGCTAATACCTAAATTGATTTAGCTATAACTAGGGATGAGTACACAGGGTTAACAATAATTTCAATTGAGTCCTTGAAATTACATAATATTGGTATTGCATTCCTCCCAACAATAGTTGAAATGGTTCATATTAACTTATTATTAAGCTAATACCTAAATTGATTTAGCTAGAACTAGGGATGTGTACAAAGGGTTAACTAGAATTTCAACTGAGTCTTTGCAATTGCATGATATTAGTGTTGCGTTCCTCCCGACCTTAGTCGTCATTCAATCAACCTAAGTTGAAATGATTCATAATAACTTATTATCAAGCTAATACCTAAATTGATTTACCTAGAACTAAGGAGATTCCATAGGGTTAATTATAATTTTAATTGAGCCTTTGCAATTGCATGATGTTGGTATTTATTTCCTCCCGATCTGAGTTGAAATGATTTATATTAACTTATTATCAAGCTTATACCTAAATTGATTTAGCTTTAACTAGGGATGAGTACATAAGGTCAACTATAATTTCAATTGAGTCTTTGCAATTGTGTGATGTTGTTATTGCATTTCTCCCAACCTGAGTTGAAGCGACTCATATTAAATTATTATTAAGCTAATACCTAAATTGCTTTAGTTATAACTAGGGATGAGTTCCTAGGTTCAACTATTATTTCAATTAAGTCCTTGCAATTATGTGATATTGGTATTGCGTTCCTCCCGATCTGAGTTATCAATCGATCAATCTGAGTTGGAATGATTCATATTAACTTATTATTAAGCTAATACCTAAATTCATCGGTATTTCAGTTGAACTTAATACACTTTATTATGATGAAATGGTTAAAAATTATCTCTTTAAAAAATAATTAAGATCAATTCAAACCAGATTAACAATTTCAAAACTTGTCATTCTTTTTCAAAATACAATCATCCATTTATGAAAGAAATATTTCATCATTTCAAATCTCGAGTTCTCACTCTTTTTTTCCTCTCTCAATAATACAGATAACAACTACTCAACATATTGCTCAACCCTTCAAAATAGATTAATTTTCTTCTAATTTTTGACCACATAGTTGTTATTTTCGACTTCATTATTGCTTGTATCCATTATTTTCTCTGTCTTTATAGGTAACTGAGTTTGAGAAGAGTTCTACATTTGTTCTTTATTCTAAAAATTAGGGAATTTTAGTTAATGATGAAAAAGAAGAATTTTAGTTGTATTATCTTCGAGAATGGGTTAACAATTTTGAGTTTTAATGCTAAAAATATAGGAAGAACCCAAGAAAACCCTAGCTTTTATTGCAGTGTTTCATTGACTTTTGTGGTATTGTTGAATGGTATATGTGGTTTTGTTGGTGATTGTTGTTGGGGGTGTCGGTATTGGTAGTCTTAGTGGTGTTATTGGTGGTCTTGGTGTTGGTATTGGTGGAATTGGTGGTCTTAGTACGGGTATTAGTGGCATTGGTGTTGGTGTTGGTATAAGTGGCATTGGTATTGATGTTGGTGGTGGTGTTGGTGGTGTTGTTGGTCTTGGTGGTGGTATTGGTGGCATTGGTGATGGTGTTGGTAGTCTTGGTGGCATTGGTGATGGTGTTGGTGGTCTTGGTGACATTGGTGGTGGTATTAGTAGTGTTGGTGGTCCATTTATTTTAATAGGTGGAAAATCTGCTGGGAGGTATTATATAGGTCTTCAAACAGATTCTCCATCTGTTCGAACTAATGGGTTATCCATTGAAATATTTTTTTTGTAACGTGGTGTATAAAAACTTATTAAAATTTGTCTTACTTTTTTTTTTAAATTATCCAGACATCAAATGTAATATATTTTTTCCCCTGTTATTTGTAGTTAAAAGATGTCTCCTTAAAGAAAAGAATGTGAAAGTGGATCAACTTCTGACCGCGTAACAAAAAAGGCTAGAGTACAGATGAATTCGAAAGAACTTCCTGAACAATCTCAGTCAGGGAAAGTGAAGTTGGGGAAAGTTATGAAAATAATGTTGAGGGAGGTGGAGAAGGGTATATAGAGTCTGATGAGGAAATTAAAAGTGAGAAAAAAGAAAAAAATAAACAATAAGAGGAAGAAGTAGAAAGTGAGAAAAAGGATGCTGATTAACATGATGAAAAACAAGAAGAAGAAGAAGTAGAAAGTGAGAAAGCGGATGATGATCAACATGATGATAATGTATCGCCAATAGTCCATGAATTAAGATAGAAATCCCATCATGATTCTATAAAAACTATTAGTATTGAAAGGTTTCAAGTTATGATGCCGATAGATGACCCTGCAGAACTAAATGGTGATCTTGTACTTAAATATTAGTTGGTGAAACCTTTTTTGATGAATTTAGGAATACCATGAAGAATGAAAACATAGACGAACATTTTATGAAGAGCTTCTTTGGATGCTTTCTTGAGATACTTGAGGACCACACTGGCCGTTTCCAAATGAGCATGGTATATGGTCTTATCAAGTGTTGGATACTTAGGGAATGATAAAGATTCGAGGGAGGTAAGCAAAAAGATGGATAAAATCTCGATCAACTACAGTGGCATGCCAATTTGTTTTGGCATGAAAGAGTTTTCCATAGTGATAGGCTTGAGATGTAATCATCCAAAAGAACCTCTCATCAACGAAACACCCCACAGAAAGTCCAAGGCAAGCAGGATAACCAAACCACCACCATTAAATAAAGTAAAGGCATTGTCCAAGCGACCACCCACCAAAACCAACAAATGCAATTAAAAAAAGATGGGTTGTTCAACATTGCTGGACGTAGCTACAAAGATATGACATTGATATAAGATATCAAGAATAAAACCATACCAAAGAAGTACAGAGAGAAATTGTGCTTAGTTTGGTTTGTCCATTTCGTTATATTGGCAAGAGATGTCAACAAAGTCATAGAAGATGATTTGTTGGCACTTGCTGAGGATTTTAAGAAATTCAACAAATATCTCTGGGGATATGACAACTACAACTTGACTGTTAATTATCTACTAACAAAGTTATCCCCAAAGATGATCACATTATACCGCTTTCCTTGGATTTTCATGGTAAATTTAATCACTATTTGTTTACTCATCCATTAATTTATTTTGAATAATTATTATGAATTATTTTTTCTTACTTCCTGTTTATAATTTTTAGGCTTGGGACTTTGAATTCATTCCTCTCCTTTGAAAGTAGGTCAAGGATTACCCGAATGAGGTTTCTCATCTAAGGATCCTTAGGTGGTTGGCTGCAAAGAGCAACACAAAAATTAAGGAGGTTGATCTCTTTAACCCTCCAAATGATGTAATATATCTTCTTTCAAGTAAAATAATTTGACTCAAAGAAAGATATTGAAATAGATGGGCCATTTGTTGTAATAGATTACTCGTCTACTGTAACTAGTGAAATAGATGGGTAATTTGATGCAATATGTTGTTAATCTATTGTGACAGATAGATTAGCTGTTGCGATAGATAGATCATCTATTGCATAAGTTGTTTTTGTTAACATGTAACCTAACTGACTGCATATTATTAAATGATTTAAATATATCTGTCTTTTTTATAGGTTGTGCATCCATGGATCGTGGATACTGAGTAGGAGTTGGGGATGACTTCTTTTATTACTCTAGGTCATGTTGATATAATAGAATACCTAATGGTGGAGTTAATAAAAAATGAATTGGCTGGAGAAATAGCCATAAGAAGAGGATTTAGGCAAGGTCAGCCAAATGTTAAGGCTCTTCATAACTAACCTACTACAACAGATTTGGGTGCTTCTTCTGGGGTGTTGTTGTTGGAGTTGTTGATGTTGGTGGCCGCCATGCTAATGCTGATGCTGCTTCCATTTATGATGATGAGCATGTTGATGCTCAAGAAAAAAGAAATATGTTTGAAATCACACCTTACATAAGTCTCTCTCACCCTTACACCGATCTCTCTCAACTTTACAGTGGTCCCTCCCACCCTTACAGTGGTCTCTCTTACCCCTATTCACCCCCATGTTCTCATTATAAATATAAAGAGTACAAAGATAGACCAGATAAACTCTTTGAAAAATTAGAGGCTATCGCTGAAGCTTTTGAGAAATTGAAATCTAAGAGGAGTGTCATACCATCCAAGAAGGTGAGGGAGTCATACACTCCTACAGTGGTAGTTAGGAGGAATAAAGGAGTAATTAGGCAAATACTCTCCAATCTGAAACCAAAAAAATTATAGCTCCTTCCTCTGTAAAAGTTGTTGAAGTTCAGGGGCCAATGAAGAAGGTGGACATATACGCGACACTTGGTGCTAAAGATACAAAGGATCTTTGAAGGACCATGAATGCCAAGCAACCTGCACAATATTACATCATGCATACCTTTTCTACCTAAGACTTCAAGAATATGACAAATATGCATAAGTGGTGTGTGGACAAGGTAAGTTTACTTTTCCTTACCTAGCCTTCTAATATACTCCATGAAGGAGAAGCTACACAATAGATGTGTCATCTGTTGCAACAGCTGGATATTTTAGTGCAACTGGTGATGGTTCTCTTACAATAGATTATCCATCTATTGCATAAGTTATGGTAGTTGGGTAATATGTGAACGGATTCAGAGAACCCTCTGTAATAGATGAACCATCTATTGCATCTTTCCACTATGTTTTTCTTCTTTACAATTACTAACCTATTTAAAAGTTATCTTCTTATATCACAATATGTTGATGAAATTCTCTGTCTTATGAGGGATAGTCAATTAGCATCCCATGATGCTTATGATACTGCCGATAGGATAATGGACCTCAACTTCTACAATAATTTCAAGGATAGGTACCATGAGCTCATTAAGCTAGTATCAACTCCCGGTGGCCCGAGATTTGATTCGTTAGTTTCTAGGTTCCAATGGGATAAAGATATGATTAACTATATTAGAGGGAAAAGTCCATATTAATACAATAAGAGCTGGACCAAGGCAAAGAGAATTCTTGCGGTCATGAACGTGGACGTCAAATATTTTCTGGCTGTTGAGATACTATTTGAAGAGGAAAAGATTAAGGTTTATGATTGCAACTTACCTGTCTTCGATGATGGCAATATTTTTACCCATATGCATCCATAGTTGGAGTTCTTCCCTAATTTGTTAAGGTAGAGTAAATAGATAGATCAATTGCCAGAGGAAGTGTTGATGAAGAAAATATGGGATTTTAAAGGTCGAAACAAGGACATGGACCTTCCATAAAATAAAACCATTGTGGCGTGTGGGTCGTACGCACTTGCACACATCGAATGTTTATTGATCAACACAAAAATGGCTGAGCCAACAACCTCTATGTGTGACAATGCTGTGGTAAAAATGCAAGAGGTATAGGCTTATAAGGTACTAACTGGACGCTTGGAGCCTGTGTATAAAGAAGAAGATGTACAAATACAAACACCATAACAATTTTTTATTTCAAGCCACTTCACTTTACATTTAGTGGAAATTTTGTATGTATGATGAAAGTTGAATTTTTTATAATACAACAGATTATCTATCTGTTGTAACAGATAGTCTATCTATTCCGACAGATTGATTATCTATTGCAATGGGTTAGTCATTTATTGCATTATACAGATGTTTCTAAGTCTATCTGTCGCAATAGATATATAATCTGTTATAACACATAGTCTATTTATTGCAACTGATAGGTAATCTATTAGAACAAATCAAAATAGTAGGAAGACCTATTTGATAATTTCCAATAGATGACCTACATGTTGCAACATATGTCTAAATCTGTTTGATAATTTCCAATAGATATTTTGTCTGTTGCAACAGATCATAATCTGTTGTGATATTTGAATCTAGTATTCCATTTCAATTAATAAGTTTAAATCTAAAGATTAAATTAAATTCATAGACAACATAAAATAAATCGAAGCCTTTAGAAATTACATGAAATATATTAACAAATAAATGAAATGTAAAAAAATTATTTGGGTACAGATGATCTACACAATATGGACAAGTTGTTCATCATCCGGTGCTATGGAATTAAGCTTTGGTCATCGTGGATCTTTAATGTTGCTTGCGTATTCTTTATGAGCTTTCACTTTTCCGTATTTCCATAAAAGAGTAGCATATCTTTAACAGAGTAATCCGGCATCAAGTCCATCATTTGGTATATGTAATCCATCGCTCAAATACTCTGCGTAAGAGGCAACAAGTAGACCGCAATTCCTGCATTTGTAAAAATCAAATAATCCATATCTTGCAATTAATGTAAGCATTGTGAAATTTATGAAATGAAACTAAGTCATGATACTTACAGGCTACCAATGGGTTGTTGAGCAATTTCTTCAACATATTCTGCATCAAATGGATTACCCATTTTTTCTCAGTATGCTTCTATCATTGACCAATCAGTACGAATCTTTTGGTCTAAAAATATACTTATATCAAGATAAGTAGGCAGTATTTTAGCTAAATTTTGTATCTCAGACAACGACCGAGAATGTCTCCTTCCTGACATCGAGTCATAAACTTGGATGCACCTCTATTTTAGAACGACGAAAGCCAACACCCAACGGAATTCGTCACTACAATTGATTGGTATGTACACTTCATCGATCAAATGACAATGTAATCTAGCTGGAATGATAAAACCTTTGATGATGTTGATTAAGCATTCCTAAATTTGGTAAACTTCTGGCTATTGTTGACAATATCTATTATAGGCATTATTGATGTAAACTTTATACAAACAATTGCATGTTGTGTATCTGTATTATTCTTATGTTTGCAACTTGGTCTTTTTTTTGGAGGTAGTGAAAAATAACATCAATGTGCTGCACATATTATCAAACATTTTAGATTATGTGACAATTTAATTAATACATAGATATAATTAAATAAAGTATTAATTAATAGTAATAAGTATGACATTTAAACCTCATCATTCCAAAAAGTTTGTGGTCGTGACAATTAATAGAACCAATCCTTCGTTCCAGAATATGCTACAACAAAATCGAACACATCGAAACTATGACCCGATTCTTTCACTTCGTAGTATTTGTCATTTTATTTTTTACGTGATTTTTATGTGTTAATATCATGTTTTTACAACAAGAATTGTATAAATCAATATCCTTATAATGATTTATGTACCTGCCGACATGATGCTTTAACAACCCATCGATAATCATTCTGAATAGTTATTGATCAACTTTGTTAGCTTTTTAGAGACTCATCCAAAATGTTGAACCCTTCAAATGGGTAATTCTTCCATTCTTCCTAAAATGGTTGACTCTTCTTTTTCTTCTTCTTCGGAAGTAATTGATGGATTATCAATTGTGATATTATGCTGTTCAACAGTAGCTTCTACTGTGACATCCACCTGGAAGGCCAAAATTATCAATGCTAATCACAGATATATAATAGATTATCCATCTATTGCAAAATATGGATCATCTGTTGGGATAAATTCAAACAAGTAAAAAAGATTTGTACGATAATTTCCAATAGATGACCTATCTATTGCAACATATGACTCATCTGTTGGTACAAATTAAAATAGTACAAAGACCTATTTGATTTTTTGAAATAGATGGACATATGTTGTAACAAATAATGCATCTAGTGCAATAGTTTAGACAATTGTTGCAACAGATAACACATTTAATGCAACAGGTTAGATAATTATTGCAATAGATTTATATATCTATTTGATAATTTTCAGCAGATGTATCATATGTTGAAATTGATATGTGTCTATTTTTTGGTTGGAACAGATGATATATATTCACCTTCTTCATCTCATGCTTCTCTCCTGTGGCCCTTGTACATTGATCAAAGGTGCAAGACAATGACAGAGAAGTTGCAATTTTGCTATTTGCGATGTTTGATGATGCCTTGGAAATTTCTTTCCTTCTTCTCTTAGACACCTTAATCTCTAGTGGACTATATAGATATGAAATCCTCTTTGATAGAATGACGCTCCTTTTAGATATCTATTCCTTTGCAGATGCAGTTAATGCATTAATAGTATTAATCATTCCATCATGTTTTGCCTTGCAGTTTTGACATTTTCATGCAAAACATTTGCTAGAAGGGGCAAAATCTGTATAACAAGTATGATCATAATCATAATGGTTTGTTGTTTCAAAAAATTTAAGAGGAGCACAATTAGCCCCAACAGCAGCACCACTACCACTACCATTATCAACAATAATAAGCCCACCCTCCAAAATATTTTTCTTGAGATGATTGTTGCTCCAAACAATTCTTTTTTTATTTCGTCAATGACATCAAGGTCCAATAAAGTTTGAGCAGACCGTAACATAATAAAATATGGCATCTTCAACTCTCGATTGGTTGGAATGAGCAACGGATGCATAATCTAACATAAATCAGTACATATATTAGAATGATGATTAGATCATTCAAAAATATCTTTAATTATAATAAAAAATTAATTAGAATTAGACTTACTGCATTCTTTGGGGGGTTGAAGAGATCAAGAAATTTTACAGTTTTATTAGTTTTGGCTGACAACCATTTTAGGATTCTTGGATAGGAAACTTCATCCTAGTAGTTCACTTGTTGTCTCAAATAAGGAATGGTTTCAAATGCCTAAGTCTATAAAATAATGCCAATAAATCAAAAGCATTATTGAATAAAAAAATAAATCATATCATAATAAAAAAAATATTTACCATGAAAGCCCACGAAAAGCCATATAAGATGACTGTCTTTGGTGTTAATGGAGTTAATAAATATTTAACAGTTATTTTGAAGCTTTCATAACCCAAGGATAGTTGTTAAATGCCTCAAGATCCTTAGAGAGTTTTATTAAACCAAGTGGTATGTTGTTGTTAACGTCTCCACGCAAAGAATATTATGTACAAACTAAACCAAGCATAATGATTGCTTTTGCTTCTTTGAATGTCATTTACCTTTTAATACTTCTATCAAATTTTTATTTTTGAAGTTTGGACCAACAAGGGACACTAAGTCTTCATGATCACTTGACTTGCATTTGCCTTTTTGAGTGTGTGGGGTGCTTTTTTGGGTTAGAATAGGTAAAAGTTCAGAAGTTGGATAACATTTTAGTCTAGTGACTATGGCAAAACTCCTTGCAACCAAAATAAAAGGGCATGCCACAATAATTTATCGACACCTCATCCATCTTATCTTGGTTTTGATACATAAACCTATGCTTAAGAAGATCATATACCATTTTCATTCGAAAATAAGCATTATTGTCCTCCAAAAAATCAAGATATTTCCCAAAGTTGTTGTCCCTGAAATAAGCATCCAAATTTTGTTCTCAAAGTATTTTTATGAAGGTGTCGAAATATTTTCCCATGGCTGACTTAACCACGAAATCACCCATTAAATCTATGGAACCATCATACTGTATTCTTACAGGATAACTATCAATGTTGAAGGATTTGACCAACTCTTCGGTAAAGGGCTATTAGTATTTAGATCATATCTTTTGAAACATCCCCCTCCCTATATTCTTTATCTTCTACTTCTGATTGAGATAACTCTTGTAAAGCAAGCTCATAGAGTGGTGGATGTAGCCTAGCTACTTCACTTGTTCCTTTACTTGGACTTGATTCAATTTCTATTCTTTTGGGAATTATATAATCTAAAATTAACAAAAACATAAACTAAATTATAGTTGATTCATGCATAATTAAAAAAAAGGATAACAGTATATCTAACATGTACAACAGTAAAATAACAGTTCCAACAGATCACACATTTATTGCACTAGGTAGGTTATCTGTTGCAATATATAACTAACATATTACCACAGATAAGTAATCTGTTGCAATAATAAAAATAGATCACTCATCTATTGAAATAGATGACTAGTTTGTCCAATAAATCACACATTTATTGCAATATATGAGTGATCTGTTGCAACATATAACTAACCCGTCGTAATGGATGAATAATCTATTGCAACAATAAAAATAGATCACTCATCTATTAAAACTGGTGTCTAGTCTATGCAACAAATCACACATCTATTGCAACATATGAGTGATCTATTGGAACTATTATCAACAGTCAATATTGTTTAGATTTCTTCCAACAAAAGTGTTATCTATTGCGATAGATGAATGATCAATTGGAAAAATCAAGTCTTGAACATGTCCTGTTGGAATAGTTGATAGGATTTTATCCAACAGAAGGTTCATTTGTTGCATCAGATGATTAATCTATTGTATTAGATTTTTAATCTAATGGTTCCTCCGTTGCATCAGATGGGAAATCTATTGTATCAGGTGATTAATCTATTGCATCAAATTTTTAATCGGCTAGTTCCTATATTGCATTCGATGGTAAATCTATTGGATCAGATGGTTAATCTATTACATCATATAGTTAATCTGTTCCATCAGATTTTTTATCCGATGGTAAATTTATTACTTTAGATAGTTAATTTATTACATCATATTTTAAATTTGATGGTTCCTCCATTGCACCCGATGGTAAATATGTTGCATCAGATAGCTAATCTGTTGCATTAAATAGTAAATCTATTGCATCATATGGTTAGTCTGTTACGTTAGATGGTTAATCTATTTTATTAAAAGGTTAATCTATTACAGAAAAAATAGTAGCATGATTTTTTTTAATAGAACAACAACAATATCACCATTTTTACTAAGAATAAGAGCAAATCAACCCAGCAATGGGCGCAACACCAAAAACAGTAAGATCATTGTTTTATTTGTACAAAACAAACAACAAAATCAAACTTCAAAAAATACAACAAACAACAAAAAATCATATTTCACTCCAAATTGAGAAGAGAATAAATACTAGAAATTAGAGTTTTTTTCAGACCGCATTTCAAATTAAAGCAACAAATATTAAAATTGTTAACCAATAATAGAAGACAAGTTGTCTCAAGTTCCTCCTTTTATTCAAAACTAAAAGGCCATAATTTCGTACCTGTGAAAGAAGAAAATGGACGATGAAGAACTTGAAGCTGTTGTTGCTAGAGAGGAAGGCTATCACATCAATTGACGGTTGAAAGTTGAAAAAGAGCTCGAAGCTCAACTATTTGTCATCAGAGGTTGAAGTCGCCAGGGATTTAAGGGAAAAATTTGCAAAATTATTGGTTGATAGAAACTATCAAGAGAGAGAGGAGAGAGATGATTGATTTGGTGAAGAGAGGGGTGTGGGTTGAGTTTTATTTTTGAAAATATTAGAAAGTTTTGAAAATATTAATCCAATCAATAATTAACTTAATCAAGTTTTCTAATTATGTTTGACCCTTTAAGTTGGTCTATGTCACCCATCCTTCATTCAAAACTTAAATGTCAGTTTTCCTTCAATTTTCTCAACATACATGGATTGACAACTATATACTTATATGGTGCAAGAAATTATCTTAATTGTTTGTAAAATTTATATTTTACTCAAACAAATTTTTTAGCTTGTGACCTAAATATTTTTTTTCATCTTGTTGTCAATATGGGTTAATTTTCATTATGTAAGTGCATATGTATGTAGTTGATGAATTTCTAGGATAGAATTACTAAGAATACCTCCTTAGATACCCATAACTTTGTTTTTTGGAAAGTAGCAGAGAAAAACTCAAGAATCTGCCTTATAACATCGATGAACCATATTCCTCTGTTTGTGGTTTTTTAGGTTCACTAGGCATTGGCACCTTCAAGGTCATTTAACTCTGCCTATCTTTTTCACTGTACTTAATTAAGTCATATATTACTCTGAGATGATTTTATTTTGTGTTTTGATCTCCTTTTTCTTTCACCATTATGCCACTGTTGGTCTATTGCTTGAAAATTTGAGGTGGGTCAGTTAAATTGTTGTTGGGTAGTTTTTGATTTTTAAATTTTGAAAGATGTTCTTCTTAAGATTGTAAAAATGTTGGTGGTAAATACAATAAAGACTTGAGCTTTTATGTGATTTTTACCTCTTTGCTTTATTGATTTTGCCAATTGTTTGATGCCACGATTTATTGAGTTCTTTATTTTTTGAAAATGCCAGTAAGATTTTGTTGGAAAATTTGTAATTTAGATACTTTAAATATTTTCTTCAATAGATTGCAATAGTTTGAAAAATCATGAATATCTAAACCACATACAATAATAATTGAAACCAATAAAAAATTTCTTCGTAGCTTGAAAGGTTAGGCCAACTATATGAATACAAAAGACACCTAGCCTTAAGGGAGTTATTTGGAGTTGATAGACCTTCAAAACAGCTATTGTTCCTCTCTGACCATACACACCGTCAGATACTAGCAAGTATCCTCTTCTAAATTGGCTTGATGTCCTTACAAACTTTTCAATTACACCAGCATTCAAACGCCTGTTTGGTGGTATGTGGCTTTACCCTCTTAATACCAAATATAGACAAAAACATATGCCATAAGCTAGCAGCAACTGTATGATGTTAAAATAGATGATTGTTTGACTAAGGATATGTTGTCTCATGCAACATCTATTAACATTCTGAAATTTTATTTTCTTATGGTTATCTTGAGTGAGGCAAGATTCATAAAGAGTTGTCCATCCAAATCATATTATCTTTGTTGGGATCTTGGTAATTGATATCAAATTTCATGGGCAGTATTCAAGCACTCAATTAGAAGCATATGAGTTTGCATAGCCTACTTTCACTCAGTATCTACTATCCTTGCCACTGCCCCAACTTAACTTATGTCACAATCCAAACCAGGGCCTGACCGTAACGGGTATCTCAAGTCTCACATTGACCAAATATCACCTCCTGCACCTAACCAAACCAAACACAACATCCCCCAATGTCGGCTGGATTTTAAACATATAACAAGATAGCATGCAACAAACTTAAGGAAAATCAAAACATGTCTTAACTGATGACCGATGACCGACCAAACAACCGACTAACATAAATCAATATCCACCGTAATCCAAACAAAGTCTCTACCAAAAATTAAATATCAATAAAATGTCAGTACATGCCCTCGACTCTAGCCAAAATCAACTCTAAATAGTTGTAATGCCCCAAGTCTGCACCCCGGATGCCACACGATGCTTATGACCTCAAACGACCACAAGCTAACCCATGACTGGTACCTGCTGTGAACATTGAATAATAATATTAAAATAAATATGGAAGTTTGGCTGAAATTGCCATAAGGTTCATAACTGAAAAACAAATACGGAATACTATAAATAAATACTAAAAACTGAACAATTGTCTGAAATATTCTAGTCTAAAAGCCTCTAACTATCTGAATATGGAGTTGATGGGACAAGTCCCTAACTAACTCTGACTACTAAATATAATGAACTACTAAAATACTGGAATGATAACTCTATCCTCAAATTATAAGGACTCACTACTAAATCTGCTACTGATAGGCTGGGCTGCAAAGTATGGTTAGGAGCCCATGCGTCTGAACCTATGATATAAGACATCATAGCTCAAAATAAAAAGTAAGCGTCAGTACTTTGAATGTATTGGTATGCTAAGTAAGGTAGGCAGATGTTCAAGGGTTCATATGCATAAACTATAACTGGTTGAGTAATATGTATATAACTGAATGAGAGTACATGTATATCTGAAATTACTGTAATTACTGATTATGCAATGTTGCATGTAAATCTACTTTATTTTAATTGAGATCACTGATAACTAAATTACTAATAACTGGGTGGATATTTTTTACAGTCCTTATTCTATGAAACTGAACTTAGTTTCATACTGAGCTGGGTGACTATGTCCTACAGTCTTGATTCTGAAAACTGAATTGAGGATTTATACTGAGTCTAAAACTAAAACTGTAATTGTGTGTTCATCTAACCGACACCTCGAGTCTGGACCTCAGACAACACACAGTGCTTATTATCTTGAAGGACCACAAGGTAACCCATGACTTGTACCTGTTGCAATCATTGAGTAATAATAATACTATAAAAATACAAAAGTTTGGCTAAACTGCCATAAGGTTCAAAACTAAATCAAATACTAATGTGTAAGTACTAAATACTGAACATCTAACAATAATAGCTGAAAACTTAATGACTATCTGAAATAATCTAGTCTGAAGAGTCTCTAAATGAATTATCTGTATGTGGAGTTAATGGTACAAGCCCCAAAATAACTCCAACTACTGAAGTACTGATAAACTGGAATAATACTCTATCCTCGAGATATGAGGACTCACCACTAAATTCGCTACTGAAAGTTTGGGCTGCTTAGTACAATCAGGAGCTCGTGCATTTGAACCTATTATATGAGACATCATAGAGCAAAAGAAAGGTATGCATTAATACTTTGAATGAATTGGTATGCTAGGCGGGGTAAGGCTGAATACATGGGTTCATATGCATGAACAATAACTGACTGAATTGCATGAATATAACTGAATAAGAGTACATGTATATCTAAAACTGCTATAGATACTGATTATGCAATGCTATGCACATAACTATGTATACAATAACTGAGTTTTCATTAACACTGGATAATGAATTCTAAAAATTGAATGATTGATATATGAGTTTACTTATATTGAATTACTGTTAACTGAGAGACTATTTCTTATAGTCCCAATTCTATAGAACTGAACTGAGTTTTGTACTGAACTGGGTGACTGTATTTGATAGTCCTAATTCTGAAACTGAACTGAGGTTTTATATTGAGTCTAAAACTAAAACTGTGGGATTGCTCATCTAACCGACATACCTTGAGTTTGATTGAGTTGGGGCCTAACCTGTGACCTCAGTTAGAAGGGTGTTAGCACCTTGCCAAGGGATACTAACAATGGCTATGAGTTAACCCTCTTTGACACAAAGCACTTTCATCAACCCTCACTGGTAGGAAAACTCATACGAGATATATCAACCCTAGACTGGTATTAAGAAATCTCAACCTATACTGTCTATGTAGTTATGTAACACAGGGATTGCTACTAAGGGTCAAACCCTCTACTGACAGGAATTCCCCAATCCCTAAGTTCGCTCGGTGTTGATTTCTACTCCCAACTGAATAGACACTGAACTGATTTTTAGACTGTACTAGGCTTGATTGAACTGTTACTGATCATACTATCTAACTGAACTGAACTGAGTTCACTAAGTTCTATTGACTGATTGAGTACGCTAAATTCTGTTAACTGACTGAATACACTGAATTCTGTAATTGACTGAATACTACTGTATGTGACATTACTGAGTCTATTCTGAAACTACTATAAATCTGGGTAAATAGCTAGATTGTCGGGTATTAGATACCCCCAGGACTCGATAGCATAAATTGTAGAACATAGCACAATCTTAAAGACATGATAACAAGACACTTTGTCACCATTCATTCATTGGGGCATTTTACCAAACACTTGCATGACATAAACTTGTATACATGCTAACATGGTATGATTTCATTACTCAACTTATATGAACAATTCATCAAGCACTTGGGGAGCATAAGTTATACACATTGCTATACTACAACATGCAAACATCAAGATCAAAGTCCCAACTCACAAATTCAAGGGTTTTTAACATAAAACCATATAGCAACAGACACACACTATTTATTTCTCATGAAACTTGTAATTGAATTGTGAATTCTAAACCAAACTAATATCATAATCATGAATACAATCACATGAAACCAACTTGTAATTAAAAAGGGGTTCTTGAACTCCAAGAGTAGAAGAAAACCCTTGGATGAACACTTAACATACCTTGATGCTTGAATTTGTGATGATTGATGGTGAGTTATTAACGTTTAAATTTGAAATCAAAAGCCCTAGGGTTTGTTCTTGAGAGAAAATGAGTGTTTTTGCCCTAGGAATGGTTTAATCTTGTGTTTTTAGGCTGAATACGGGTGGAAAATGACCCAATTAACCATCTAGATGTGGGCTTTTAATGACTGAAAAACTAGCCCAGTGATGCAGATACCGATGCGCTGCATCGGTGGCATCAATAAGATGACCAACGCGCCGTGTTGAGTTCATGTTGGTTCACTGGAATTGCATTGAAAGCTAAGGAAAAGGTACTTGTCAATGCGATGCATCGAGATTGGATCGACCCACTATTTTGGTCACTTGATATTATTCAAACGAGGTCCGACAAATCTAAAACTCGCCCAGAGTGACCTATTGACATACCTGATCATGATTTAATCCAAGGATTGGCATTTTAAGGTCATAAGGGTCGTAAAATAGGATCGCCAACTTATGAAAGCTAAAAATGATTCTAAGTACAAACACTTAGCTGAAATTTCTATGTCTGGGACCTCTTTTAAAGCTTTAACGGACTGAGTTAAGCTTAGAATTTTGTGGAGTCTTACAATATCTCCCCCTTAGGAACATTCATCCTCGAATGAGACTAACTAAGCTGAGAATATTGATAAACTAAATTTATATATACTTAACATGCATTACTGAAGCATTAATGAGGTCTGAAGACACGTAATTGAGTTGTTTCAAGAAGGTATGCATGATATGAGAATGTTATGAAACTAAACCAATACAGAGTTGTAAAGGTAATCTGAGCATGGAACTGAGTAAATTAAAGGAAAACTATTACCTTGAGTTGATTCTGAGTTTGTGGTGAAAAGGTGAGGATACTTGGTCTGCATACCTACTTCTGCTTCCCAAGTAGCTCCCTGAATGGACTGATTATGCAAAAGAACTTTGACTAGAGAAACCTCTTTGTTCCTTAGTCTGCGAACCTGAAAATCGAGAATTTTGACTAGGATTTCCTCATAAGAGAGGTTGTTCTAGAAATCAATGCCCTCTATAGGGACTACAACTTCTGGGTCACCTATGCATTTATTTATCTAGGAGACATGAAACACTGGGTGTACTGAAGCTAAGATTGAAGGCAACTCAAGCTCGTAAGCTACCTTTCCAAAATGACTGAGAATTCGATAAGGACCGACATATCGAGGATCAAGTTTCCCCTTCCTACCAAACCTCTTCATTTCCTTCACAGGAGATATTTTTAAATACCTAAAGTCACCAATCTCAAACTGAAGATCCTTTCTTTGCATATCTACATACGATTTTGGCCAGCTCTGAACTGTCTTTAGCCTTTCCTTGATCAACTGAACTTTTTCTAAGGCATCAAATACCATTAGGCCTTACCACTGCGACCTCACCTACTTCAAACCAACCAATGGGAGATCTATATCTCCTCCCATAGAGAACCTCAAATGGAGCCATCTAAATGCTGGAATGATAATTGTTATTATATGTGAACTCAATCAAGGGAAAGTGGTCATCCCAACTATCTTTAAAGTCAATGGCACATGCCCTTAACATATTTTCCAAAGTCTAAATGGTCCTTTCTTCTTGAATATCTGTCTGAGGGTGAAAGGTTGTACTGAGATAAACTTGGGTACCAAGACCCTTTTGGAAGGCTTTCCAGAAATGAGAGGTAAACTGGGTACCTCTATCTGAGATAATTGATACTGGGACTCTATGTAACCTGACCAACTCTCTGACATAGAGTTTGGTGTAGTCCTTGGCTGAATAGGAAGTATGAACTGGCAAAAAGTGAGTTGATTTGGTCATCCTATCTACAATGACCCAAATAGAATCGTGTTAACGATGAGTACGAGGCAAACCCATCACAAAGTCCATGTTCACTTTCTCCCAATTCCACGTGGGAATACTGAACTCTTGCATGGAACCACTAGGTTTCTAGTACTCAATCTTAACCTGCTGACATGTATTGCACTTAGATACAAACTCTATAATGTCTATCTTCATCCCACTCCACCAATATATCTCCCATAAATTGCGGTATATCTTAGTGGCCCCTTGATGAAGAGAGTAATGCGCACCATGCGCTTATGTAAGAATTCATTGTCTTAAGTCATCTACACCTGGCACACATAGCCAACCCTGGAAACGCAACACACCATATCCCCCTTAGGAGAAAACCTCTATTTTTTTTTATCTTTGACTGACTCTTTCAACTTGACTAAACTGGTATCTCTATCCTACTTTTCCTTTACTTCAAAAACCAAAGATGATTCTAAAATATTCTGCACCTACACACCACCTTTTGTTGAATCGACTAAGTAGACACCTAGTCGGGCAAGTTTATGAACTTCTTGAACTAACTTCTTCTTACCATCCTCCACGTGACCAGCACTACCTATAGACATCATACTGAGAGCATCATCCACTATATTGGCCTTTCTCAGATGATATAGAACACTCATGTCATGGTCTTTCAACAACTTTACCTACCTTCTCTGACATAGGTTTAGATCTTTTAGAGAAAACACATACTGCAGGCTTTTATGGTCTATGAACATATCTACATGTACTCCATACAAATAATGCCTCCAAATCTTTAAGGCAAATACAACAGCTGCTAACTCAAGATCATGAGTTGGGTAATTCTTTTCATGGGGCTTAAGCTTCCTAGAGGCATAGGCTATGACCTTACCTCTCTGCATCAAAACACACCCCAAACCAACTTTGCAAGCATCACAATATACTATAAAACCATCTGAGCCATTAAGTAAAGTCAAAACTGAGGCTGTAGTGAGTCGAGTCTTTAACTCATGAAAACTCTTCTCATAAGAATCTGACCACTAGAACTTGACTTTCTTTTGAGTCAACCTGGACATGAGGGAAGAAATGGACAAAAATCCATCAAAAAACCATTGGTAATAACCAGCCAAACCCAAGAAAATCCTGATATTTGATGGAGAGATAGGTCTGGGATAGTTTCTTACTACTTCGATCTTTTGAGCATCAACCCTAATGCCATCACCGAAAACTATATGACCAAGGAAATCTACTGACCTTAGCTAAAATTTGCACTTACTAAATTTGGTGAACAATTGATGGGTTCTGAGAGTTTGTAACACTATTCTGAGATGGTTTGCATGATCATGTTCACTGCGGGAGTAGACAAGAATGTCATCAATGAAGACTATGATGAACATGTCTAAGTACTACTTGAACACGTGATTCATCAAGTCTATGAAGACTGCTGGAGCGTTGTTAAGACCAAATGACATGACTAAGAATTCAAAGTGACCATACTAAGTTCTAAAAGCTGTCTTTGAAATGTCACATTCTCTGACTCTGAGCTGATAATAGCCTGATGTGAGGTCTATCTTAGAAAAGTAGCTGGCACCCTAAAGTTGGTCAAGTAAGTCATAGATTCTGGGAAGTGGATACTTGTTCTTTACCGTGACTTTATTTAGCTGACGATAGTCTATACACATTCTAAAAGAACCATCTTTCTTACGCACGAATAGAACTGGTGCACCCTAAGGGGATATGCTGGTTTGATGAATCCCTTATCTAGGATATCCTTTAACTGTTCTTTTAACTCTTTGAGTTCTATTGGGGTCATTCTGTATAGCGAGATAGAGATAGGTTGAGTATCTGAAAGTTTGTCTATTACAAAGTCAATTTCCTGCTCGGGAGGGACTCTTGGAAGATCTTTGGGAAAAATATCTAGGAATTCACATGCTACCGGAACTAGCTCATGATTAGGGATCTCTGAGCTAGAGTCTTTAACTCGAATGATATGATAGACACACCTCTTGGATATTATTTTCGGTGCCCTAAGGTATGAAATAAGCTGACCCCTAAGTATTGAAGTACTACCCCTCGACTCGAGGACAGTTTTATTCAGAAACTAAAAATAGACAACTCTGTTTATGAATTCAACTGAAGCATAGCATGAATGAATCCAATCTATGCCGAGAATAACATCAAAATCGATTATCTCTAATTCTACTAAGTCCGCTGAATTGACATTCTGAGATACCATAACTAGAAAATTCCTGTATACCCATCGCGTTATGATAGATTTACCCACTAGGGTAAAGACTAAGAAGGGCTCTGCTAGGATTTTGGGATTGACCCCGAAGTCAACATCTATATAAGGAGTTACAAAGGACAAAGAAGCTCCTGGATCTAGAAAAGTATAAATGTGAAAATGATAAAATTCTAACGTACCAGTGACCATATCCGGAGAACTTTCCTGATCCTATCAGGACTGAAGTGCATAAATCCTATTTGGGTGTTGCCCATTAGTGGAATTAAAAGTGGAACCCTGCTGATTCAGGTGACCCGACTGAGCTGAAGGACGATTATGCTGACTTTGTGAACCCACTTGAGGACACTCTCTGACCCTGTGGCTTGGCTTGCCACATCTGAAACATGTATCACTGCCAGCCCTGCAGACACCCTGGCGGCTTTTGCTATACTTTTGGCAAAGGATTTGTTCGGGAACTACTAATACTACCCTACGATTTACGACCTGGTGCTCTATCTTTATTGCCATCTCTGAATTTTGGCACTGGAGCACTGGATCAGGACGGAGATGGAACTAAAGATTTTGGGCGGAACTAAGAATGATTTCCACCCTCTGACTTAGGCTGAGTGAAGTTGAAGCTACCTGTTCTAGCTTTCTTATTCCCCCTCCCCTTCTCTTTATTCTTAGCCTCCTCTATCTGCTAAGCATTGATCATAAACCTAGATATGTCTATCTCCTTAATCAACATTACGGTTCTATACTCCTTGACCATACTGTTAGACATCCCAGACACAAACTTACTTATTTTAGATCTGTTATCTGCTACCACATGAGGGGCATATCTGGCCAACTGAGTAAACTTAAGAGAATACTATTTCACTATCATGTTTACCTACTTCAAATTAATTAACTCCAACACCTTCGCTTCCCTCAACTCAAGTGGGAAGAACCTATCCAGAAAAACAGTGGCAAACTTCTCCCATTCTACAGGATCTACATCTACGGTCTTCTCTACCTTTCACTACTTGAAACATGAGTGAGCCACATCTTGCAACTGATATGCAGCTAACTCAGCACTCTCACTAGTTGTTACCCCCATAATATCTGTTACTTTCTGCACCTGATCAAAGAATTCTTGTGGGTCCTCATCTGACTTAGAACCAATAAAGGCTGGAGGGTTCATTCGGGTGAAGTCCCAAATTCTAGCTATAGCAGTATTGGCCACTAGATTGGATAGAATAACAGCTGGGAGTTCATTCTAGGCTGCCACAAAATAATCTAGAGTGGTAAAAGCTTCTCTAAATTTTGCATGGGAGACATGCTCGTCCAAGGGATCTACCTGAATGGGCGAAGATGTTGGTTGATTTCCTATTCTCCTTCCATTGTTCTTTTTGGGAGGCATGGTCTGTAAACAAAAGTAAGGAAAGGATTAGGCTTACAGTGTAACTTGAGCTTATGCTCACTCTCACGATAGGAATACTAAAAGAAGGGAAACTTTTCCTAAAACGCCTCATAGTCTCTTGTCCATAAGTATGGTGCGCCACACATCCTTATACAAGACTCTACTAAACTCAACTTTTAGACTTCCTAGGAGTCTGTTGAACCTTAGGGTCTGATACCAAGTTTGTAATGCCTCCAATCTGCACCCCGGACATCACACGATGCTCATAATCCTGAAGGACCATAAGCTAACCCATGACTAGTACATGTTGCAATCACTAAGTAATAATAATACTGTAAAAATGCAAAAGTTTGGCTAAACTGCTATAAGGTTCAAAACTAAATCAAATACTGATATGTAAGTACTGAATACTAAATATCTGAAAATCATATCTGAAAACTGAATAATTGTCTGAAATAATCTAATCTGAAAAGCCTCTAACTGAACTGTCTGTATGTGGAGTTAATGGGACAATCCCCCAACTAACTTCGACTACTGAAGTGCTGATAAACTAAAATAATACTCTATCCTCAAACTATAAGGACTTACCACTAAATCTGCTGCTGAAATTTTGGGATGCTAAGTACATTCAGGAGCCCGTACTTCTGAACCTATGATACAAGACATCATAGTCCAAAAGAAAGGTATGCATTATTACTTTAAATGTACTGGTATGCTAGGTGAGATAAGGCTGAATGTATGGGTTCATATGCATGAGCAATAACTGACTAAATGACATGAATATAACTAAATGAGAGTACATGTATATCCGAAACTATTGAAGATACTAATTATGCAATGCTATGTACATAACTATGTATACTATAACTGAGTTTTCATTAACACTAGATACTAAAATTATAAAAATTGAATGACTGATATCTGATTTTACTAATATTGTCTTACTATTAACTGAGTGTCTATTTCTGATAAACCTGATTCTATAGAATTGAACAGAGTTCTATACAAAACTGGGTGACTGTATCTGACAGTCCTGATTCTGAAACTGAACTAAGGTTTTATACTTAGTCTGAAACTGAAACTATGGGAGTGTTTATCTAACCGACATACTCCAAGTATAACTGAGTTGGGGTCCAACCTAGACCCCAGTTGGAAGGGTGTTAGCACCTTACCAAGGGATACTAACAATGCTTATGAGTTAACCCTCTCTAACAAAAAGCCCTTCTGTTAACCCTCGTTAAAACAAAAACTCATACGAGATGTATCAACCCGAGACTGATAGGAATATATCTCAGCCTACATTGGCTATGTATTTATTTAATGCAGGGATTACTACTAAGGTTCAAACCCTCTACTGATAAGAATGCCTCCATCTCTGGGTTCGCTCGATGCTGATTCCTACTCCCAACTGAATAGACACTGAACTGATTTCTGGACTGTACTAGGCTTGAATAAATTGTTACTGATCGTACTATCTAACTAAAATGAACTGAGTTCACTAATTTTTAATTACTTACTGAGTATGCCAAATTTTGTTAATTGATTGAATATACTGAGTTCTGTAATTGACTGAATACTACTGTACATAACATCACTAAGACTTTTCTGAAACTACTGTAAATCTAGGTAAATAACTAGATTTTCAGGTATTAGATACTCCCAGGACTCGATAGCATAAATTGTAGAACATTGCACAATCTTGAAGACATGATAACTAGTCACTTTGTTACTATTCATTCATTGAGGCATTTTAGCAAAAACTTGCATGACATGAACTAGTATACATGCTAACATAGTATGATTTCATTACTCAACTCACAGGAAAAATTCATCAAATATTTGGGGAGCATAACTTATACACATGGCTATACTACAACATGCAAGCATCATGATCAAAGTCCTAACTCACAAATTCAAGGGTTTTTAACATGAAACCATATAGCAACATACACACACTATTTATTTCTTATGAAACTTGTAATTGAATTATAGAGTCTAAACCCAAATAACATCATAATCATGAATACAATCACATTCAACATAAATTTCATGAAACAACGAACTTGTACTAAAAAAAGGGTTCTTGAAATCCAAGGGTGGAAGGAAACCCTTGGATGAACACCTAACATACCTTGATTCTTGAATTCGTGAAGATTGATGGTAAGTTCTTGAAGTTTGAATTTGGAATCAAAATCCCTAGGGTTTGTTCTTGAGTGAAATTCTAGAGAAAATGAATGTTTTCTCCCTAGGAATGATTTAATCTCGTGTTTTTGGGGCTGAATACGGGTGAAAAATAACCCAATTACCCCTCGAGACATGGGTTTTTAGTGACTGAAAAACATGCCCAGTGATGCGCATACTGATGCACTGCATCGATGGCATCAACGCGATGACCAATGTGCCGCATCAAGTTTGCATTGGTTCATTGGAATTACACTGAAAACTGGGGAAAAAGTATCTGTCGATGCGATGGGCGATACAACACATTGAGGTCGCATTGAACCACTATTTTGTTCACCTGAATATGATTCAAACGAGGTTCAAAAAATATGAAAATCGCACGTAATGAACTATTGACACACCTGATCATGATTCAATCCAAGGTTCGACATTTTAAGGTCATAAGGGTCATAAAATAGGATCGCCAACTTATGAAGGCTAATAATGATTCTAAGTATAGACACTTAGCTAAAATTTCTAAGTCTGGGACCTCTTTTCAAGCTTTAACAGATGAGTTAAGCTTAGGATTTTACGGAGTCTTACATTGACATATCCCGATTATAAACTAAGTTGGGGTCTAACCTATGACCCCAGTTGAAAGGGTGTTAGCATCTTGCCAAGGGATACTAACAATGGCTGTGAGTTAACCCTATCTGGAAGAAAGACATATCGTCAACCCTCACTGGAAGGAAAACTCGTATGAAATGTATCAACTCTTATATGACAGGAGGATATCTAAACCTACATTGGCTACATAGTTCTGTAATACAGGGATTGCTGCTAAGGGTCAAACCCTTTACTGACAGGAATGCCCTCATCCCTGGGTTTAGTCGTTGCTGATTCCTACTCCCAACTGAATAGACACTAAACTGATTTCTAGATTATTCTAGGCTTGACTGAAACATTACTGATCTGCTAACTGACTGAATTGAGTTTTGTTAACTGAATGAATACACTGAGTTCTGTAACTGACTGAGCACTACTATACGTGACATCACTGAGACTATTCTGAAGCTACTATAATTCTAGGTAAACAACTAGATTTCGGGTATTGAATACCCCAGGACTTAATAGCCTTGAAAGTAAAACATGGCATGGTCATAATAATATAACAATAGTAGCTTGTTAACAATTGTTTCATTTAGACATTTTGTCAAACACTTGAGAGGCATGGATTATGCACATAATACTAATCAACATGCAAACATCACGATCAAAATACCAACTCACAATTTCCAGGTCTTTTAACATAAATCCACATAACCCTACACAAATATTAATTACTTCACATGAAACTTTTAATAAATCATGGATTAAACTCAAATAATATCATAATCATGAATACAATCAAATTCAATATGAAATTCCTGAAAGCAATCAACTTGTAGTTTTAAAAGAGGTTCTTGAACTCCAAGGGTGGAAGAAAATCCTTGGATGAACACCTAACATGCCTTGATTGTTAATTCTCTTAAAGTTGTAGTGAATTTCTTGCGACTTAAATCTTGAATTTGATGGGTTAGGGTTTGTTCTTGAGAGAATTTGTGAAAATGAGTGAATTTTGCCTTTAGAAAGGCTTAATCTCGTGTTTTGGGGCTGATATAAGGTGGGAAAATGACCCAATTACCCTTTCTGGATACAACTTTTAATTACTAAAAAATATGCCCAGTGACGCACAGACCGACGTACCGTTTCAATGGTATCAACGCGATGACCGATGTACCGCGCGAGTTCGTGTTAGCTCACTGGAATTTACACTGAGTGTTGGGGAAAATATTCATCAATGAAATATGCGATATGACACGTCGAGATCACGTCAACCCACTATTTTGATCACCCAAACACACTTCAGACGAGGTCCAAAAAATCTAAAACTCACCCGAAGTGACCTATTGACACACCTGATCATGATTCAATCCAAGGGCCGACAATTCAAGGTCATAAGGGTCGTAAAATAAGATCACCAACTTATGAAGGCTAAAATAATTCTATGTATTAAAACTCAACTGAAATTTCTAAGTTTGGGACTTCTTTTCATGTCATAAAGGACTGAGTTAAGCTAGGATTCTGTGGGGCATTACAATATCTCCCACTTGGAAACATTTGTCCTCGAATGAGATTGGCTAAGCTGAGAATAATGATAGACTGAGTTTACATACTGAACATGCATAACTAAAGCATGAATAAATTCTGATAACATAACACATGACTGAGTTATTTCATGAAGATATGCATGATATGAGAATGTTCTGCACTGAACTGATACAGATTTTGTAAAGGTAATCTGAGCATAGAATTAAGTAAATTTAAGGAAAAATGTTACCTTGAGCTGAGTATGAGTTTGCGGAGAAGGGGTGAAGATACTTGGTTCGCATATCTGTTTTTTCTTCCTAAGTAGCTCCCTCAATGGACTGATTCCCCTAAAGAACTTTGACTAGAGGAACTTTTTTGTTCCTCAGCATGCGAATCTAATGATCAAGAATTTCAACTGGAACTTCCTCATAAGAGAGACTAAACATCATAACATAGGGATTGAATACATGAAAGATTGTATTTACTTATCATTGCTTCTAGTTTAGAGGTCAGATCATGAACATAAGTCCATAGAGAACTCGAACCATAGGCATAGGCATGACTTAAACACTTGACATAAGACATTAGTAGAATAATCTCCTAAATTGATGTAGGAGGAGTATGCTTGAATAAAAATAAGACATTAGTAGAATAATATGCTCCCCGCAAATTGCCACACTGGAAAATTTGGGAACTACCTTAATTCACCATCCCCCCCTTAGATCAAAGTCACAATCCTAGACTTGTGGACATATCCCCTCATCAAATCTATAACAATAACTCTCAACACAATGGGGGTTAGTATACACATGAACATAACTCCCCTCAATAATTTTAATAAAAATACACAAATTTCTTTCTAGGACCTCCCCCTTCAGGGACACTAATCATAACTTTCTCTAACCCCCAAAGTCATCGGCTTATGACTAACATTATCGTGGGCATGGACATCTATGCTTCTAAACACTTAACACTCCTTCTTCAACTCCTTATAATACTAATATTACACCTCTAATCACATAACTTACAACTTACCAAAATTTGTAAAACTATACCAAAGATACATATTGCCTACCTATATTTTCTTAAGTTCAACTTTAATGAACACTATACAATAACTCCCCAGACTTCTCCATACTACAAAATTCAAGATCACAAATGTAACACCCCAAGTCTGTACCCCGAATGCCATAAGGTGCTTACGATCCTGAAGGACCACAGCTAACCCATGAGTGGTACCTATTGTGAGCACTGAATAATAATACCAAAATAATGCAAAAGTTAGGATAAAATGCCATAATGTTCATAATCTGAATACTAATAAATATAGAAACTGATAATAACATCTGAAAATTGAATATTGTCTGAACTAGTTTACTTTGAAAAGCCTCTAACTAAACTATCTGAATGTGGAGTTGATGGGATAAGCCCCCAACAAACTCTGACTAATAAAATACTGAATCTACTGTAATTATAAAAAAATAATATCATCAATGGATGAGGACTCACTAATGAATCTACTGCTACTAACTGAATCTCGCTAAGAACAGATAGGAACCTGAGCATTTGAACCTATGATATGATACATCATAGCGCAAGAAAAGAGTATGCGATCTATACGTAGAATGTACTGGTATGATAGATAAGGTAAGACTGAAATATATGGGTTTACATGCATGAACAATAACTGATTAAGTGATATGAATAGAACTGAATGAGAATACATGGGTAACTAAATACTGTAAACTCAGATTATTCAATACTGTACATATACATACATATTATATTTGAGATTTGTACTAAAACTGAGTATTAAGTATTGATAAATAAGCAACTGATATCTGAAATTACTGATAACTGAATTACTAATAACTAGGTGACTATTTCTGACAGTCCTGATTCTGTAGAACTAAACTGATTTCTATGTTGAGACTGAAACTGAAATTGTGGGAGGTAAACATCTAACCGACATGCCCCTCTTTGAACTAATTGAGGTCCAACCTGTAACCCCAGTTAGAAGGGTTCTAATACCGTGCCATGGGTACTAACAGGCTAAAGAGTCACCCTCATCTGGCAGGTGCCAAATAAGAACGGTATTACCCTTAACTGATAGGTAAAAACACCTTATCAACCCTTAATTGGCAGGTTGATATCTCAACCTACGCTAGGTACATAGTGCTGGAACACAAGGATTACTACTAAAGATCACACCTTCTACTGACAGGTGAGGTCCCCCATCCTTGGGTTCGCTCGGTGCTGAATCCTACTCTCAACTGAATAACTCTGATTTATTAGACTGAACTAAACTGGACTGAGTTTCATAGGTTCTGTAACTGACTGAGTACTGCTATTTGTGATGTCACTGAGACTATTCTATAACTTTTGTGATGTAGGTAAATAACTAAATTTTTTAGGTATTGAATACCCCTAGGACTCGATAGCATCAATAGTAAAACAAGGCACAATTTTAAAAGCATACTAGCTAGTCACTTAGTCATGATTCATTCATTGAGATATTTTGTCAAACACTTGCAAGCCATGAACTTGTATATGAATGGAACACATACTAACATGTCATAGTTGTACTATTCAATTCACATAGGCATTCTAAGAAACACTTGGGGAGCATAATTATTTGACGTAATAATAAACACATATAAATATCATGGATAAAACATTGAACTTGTAGATTCAAGGACTTAACATGAGAATAACATAATTCATCACACATGCTATCTTAATTTCATGAAACTTGTAATTAATCATGGATTAAAGACCAAATAACAATATACACATGAACACAATCCAACTCAAACATGTAATTCATGAAATCTCAATCTTGTATTTTGAAAAAGGATTCTTGGGCTCCATGGGTGGTAAGGACCCATGGATGAACATCTATCATACTTGGGAAGAAGAGTTCTTTAAGTTTCTTGTTTAAATTCTTAAGGATTGCAATTGATTCTTAAAGGCTAAGATTTTTTTAATTAAGAGAATGCTTTTGATTTTGGGGGGAATTGATTGAATAATGACTTAACTAGGTTATTATGGGTTAATTAGTGTGTTTAGACTGATTAAGGTTATGGAAAAAGACTAAATTACCCCTGGAAAGAAATAAATTTCCGTCACTAAAAATCCCAATTTCGGCGTTCACCGCGACGCGGTGGCATCACGGTGAGCCACTGAAGTTAGCTAAAAACTATTTAAAAAGGACAATTAGGAAATTACCTTTTGGTGTGACGCGGTGGAATTGCGTCGGGCTACTGGAAATTGATAATTCTGAAATGGCACCTTGGCGCAACGCGGAGCTATCACGGTGCCTCACTAGAAAATGACAAGTGAGATCTGGAACTTCACTGTGACGTACAGGAATCGTGGTGTATCACTTGAAAATGACAAATGCCATTTGGCCTGTCTCTGTGATGTGATGATGCTTAATTTGACATGCTGTTTTACTAAAAGGGCCATAACTTCTCACCCATACATCAAATTTGGGTGAAATTTGTATGTAGGGATTGTTGTCTTTGGTAGTGATACTGCTATTAAAGAAGGAGATCTTGTCAAGCGCACTTGGAAAGTTGACTGAATTTCCTACACAATGATGGGTCTTAAGCTAGAAAATTCTGAGTATTCTGAAAGTTTTATTTAGGAATTCTCATGTACTGAGAGCTAAACTGAGCTAGAAAAATATGGGGTATCACAAGAAACTAGGTACACATGACACTTATAAATATAAAACCTTATCTAACAACATGCTACCTGGGGGTTCAACTTATCATTATATAATCATGCTCTTATCCACTTAATGACTCAACCACGATTCCTCATTTTTAGCACTAGTTCTCATGTACATATACAAAAATTATCCACTCTTTCTTCAACATATTGCCAACCCAGGACATTTTATATCTGACATTAAGCCTACTAATTTATTCCCACAAAACATGCATCATTAACCTTAAGCTACTATTCTGACCACCATAATCGACATCTAAATTTCATGCATATAGTCTAACAGTACCAATCAAATGAAGTGTGCCACATACTATACCAATCAATCGAATTAAAATATCAACCTCAGTATTTTATTTCACTTAATATCAACCTCATTATATTATTTCACTTAACTATGACCTATAAGTTTATCTTCTCCACGACATTACAACATCACCTCAAAATCTACTACATACCTTCTCACATGTAGTACTAGTTCACAATTACTAAAGAAAGAAAGTCGGGGGGTAAATTCACATAATAGGGATAGCTGATCTTAATCTTATATTATAACCCATTACAATCTTACCAACATATTCCACTTCCTAAGATCATATTTACTTACCCTAGCATACATTCAGACTACCTTTAAATTCCACTTACAGTCTCTACCGATAACTTATTGACTAGTCTACCCCTTTCTATTCATAGCCTATAAATAATTTCTATAACTACCATAACCATCCATTTTGAGATCCTTCCTTATTGTGAGTGAATAATGATCATAGCCAGTCGCTTCCTTCATAGATTACCATACAAGCTACTAATATTGCTACCACATTAGCCTATTACTATAAAATGGAAACTAATCCTCCAATCAATATTTATTCAACTAAAATTAGCTTATCAATACAAAAGTCATCCATACTCTGACTTTTAAAATTGAGAATCCATATAACTAAATTCTAGACCATCTTACAACTCATAAGTTATGACACTTTATAACATACTACTACTCGGGTGGAAATATTATTCCAACATTCTATCATATATCACTACCTTTAAGCATGACATCTGTAACATGAATTTTGAAAGAGACTAAGTACACTTTATACCTCAAGCTCAAATGCACGATTGATGTAGATAGGGGTACAAGATTAAATCAATACACTTTAAAGCACTTATGGACTCCTCTCATGTCATTGTGCAATTTCATGATCTCTTATGACTCAATTAGAAGGGACCACCTCATTTAGACTCTAAGACTCTTCACTTGAACCGACTCAACAATGAAACATAGTTAATAAAGTAAGATTAAAGAAGGAATCTGGATAACTGCAAAATGGACAACACAATGGCACGATCTAGAACATGAAGAAAAATGAATCATTCCTAACGCCTAGTAGTTATCTACTTATAAGTGTGGCGCGCTACACACCCATAAATAGGACTTACCCGATGCAATTTTGTAGACATTCTGGGACCATAAATCGTGAGCTGATATCAAATTTTTCACTACCCGAACCGATGCCCTGGCCGTGACGGGCATCTCAGACCATGGAGGCCTCAGAGCCCTTCTCTAACTGGAATTCATATATACAATTCATATACTATAAGGAAATGTGAAAAACATAGCAAAACAGAAACATGGTCATTCTCTTTTACTTATATTTAAAAATATGAATATAAGTTCATAAATATTCAAAAACAAATGACACTGGTCTGCAAAATCTCTAACAACATGAAAACGACTTCTATTGGAAAACTGGGACAAGGCCCCCAGTCGGACCATGCACTAAGATCAAATGATAATGTCTAATAATAAGGCCTTCCAAAATAAGGCAAGCTTACCATCTGTAACCATTGATTAATAAATCTAATGCTTAGCGGGACCCCAGGACTATGCCTCAGATCCTAAAATATAGGGTGTCAATACAAATGTACTAGTATGTAAAGCAATCAGAAATAACGTATTTTTATACAACATAATGAGAGCATTTCGTAAAACAATGAACATAATGCATAAGTAAGAACACATGGTCATACTTTAATGAACTTCAAAACACTTCTTTGAAACCATTGCTTAATCTTTACTTTATTCCTGAGCTAGATGGATCACCCTCCATACATGGTAATCCACGGGCTATGTGGATCCCGCCCATAAATCGGCGACCAGGCTCCCAATCCAAGTTTTATACAAGGATGGGAAATATCATGAAAAAGTATGCCCACTTGCCGACATACCATGCTATCCCATTTGCCAAATAGCACATAAAGACCCATATCGGCAAAACACGATTTTGGGCTAAGAGTTATCTGAACTCAAGCCTTCTTCGAGTAACCAACTATCTCTCTTTAAGCCTAATTTTTTTATTTTTTAAAACCATACTCTATACCTTTACAATATTTGTTTCATTCATGTTAAGGGCAAACCATAATAGGTATCGTCATACCTAGACTTGCAAGGCATTATGTAATAAATCATAGCCCTTTTTATAAAAGAAGTCATTTAGGTGGCCACCCCTAACGATTTAAAAAGTTCATGAGGACACTCTTAATTTAAATCACATACAGACGTATACAAAAGAATCCAATGGAAGCACATTGTCATGTGGTGGCCAATCTTTCTTTAAAACACATGCATCTCTTTTTATCAACAAAATGAACACTTGTAATTAAGGAAAATTTTCCCTCTCATCATGCCATAAACCATGTCAATCACAACAACAATAGGGAACATCCTTTCAAAACAAAAATTCATGCATTCAAAATAATTCGAAAAACAAATAGACAATATATTTCATATCAAGAGAGGGATTTCATTGTCATGCTCTAAATTAAAATTTCCAAAATTGAAAACGTACATATATATAAGGATCTATAATTCCATTCTACGAAAAAGAGTTCAATATAATTTTTATACTTTCATCCAAAAGATTTCATGAAATACTTTTTGAACAACATCAAAACTCTTCTTTGTAACATGATTATAAATCCTTAATCTTGATAAAACCATAAAACTTATGCCCATGGAGATTAGGATAGTTCCACATACCTTATGTTGTTTAGTTTGAAGATTGAAACCCTAATCTTGACTCTTTTCTTGAAATCTTGAACTTGGAAGCATTAGTTTCTTGATCTTTGGGGATAATCTTGTGAGGAAATCCTAACCTTGTTGTTGAGAGTGTATGAGAGGATTTTGAGATGTTTAATTGACGAAATAGGATAAAAGTAACGCCCCTTGAGGGTTATAAGTCGTGGAATAGGAGTTATAAGGGAAGAAAGAGTAAAAAGCCCTTAAAAACATGGAACCAACAGCTGTAAAATAGGGGTGGGCATTGGAGCACACAACATGGGCTAATCACGCAACCTCACTACCTCTCTTATGAAAATGGCTATAACTTTTTGCTCAAGTATCAGATTAAGGAAAAATTAGTATCATCGGAAAGCTGACTTAATTAACTACAATTTGGTGGGTATTGAGCTGCAAAATTCTACTTGTATCGAAAGTTATACACGTTCAAAATAGACCCTTGTAAAATCAAATACAAAGATTTAGCTGAATCAAAGGTTCTTAGCTCAACTTCTCTTTAAGTGATTCCAATGAAGATTTTTCACCTCGAAAGCGCTTCAAACACGAGGATTAAGATCATGACACTTATTATCACTTGGAAATAATTTCTATTAGAGGTTACACACGTAGGAACAAAAGTTCAATTTCTAGTTCAAATTGCGGGGTGTTACATTAGGAAGACAAATAAACAAAACCCATGCACTAATCACAACCTATTCAAGCATAACCCCAAGAAGAAGAATTAGCTACTCATAGAGAGAGAAAGTAGAGATATACCAAAATTTCCATCAAATAAATCCATATAAAATAAAGAGAATGCAAAATACAAGCTTTAATTTCAATAATTCTTCAATAGAAATCATTAATTATTCATTTGAGAGTCACTCTAATGTGTTCTTAGATCAAGAGTAGTACAATAATACTCATGATGGTGGAAATAAGCTAAAAAATCAATTTAACCCTAAATTATCATTTGCTTAAATTTACAAAAATGCCACTGCACTTTTGATCTACTTGAGCAGATCTAGAGCTGACCTAGAGTATATTAGGCATAGATGGGGCACACCCTAGGCACAGATAGGGCTATTTTGGCTATTTTGGCCACCCACATGGTAGGTGACCTCTCAACACGTCCATGTGATCTATAGGGATCTTTTTCTTCCATACTTGACCTCCCATTGACTTGAATGGCTTGCTCATCTTCATTTTCAACCGTTACCTGTACACCTGAGAATTATACATGAGATTAACACTAAATCAATTGAAAAGCATGATAATTTAAACTTAAAAGGTGATAAGAAGTCATCAAATTGATGACTTTTCAACCTCCCAAACTTGAACTATTATTTGTTCTCAAGCGCCGAAGAATAATCCAATGAGATAGGGTATTTATGACTCAATACCACCCAAAATAAATCTATACTAAAGATCTAGACTAATAAATCTCTACAAAGACTTCTCAAACATGTCATAGCAATAAGTAAACCTATAATTTTCAATAAGTAATATCAATGAAGCAAGGATACAAGTTTGTATCCAATGATCCTTTCAAATAACAACACATCTCAAGAGGTGACACAAAATCTTCAAAGATCATCTTAATTTTCACAAGCAACTTACCTCGCCCATTTACTAAAATCGGGAGTAAAACATCACCTTCTACCCTAAAGTATTGATGTCACTCATATGAAAGAGTTAGCTCTACACAAACAAAATATTTCAATTCATAAAGGAGCTCAAATAGTAAAAGAATTCACTCTCACTCTAGCAAATAAATTCAAATACAATGAGTAGAACCATAGGCTTGCCCTTTTGTGTTTTTCGCCACTAATATAGACTTGCCTAGTTTGGAATCACTAAGGTCATGGGGGTACAGGTGAATGTTTAAGGTCCAGTAAGGAATATATGGATCAAGTGACTAAAATACCTCCTTAAAAGCAACAACTCATACCCTTTTACCCTAAGATTTTCAAATTCTCCACCTTATTCACCTTTAAATCATATCCCTTTCTTCCCTTAACCTTTAGATTGGCATTTACCAAATTAATCAAATCCACCATTTTCTTTTATACTTTCTTGCTTTCTCAAGAGATTTTCTAACTTTAAGTTGTTCTTAGCCCCTCATTTTTCTAATTTCTCTTTAAGTTCTATGAGCTAGGCTATTCAACTTTATCATCAAGCATATCTCTTGTCTCTTATGCACATGATTTGACAACCTTACATATACCTTTCTTGGCTCATCTTAGCATATTATATTTTCCCCCTTTGTCCTCAAGCACTCAAGAATAACCCAATGATATAGGGTATTTATGACTCAAAACCACCTAAAATAAATCTATACTAAAGATCTAGTCTAACAAATCTCTACAAAGACTTCTCAAACACGTCATAGCAATAAGCAAACCTAAAATTTTCAATAAGCCATATCTATGAATCAAGGATGAATGTTTGTATCCAATGAACCTTTTAAATCACAAAGTATCTCAAGAGGTGACACAAAATCTTCAAAGATCATCTCAATCTTCACAACGCAACTTACCTCACCCATTTACCCAAATCGGGAGTAAAACATCACCCTCTACCCCAAAGTATCAATGCCGCACACATGCAAAAGTTTTCTCCACACACATAAAATATTTCAATTCATAAACGAGCTCAAATAATAAAATAATTCACACTCACTCTCGCAAATAAATTCAAGTACAACTAGTAGAATCATAGGCTTGCTCTTTGTGTTTTTCGCCACTAATACAAACTTACCTAGTTTTGAATCACCAAGGTCTTGTGAGTCCAGGTGAATGTTTAAGGTGCAGGAAGGAATATATGGATCAAGTGACTAAAAGACCTCCTTCAATGCAATAGTTCATCCCCTTCTACCCTAAAATTTTCAAATTATCCACCTTATTCACCTTTAAATCGTATCCCTTACTTCACTTAACCTTTATCTTAGCATTTACCAAATAAATCCAATCCACCATTTTTTGTCTTCACTTTCTTGCTTTCTTAAGAGATTTTCTAACTTTAAGCTATTCTTATCCCCTTATTTTTCTAATTTCTCTTTAAGTTCTATGGGCTAGGCTAGTCAACTTTATCATCAAGCATATATCTTGTCTCTTAAGCATATCATTTGACAACCTTACATATACCTTTCTTGGCTTATCTTAGCATATCACAGTCATCCCTCATTATCTTCAAGCACCCAAAAATAATCCAATAAGATAGGTTATTTACGACTTAAAACCACCCAAAAGAAAGCTATACTAAAGATCAAGGAAAACAAATCTCTACAAAGATTTCTTAAACACGTCATAGAAATAAGGAAACCTATAATTTTCAATAAGCCATATCTATGAAGCAAGGATGCAAGTTTGTATCCAATGAACCTTTCAAATCACAAAGCATCTCAAGAGGTAAAACAAAATCTTCAAAGATTATCTCAGTCTTCAAACTGCAGCTTACCTCATCATTTACCAAAATCAGGAGTAAAATATCACCCTCTTGATGATAGGCGTATTTACACGCCTAAAGTGTTATAATCTACCCATATTTTAGCTAAGTTTTAAGGACAAAATACATAATTCATGCACTTTTAGGACTCTTTCCTGTAAGTGAGCTAACAAACGTGATTAGCAAGTTTTCAGGTATAAATGATGAAGATTTCAGCATTTTATGGATAACTTGACGCCAAAGGAAGCTTCACGAAAGAAGGAGAGCAGAGCTTGAACGCCTAGGACTAAAAGTGACGCATGGGAAACCTGTCCCGGGCAAAAACAGCATTTCTCAAGACTTTGGGGATCATCAGTAACTTATTAGGATTAGGATAATGATGCAGTAACTTATTAGGATTAGGATAAGTACGCAGTAGCCTAGTAGAAATAGGATATGGGTATTATAACTATCCTATTTTGCTGAAGCTTTTGATCATTCTCATTATTCTTATCATTCACATTCTAATTCATTCATCTACAACTCTAAACAATTTGCTTTCAATTAATTCTTATTTACTTTCTCTTCATCTATTCGACTTAAAATTTCCACAACAAGAGAACCGCTACTTGCAAGGTCTTCACGCCACAAAGCCCTACAAACATATACTACACGTGAGATCCTTATATTGGTATGATGATAATGACTATTGTGATTTCCATTGCACCCATGAGTAGCTAAACTTCTCAGTTGGGGTTATGGAAGCCTTATGAGACACTATCTATTGCTATGAGTTTGTGAATTCTTGACACGTATGCTGCTTATATCATTATTCTCTTCATCTTAATCTAAATTCTTATGGTTGCAAATATATAGAATACGCCAGTATAGCATTAACTTGTTCAAAAGAAAAGTTACATGTCTGGAAAAGAGATAATGTCAAGGTAATAGGGCACCAACCCCTGTTTAAAAGTTAGTGCCATAACTGGATTAACCTCTTGGAGAATTTGTACCATTAGATACGCTTTAAGCTCGAAAGAGTTAAAGTGAAATAGTCCTTGATGGTCGAAAGACGCTTGGATTTACCATAGAATACGATTCTCTATAAGCGCATGCATGTCTGAATTCCGCATAACTCATAGTCAATAGATACGTACAACTCATTAGGTGGACATAACCCTAAATCTCAATTCTCATTGATCAAAACCAACCAAGCAATCCATTTTACTCTTCTATTTTCCGTTCTTACGTTACTATTTTGATACTCTTAAATTCACGCTACAATCCCCCCTTTTTTACGAAAATTTCACCAAAAGTCTAATAATCTTTGCTTACTTAGTGACCAAGTATTCCCTGCGGGATTCGACACCCAACCCAGTTGGGTTCTATATTTGGCAACGACCTCTTACACTCTTACGAGAGCTGTAGTTTGAGCGTTATCAAATTTTGGCGCCGTTGTCGGGGAATACGATTGTCAACTAAGTTTGTGATAGTTACTAGACCCTTTGGTCAAAGATTCTTGTACTTTACTTTTAGTTGTTGTTTTTGTTTTCTGCAGATTTTTGTTCAGAGCATGCCAAATACTCGAAGCTCGGGACAACCATTATTACCAATAAATCCTGAACTGCAACTTATTGGAAGGATGGATGCACAACGTGACATTGAGAGAAGGGCTGCTCAACAGGAGCAGGCTAGACTAGCTGCGTTGGCCGCCGCCCAAGTACATCAATAGAATATTGATAACCCAGGGTGAGTAGTAGATCCTGATGATGAGGACTTAGGTGATGATGAGCTACTAAACCCTAGGCGTGATGCTGAGGTGGAGACACTGGCAAACAGAAGAGATCGTCAAGCAAGATTTCGGCCTGAACGCCGAGCCATGCAAATACCATTCGATGACGATGATGATGATCTTGATGGAGCTGGTGCCACAGGAGCCATTTTTCCTCCGCCATTGGCGCCCGGAGCCAAGTTCAACATCACGAGCACCATGATTCAGCTATTGCAACTCAAGGGATTATTTGGTGCACTAGCAGGCGATGATCCGAATATGCATCTGATCAACTTTATTTCTACATGCAAGTCATTCGACAATCCTGGCATTGGACAGAATGCAATTCGGTTGTGCTTATTTCCATTGTCTCTATCTGGGGAGGCAACTCTATGGTTGAATGGGCTAACTCCTGATTTTATCACTAATTGGAGGCAATTGAAAGACGCTTTCCTAGAAAGATTCTTTCCGCCATCCAAGAGAGCACAATTGAGAGATGAAATCAGCAATTTTCATCAGCTTCCAACTGAAGCCCTCCACGAAACATGGGAGAGATTCAAGAAGAAGCTTATGAGGTACCCAAATCATCACATGACCAATGTCCACTTGATGGAGATACTATACAGATCCTTGAATTCAGTAACTAAACCAGTGGTGGATAATGCGGCTGGAGGATCATTTATGGACCTCACTTTTGTTCAGGCGAGTGATATGATGGACCGGATGACAAAGCAAAGTAGATCTTGGCATACCAGGGATTCTGAGGTAGCAAGCCCCACTTTGTCTATTGGCCTGACTGCAGAACAAAGAAGAAGAGAAGAAGAACGTGATCAAGATATGGCACACATGAAAACACAGATGGATCTTCTTACAAAGCATCTATTATAGGGGAAGACCGAAAAAGTCAAAGCGGTTGCGTCAAAAGGAAGAGAGGAATCTAATTCTGAGGAAGAAGCCAATTATGTGAACAATCTGGGGGGTTTCCGAGGCAATGCCCAAGGAAACCAAGGTCGGAACTATTATGATAAATTTGGAAACAAGGACCGTGATCAAGGAAGTTGGAGGAACAAGACTGACAAGAGTGGTTTGTATGTTCCCCCAGGAAGACGTAACAACACTGCATCTGGTTCTGGAAATATGACCATGAAAGATATGATGGCTAAGCTGGTGAAAGGAGTAGAGGCAACCAGCACGAGAGTAACTGAGGTAATAAATGACTTGGCCTCAATGAAGCAATTGGTTGACTCACATTCCACTTCAACAAGACAGCTGGAGCAACAATTGAGTCAAATTTCAGCCACATTAAATCAAAGAAAAGCTGGCACCTTACCTAGCAACACAGTGCAAAACCCAAGGAATGACGGAACATACATGGCCATCACCACCAGGAGTGGTAAGGTGCTGGAAAATTCATCCCAAAGCAAGCAAGTGGCCGATAATACCACAAATAATGAAGCAGTCGCCGAAGAAGCTAAAGAAGACGTCAAAGACGCCACCCCTCAGCGTCCACAGCCCAAAAAGATTGCCAATCTGAAGCAAGATGAAAAGAAAGTCGTGGAGAAAACTATTCCCCTTCCACCACCACCTTTTCCTCAAATATTAAAAAAGAGAGCTTACGATACCAAGTTCAATAAATTCATGTCAATGTTAAAACAGTTGACCATTAATGTTTCATTTGTAGAGGTGCTAGAACAGATGCCTGGCTACACAAAATTTATGAAGGATCTTTTAACAAAGAAGCGGGCAGCAAGTGGTGAGTTGACAGATGATGTTCATCATTGTAGTGCAATTGCTACCAGATCACTAGTTTAGAAGAAGGCCGACCCCGGAGCCTTCACTACTCCATGCACTGTCGGATCTTTGAATTTTGCCAAGGCATTATGCGACTTAGGAGCCAGCATCAACTTGATGCCACTATCCATTTATAAAAAGTTGGGGTTGGGTGATCCTACTCCAACTAACCTGAGGCTTGTGATGGCTGATAGGTCGGTAAAATGACTTGTTGGTATTTTATGTGATGTATTGGTGAAGGTTTCTTCATTTATCTTTCCGGCAGACTTTGTTATTTTGGATTGTGAGGTAGACTCTGAAGTTCCCATAATCTTGGGGCACCCTTTCCTTACAACAGGAAGTGTGCTTATTGATTTAAGATCTAATGAGCTTCTATTCCGGATGAATGACGAAGTAGTCCGTTTTGATGTATGTAAATCAATGAAGCAACCCAAAGATCTGAACGTGTTCTCGGTAGCTGATGTTTATATTGATGATGAGAAAGAATTACCTGTAGAGGAGTAGCTTGTTGATAACCCATTGGCGGTTGTGCTTATGAATGTTGAGCATAAGGATGTTGAAAATTATGAAGAAACTATTTGTGCTCTAACAGGATTAGGTTCATATCCTCATGCTCCCAAGAAGCTGGACCTTGATCTCAAAAACCGACCTACACCACCAGCTAAACCATCTATTGAAGATCCACCCACGTTAGAATTGAAGGAGCTGCCTAGTCATTTAAAGTATGCATTCTTAGGAAGCGGTAACACGCTCCCGGTTATTGTGGCGGAAGATTTGGGTGAGCATCAAGTTGCAGCTCTCATCACGGTTCTACGAAAGTACATGAGAGACATCGGTTGTACCATTGCTGATATCATTGGTATTCTGCCTGGGATTTGTACACACAAGATTCAGCTTGAAGAAAATTGCTTACCCACTATTGCGCATCAAAGGCGTCTGAATCCACCTATGCAAGAGGTGGTGAAGAAAGAAATTATTAAGTGGTTAGATGCAAGGGTTGTTTATCCAATCTTCGACAATAAATGGGTAAGCCCAGTACAATGTGTACCCAAGAAAGGTGGCATGACTGTAGTTGCGAATGCAAAGAATGAGTTAATTCCACTCAGACCTGTCACAGGGTGGAGAGTATGCATGGACTACCGGAAGCTGAATTCGTGAACACTTAAAGATCACTTTCCAATGCCATTTATAGACCAAATGCTCGATCGTTTAGCAGGGAAAGGATGGTTTTGTTTCTTAGACGGTTATTCCGGATAAAATCAGATATGTATCGCCCCCGAAGATCAAGAAAATACAACGTTTACATGCCCCTATGGTACTTTTGCCTTCAAACGTATGCCATTTGGGCTATGTAACGCACCCGCCACTTTTCAGCGTTGTATGATGTCCATTTTTTCTGATATGGTGTAAGACACGCTGGAGGTATTCATGGATGATTTTTCAGTTGTGGGTGAGTCGTTTGAATTGTGCTTGACAAATCTAAGTATGGCGTTACAGAGATGTGTTGAATTCAACCTAGTGCTGAATTGGGAAAAGTGCCACTTTATGGTGAAAGAAGGTATTGTGCTTGGGCATAAAATCTCTGAAAGAGGAATTGAGGTAGATCGAGCTAAAATCAAAGTTATCAAGAAACTACCACCCCCAATTTCGGTCAAAGGAGTTCGTAGTTTCCTCGGTCACGCAGGCTTCTATCGGCGGTTTATGAAAGACTTCTCCAAAATTGCTAGTCCATTATGCAAACTTTTGGATAAAGATGCAAAGTTTAACTTCAATGAGGATTGTATGAAGGCATTCGAACGCCTCAAAGGGAATCTAATTGAAGCTCCTATCATTGTAGCACCAGATTGGTCTCTACCGTTTGAAGTCATGTGTGATGCTAACGGGGTAGCTTTGGGTGCTGTATTAGGCCAAAGAAGAGAAAAGTTATTCCATCCAATTTACTATTCGAGCAAGGTCTTGAACGGAGCCCAGAAGAACTATACTGTCACAGAACAAGAACTTCTAGCGGTTGTGTATGCTTTTGAAAAGTTCCGTGCTTATCTGTTGGGAACCAAAGTGGTAGTTCATACAGACCATGCAACTCTGAAATACTTGATGGCAAAGAAAGATGCAAAACCAAGGCTAATTCTATGGGTATTGTTGCTGCAAGAATTTGATTTTGAGTTAAAAGATAGAAGAGGTTGCGAAAACCAAGTGGCTGATCATCTCTCTAGATTCGAGAACGAGTATATAGTGCAGCCTGATCTAGAGATTGATGATGCATTCCCTGATGAAGAGATCTTAGCCACCATGATGGAAGAGTTACCATGGTATGCAGACTTTGCAAACTTTGTGGTAAGCAATGTGATGCCTGCGAATCTATCATTTTATCAAAGAAAAAAGTTCATGCATGATGTAAGACACTACTTCTGGTATGAGCCATATTTGTTTAGATGATGCGCGGATGGTGTGATCAGACGCTGCATATCTCATAAGGAGGTGCCAAGTATCTTGGAAGCAAGTCATGCCTTACAAGTTAGTGGACACCATGCAGGCGGTTGGACAGCAAGAAAGGTATTACAAAGCGGCTATTATTGGCCTTCGATATTTAGAGATGCCTACGAATTTGTGAGAAGATGTGACCAATGCCAGAGAAAAGGCACAATTTCGAAGCATCATGAAATGCCCATGTCAAAAATTCTTGAAATCGAGCTCTTTGATGTATGGGGTATTGATTTTATGGGACCATTCGTGAATTCATTTGGAATGAAATATATCCTAGTTACTGTAGATTATATTTCAAAATGGGTCGAAGCAGTAGCATTGGCTGATAATGAAGGAAAGCGTGTTGTTGCATTCTTAAAAAGAAATATCTTCTCTCGTTTTGGGGTCCCACATACTATCATAAACGATGGAGGATCTCACTTTTGCAACAAACTGTTCTAATCCATGTTGGCAAAATATAGTGTCAAGCAACATAAGGTAGCCACGCCTTATCACCCACAAACTAGTGGACAGGTAGAGGTTTCCAATCGAGAGATCAAGCAAATCCTTGCTAAAACTGTAAATGCTAATAGGAAAGATTGGTCTCGGAAGCTGGACGATGCACTATGGGCATATAGGACTGGATTCAAAATGCAAATTGGCATGTCCCCGTACCAACTAGTTTATGGGAAAGCTTGTCATTTACCCATTGAGCTCAAGAACAAAGCATTGTGGGCATTGAAGCAACTAAATTTGAATCGGGATGATGCCATGAACTTGAGGTTAGAGCAGCTGAATGAGATGGATGAATTCCGTCTACATGCATATGAAAGATCAGATCTCTACAAGGAGCGGATGAAAAAGTATCATGATCAGCGGATTGTTCAACGAAACTTTCAAAAGAGTGATATGGTACTTCTTTTCAATTCCAAACTAAAGCTATTCCCAGGTAAGTTAAGATCCAAATGGTCTGGTCCGTACAAAATTAGCCAAGTCTACTCGTCGGGAGTAGTTGAGATAGAAGATAATAATGGTATTGTCTTTAAGGTGAATGGCCAACGAGTGAAACCATATATCTGTCCTCTTGACTCGATAAACTATATGGCCACCATCTATCTCAACGAAGTCTAAGTACTTGAGGTAGCTATGTCGTGCCGCGACAATAAATCAAGCGCTTGATGGGAGGCAACCCATCGTTTTTAATTGTTTTTGTTGTTTTTGCTTTCCTAAGAAGAGTCGAGACATGACCAAAACTAAGGTGCTAAATGGAAGGCAACCCATCGTTCTAATCATTTTTGTTGTCTTTTAGTAAACGTAGGTGCAAGAGGTATAAAGGAGGAGATTGGTTTCAAATTTTGATTTTGAAGTATTGCATGTTAAAGGTGGTAAGTTAGGAATGAAGAAGCCAAAGTCTATGGGTTAGGCATTGCTTATGAGAATATAGGCAAAGAACAAGGCAAGGCCTAAGTAAATCTAGGCCACGAACAAGGCAAGGCCTATGCTATGGCCTAAGCTCTCAGATTCTAGAGTGCCATAGCATAGGCGCCGCCTATGCTCAACAATGCCATAGCATAGGCGCCGCCTATGCAAAAGCCTTTTGTCTCTGAATCTCATATGTCATGGTATAGGCGCCGCCTATGCTCAACAATGCTTTGCAAAAGGCACCGCCTATGCCAAGCATAGGCAAAGCTTTAGGCGCCGCCTATGGTCACTTTTGGTCTCTAAAATCGATTCCAAATGGGTCAAAACCCAACCCAATCTTGTCCTATAAATAGAACCTTAGTCTTAGAACAAAAATGCATTGCAAACCATACCTAAGAGCCGCCTACATATCCAAATTCTCTCAAAAATTTTCCTTTTGCTCTTTTAACTTTTCAAGACCATCTTCCAAGGCCATCAACCAAGTAAGTACTTCTTTGTTCTTCTTTTATATTCCGTAAGTACTACACTACTATGCCTATAATAAATTGTTAAATCTTGAAGTAGTATTGGTGATTTGAATGTGGTTGATTTGTTGTGATACAACTAAGTGAGTCAAAGAATACGTAAGGATGATCTTGACTTGTTTCCAACTTGAATTTGATTTTTAGACACTGTCATACTTTTGCGGAATTAACATGGTCAAGAAAATAGTATAATCTTGTAACTTGAAAGCTTTCATGTTCGAATTACTTGTTCATTAATATTAAAAATCATGGTTAACTACAACCATGAAATGTTGATTATTTCTATGCCATAACTTGATACAATCTCTATGTAGTAGTCTTGTTCAAAAGGGTACATCAATCCAAACATGAAAAGTATTGTCAAGATTACTTGAGATAGCATCAAAAAGGATAGTTAAGATAACAAGAAAAGTATGACTGAACTGATTATATTGTTGGAACGTACCACCTAAACGTATATCGATGAAGTCTGAGTAATCGACAACGTTCACTTAACTAGTTTGTGCCAACAAACTAAGTGTGGGGTGGTGCCTCTACTGATTGCTTGTCGATTGTATCTACCGATATGAAGCTAACATGACTATCATTTTAATCTCAGGTACAAATGGCACCAAAAGCACGACAAGGAAAGGATAAAGGAACCACTTCACAAAAAGGCCAGAAAAGGGGACGTAAAGAGCAAGGAGAATCCTACTCACTACAAATACCTCACCGCATGTTTGGAATCAAATGGGTCCTAGAGGAGCAAGGAAGGTAGTGGTATAGGAACAATAAGGAGAAAAAATATGTTCATATGGAGTTAATACACAAGGAAAGCCTAGCAAAGAAAGAACCTCGCATGTTGGACAAGATCATGGCGTTACATCTTGATTTCATCTTCCAAGATATGGAAGAATGTAATCTCGATCTAACACGAGAATTATATGCCAACTGGTCACCGAAAACTACAGGGAGTGAAGTAAAGATTCGGGGCCAAGTCCTACAACTAAATGCGGAGTTCTTCAACTCTTCTCTTGGTTTGCCATCTGGTGATCCATCACCACTCAAGGAGCTGTATAACAGACCTCCTTACAGGTCTATTAGACACACATTGTGCGGAACAAGATCTATGTCACGATGGAGCAGACACAAGGACACCGATCGGCACAACACCTTCCCATATGCTTCCTTAAATAGGAAAGCTAGGATATGGTTGCGAATAGTCAACTCTTGCCTGATTCCAGGGACACAGTACACAAAGATAACATGAGATAGAGTGTGTTTGGTGTACGCATTGATGACGAATGTCCCTATCAACATTGGAGAAATTATTCGATCTACAATGCGAAAGGCCAGGCTACACAAAAGGTACCACTTCAGCTTTGGCAATCTGTTGACTGCAATATTGAGGAAGGAGGACATCGAAGAGGAACCGGCTGATCATAAGCTTCCACACAACCCAAAGAAGGTTGACCTCACAAAGGTTAAAGATGTTGAATCCACACATGGCATCAATATTACCACTGCAGAACGTCATGCTCGGGATGAGAGTTTCTTTCGCCATCTTTATGACGTGACTCAGTTTACCATGATGAGCAGAGGTCATGTTCCAACTGCTGCAGAGCTCCAACAGTTGTATTATGACTACCCAATGAATGAGCATGTGAGGGCGATGTGTGGAGTAGGTGTATTTTTTGAGGAACCTCTTGATGACGATGTGCCAACCGATGATGATCGTCGAATGCCAGACTCTGACGTGGATGAGAACTCTGATGACGACAACTCTGATGATGATTCCAATGAAGGGGGTATGACCCCAGACATAGAGGAGGAGTCCGACTAATTAGGTTCTTCTTATTTATTTTCCACTGAGGGCAGTGTGTCCCGTCTAAGTGTGGGGTGCTGGTATTTGTATGTTATACTTCCTTATCTGCATTTGCATTTATTTATGTTTGTTTGTTTTGTTTTTTTAGTTAAATTTTTTTACTTTGCATGAAATTGTTTTGATAGGCAGCATGGTATTATGACAAAAGTCTGTGATAAAATCATTACTATTGAGACGTTTAGGCTCTAAGTGTGACTCACTGTGTGATATCTATGTGGTTTAATTCCTTCATCTGTTGGGTCAAGAGTCTATACTACTCCCAATAAAGTCGACCATGTGCCTTGTGTCTGTTAGATGATAGTATATTCTATGTTTGTGGCTGATGCTAGAACTTGCCTGGTATGTATGTAAAGCGAAATAAAGAGTGTGAGTTTAGGAGATGATTTAGGCATTTCTTTGGCAACCTATGATTGTTTACCTTCATTTTATCTACCCATGGACATCATCCTAGATAACCCCCTTTGATCCTTAAGCCTATTTTCTTTGACAGCCTCATATATAAGCCTAATCCATTTTTTTCAAGACCATAATTTGATCCAAATTCCTAAGTGCTTTAAAATTGTAAAGTCACATGACAAAATAAGAGGAAATTGGGTGAGAGTAGTGCCTTAAAGGGAATTGGTACTTGAATTCGTTATGAAAAAGAAGGGTTATCATAGAGGTGTGTTATAAAAAAAAAAGAGAAAAATGAAAAGGAAAATAAAAAGTTAATTCTGTTCAAAATTGAATAACAAAAGAGGTGAGAAGGGGTGGTAGATTAAAATAAAGTAGAAAGGTTGTTTGAAAGAAAGTGTTAATGGCATAATGTGATGTATTAAAGCGCTTAGGAACATAGTCACTATTTCTGGCCAAAATAGTCCTACCCGTCCCTTAGCCTACATTACAACCTGTAAAAGACCTATTTGATCCTAAGCTTAGCATTCTGATATTTAGTGGAGCATTACACTAAGGGCAATCCTATGTCCATCAGTTGCAACATATGAATTCTTTGTGAGCGTGAGAGTAAGGAAAATCCTATACCCATGTTTTGAAAAAATGAAATACTTGTGAGTAATTATGGGTGATATATTGTGAGACACGCATGGTTGATGAGTTTTAGGTAGTTGTGTATGATTCTTTGTGCCTTAACTTTTGGATACGAATTAACCATAATCACGAGTCTAGGTTGGAGGTTGAATTGTTTCTAGTAGTGATCAGAAAACTACTCTTTGTTAGTAATTTCTATGCCTGTCTTGATGAATATTTTGTGTTGTTACTGTGAAACCCTAAGTAGATGTTTAGAAGAACATGATATTTTGTTCAAGGACGAACAAAGCTTTAAGTGTGGGGTGTTGATGATAGGCGTATTTACACGCCTAAAGTTCTATAATCTACCCATATTTTAGCTAAGTTTTGAGGACAAAATACATAATTCATGCACTTTTAGTCCTCTTTCCAGTAAGTGAGCTAACAAACGTGATTAGCAAGTTTTCAGGTATAAATGATGAAGATTTCAGCATTTTATGGATAACTTGACGCCAAAGGAAACTTCACGAAAGAAGGAGAGCAGAGCTTGGATGCCTACGACTAAAAGTGACGCATGGGAAACCTGTCCCAGGCAAAAACAACATTTCTCAAGACTTTGGAAATCATCAGTAACTTATTAGGATTAGGATAATGATGCAGTAATTTATTAGGATTAGGATAAGTACGCAGTAGCCTAGTAGGAATAGGATATGGGTATTATAACTACCCTATTTTGCTGAAGATTTTGATCATTCTTATTATTCTTATCATTCACATTCTAATTCATTCATCTACAACTCTAAACAATTTGCTTTCAATTAATTCATATTTACTTTCTCTTCATCTATTCGACTTAAAATTTCCACAACAAGAGAACCGCTACTTGCAAGGTCTTCACGCCACAAAGCCCTACCAACATATACTACACGTGAGATCCTTATATTGGTATGATGATAATTACTATTGTGATTTCCATTGCACCCATGAGTAACTAAACTTCTCGGTTGGGGTTATGGAAGCCTTATGAGACACTATTTATTGCTATGAGTTTGTGAATTCTTAACACGTATGCTGCTTATATCATTATTCTCTTCATCTTAATCTAAATTCTTGTGGTTGCAAACATATAGAATACGCCAGTATAGCATTAACTTGTTCGAAAGAAAAGTTACATGTCTGGAAAAGAGATAATGTCAAGGTAATAGGGCACCAACCCCTGTTAAAAAGTTAGTGCCGTAACTGGATTTACCTCTTGGAGAATTTGTACCATTAGATACGCTTTAAGCTCGAAAGAGTTAAAGTGAAATAGTCCTTGATGGTCGAAAGACGCCTGGATTTACCATAGAATACGATTCTCTATAAGCGCATGCATGTCTGAATTCTGCATAACTCATAGTCAATAGATACGTACAACTCATAAGGTGGACATAACCCTAACTCTCAATTATCATTGATCAAAACCAACCAAGTAATCCGTTTTACTCTTCTATTTTTCGTTCTTACGTTACTATTTTGATACTCTTAAATTCACGCAACAATCCCCCCTTTTTTACGAAACTTTCACCAAAAGTCTAATAATCTTTGCTTACTTAGTGATCAAGTATTCCCTGTGGGATTCGACACCCAACCTAGTTGGGTTCTATATTTGACAATGACCTCTTACACTGTTACGAGAGCTGTAGTTTGAGCGTTATCACCTCTACCCTAAAGTATCGATGTTGCTCACATGCAAGAGTTAGCTTCACACACAAAAAATATTTCAATTCGTAAAGGATCTCAAATAATAAAAGAACTAACACTCACTCTCGTAAATAAATTCAACTACAACGAGTAGAACCATAGCTTGCCCTTTGTGTTTTTCGCCACAGTGTAGACTTACCTAGTTTGGAATCACCAAGGTCTTACCGGTCTAGATGAAGGTTTAAGGTGCAGGAAGGAATATATGGATCAAGTGAATAAAAGACCTCCATCAACACAATTGCTTATCCCCTTCTACCCTAATATTTTCAAATTATCCACCTTATTCGCCTTTAAATCGTATCCCTTGCTTCCCTTAACCTTTAGCTTAGAATTTACCAAATAAATCCAATCCACCACTTTTTGTCTACATTTTATTGCTTTCTCAAGAGATTTTCTAAATTGAAGCTCTTATTTTCCCCTTATTTTTATAATTTCTCTTTAAGTTATATGGGCTAGGCTATTCAACTTTATCATGAATCATATCTCTTGTCTCTTACGCACATGATTTGACAACATTACATAAACCTTTCTTGGATCATCTTAGTATATCACATTCTTTTCTCATTGTATTCAAGAACCTAAGAATAATCCAATGAGATAGGGTATTTACAACTTAAAACCACCAGGAAAAAAAAGCTATACTAAAGATCTAGGCTAACAAATCTCTACAAAGCCTTCTCAAACATGTCATAGAAATAAATTCAATAAGCCATATCTATGAAGCAAGGATGCAAATTTATATCCAATGAACCTTTCAAATCACAAAGCATCTCAAGAGGTAACACAAAATCTTCAAAGATCATCTCAATCTTCATAATACAACTTACCTCACCCATTTACCAAAATCAGGAGTAAAACATCACCCTCTACCCCAAAGTATCAATGTCACTCACATGCAAGAGTTAGCTTCACACACAAAATATTTCAATTCATAAAGAAGCTCAAATAATAAAAGAATTCACACTCACTCTCGCAAATAAATTCAAGTACAACGAGTAGAACCATACCTTGCCTTTTGTGGCTTTCACCACTGTGTAGCCTTACCTAGTTTGGAATCACCAAGGTCGTGTAGGTCCAAATAAAGGTTTAAGGTGCAGGAAGGAATATATGGATCAAGTGAATAAAATACCTCCTTCAACACAATAGCTCATCCCCTTCTACCCTAAAATTTTCAAATTATCCATCTTATTCACCTTTAAATCGTATCTGTTGCTTACCTTAACCTTTATCTTAGCATTTACCAAGTAAATCCAATCCACCATTTTCTTTCATGACTTTCTTTCTTTCTCATGAGATTTTCTAACTTTAATCTCTTCTTAGTCCCTCATTTTTCTAATTTCTCTTTAAGTTCTATGGTCTAGGCTATTCAACTTTATCATTAAGCATATCTCTTGTCTCTTACACACATAATTTGACAACCTTACATACACCTTTCTTGGCTCATCTTATCTTATCACATTCTTCCCCCAAACTTGGAGTTTCAACCATCCTTACATTATTCTCCCAAATACACAACCCCCAAACTTACTTTTCACCGATATTTCATTATTTAGAATTATGTGATGCATCAAATGAGGTTATGTGCCAAAATAAAGATTTTCAAAAGGGTTTAGGTGTATTAGAATGGTTAACATTACAAGAATAAAGAAAAATAGGCAAAAGGCTCAAAGGGGTTAACTAGGGAACAATGTTAAGGTGGGACTTTGGCTATGTGATGGGTCAAAAATGGCTTTGAATCATCCTCCAAGATTGCCTAGGATTTTGCTTTGAATACACTCGGGGCAACTTCTAGACTACATGTATGTACAAGAATTATTCAAAATCTCACTAACATGGCATCATACTCGTAGAGCAAAAAGTTAGTCTACCAACCAATTTGAGCAATTTTAGCTTAATAAGTTACTCTGAGTCAAAGACTCATTCTTGTAAAGAGAGAACCAAAAATTTAATTTAATGGTCTCACTCAAGAGAAAGATCAAAAACAACATTGTTCTTTTTCAAAAAGACAATTATATTTTTGTTTTTTCTAAAAAACATTTCACTACTCGTCGATGACATTTTGAAAGTATTTTTGAACTTTTGCCAATTTTAAATCAACTCAAAATACTAGATACTTCACCTAAGGATGTCACCTTATCATCCATCATGGGTGACCTATCACTCAGTTCGATAAAGAAACTAAACTAAAATAAAGACAAAAGAACAAAAGAAAGAGAGAACAAAATTTTTGCTCCTTAGGAAAGAACCGAGTCTTGAAGAAAACCCTTGAAGATTATTGGACTTATATATACAAAAGGTGACAAGAACAATGCACAACAAATTGAGAATCACATAATATTAAGCACATGACACAAGCCCAAAAAGGGCACCATGCGACATTATTATCAATATACCTAATAAGGCCAATCCAAATCCATGTCAATAATAAGGAACAAGGCCCACCAAGGCTACAAAAAATAAGAATCAAATGACAAGCCCCAAGAAGGCTAAAGTAAATAAACAACACAAATATAAAATTTAAATAGACATCAAAATGACAAATGTAAAAATAGAGTATGAGTATCTCTATACAATCTATCAAACTAATGCCATCAAATGAAATAATAGGTACAGACCATCAAATGAATAATAAGAATGTCCCACTATGCCCCACCCCTCACTAAAAATCATTGCATTGTCCCTAATACAAACATAAAAAGATAGTACAGAAAAGTAAAGACTCTTTAAGGTACACTAGGCACTCGGGCCCATGTTAGTGGGTGGTCGTACTGTCTCAGTAGGAGCCTCATCAGACGGGGCTCCTCTAAGTGGGTTCTCTACAAAAGACAACTCATCTTGGTTTTAAATTTTGGGCCTTGTTGAATTACTTAGAGATTGGTTCTTTACCTTTTATGGTTGTATCTTGTGCCCTGTCCTTATCCGGAGTGGTTCCCTTCTTAGCATCCCATGGCAAATTCATCCTTAGGACATACATATGCAAAAGAAAAGAATAAAAAACAAATCAAAAGATAAAAGATAAAGCATGTTTTTAGATTTTTCATATATCAAGAAATAAAATAATGTTAAAGAAAAATTAAGGTGGATGCAAGGTAATATGATCAATCCAACTCATGAGCATATTTCATCAAAACACACCACCATTGAGACCTACACTGACATACTATCTTCACATTTTACAAATTTATCTCATAGAACATCCATGGAACCAATAAAAATAAAAATGAACCTATACCCTTAAGAATGGTGTCACCCAATCTATCATAGGTCAAGGCAATCATTTTTGTCTCTCAAGTTACTCAGGCTTCTCCTGTGAATATATGATAAGCATACTTACCAACAAAACCATGGACACTACATTTATCAACAACTTTAACCATAAAACTATAAATTTTCTACCATTAAGGATCACTTGGACTCATATTTATACCTTTAGAGTAAATATATTATAAATTAGTAACATTTAAGACATCCCCCTCTCATTGACGTTTTAACATATATATGGTGTGCATGAAAGATAAGAGCTTGGAAAAATAAAATAAAATCACATGTGAGAAAGCCTAATTCACCAATTCATTACCAAACACACCATTGGTACTCATACTAACCCAATTAGGTCACCCCAACTAAATTTAGCAACCAAACTTCAAGTGGGTATTTTATCGAAGACATGGTGCACTAGCTTAAGGAAGCAAGAATTTCCAATTAAGCATGTGAAAAGAGGCACACATTCCAAATTTTTCACTCCAACAATCATAATTTATTGAAATAAGCTTAGCTAAATCAAATTCAAAGAAAAAGTACCATGGGAAATAAAGCACCATTTTCAATCTAAAGGGAATTCAAGGAGGATATTACGACAGAACATATCTTTTAAGTTTAATTAAGAGAGGAAAAGTATGAAATAATGTAATAATCTAAGGATGCATTCTTCAGATAATAAATTGAGAGGTTTGAAATGAGGTTAAAGGAATTTAAGAGTGTGAAAAAAAAAAGAAAATAAAATTTTGCATTATAGAGTGTAACAATTTTTTCAGCTCACTGGTGGCTTATTTGCGTGCAAGTTATGAGTGACTTGTGGCTGAACTGCTAACAAACAGTATACCCTAGGGATTTGGCTTAAAATCGGCCCAGCTGCATGTAATATGTACTGGACCTGCGCCTGGACTGCTCAAGCAGTTCCACCGCAGGTTGAAACAGACTGCCCAATAATTTGTAGCTCACCTGCGTTCCAACTATGCCTAGTCTAGAATTGTACTTCTAAAGCATTTCCAGGCAGAATGCTCTAGTTTTTGGTAGCTCACCTGTGCTCCATCTGCGCTTGGTTTCCTCTTGGACTACTCAAGCATGTCTGATGTAGGTCCAGGTAGTGTATGATCCCTTCACCTGTGTTCTATCTATGCCTGGCCTGCTCAAGCATGTCCAACGTCGGTCTAAGCAGGAACAACCAGATTTTAGCAAAATTTCAAATAAAATATTTGCTCGGGGAATAGTATTGAGCCCCCAAACCTTCCATCACATATGTCGACTTATGTATCACCTGCAAACACCAAACAAAAGTTGAAATTAAGATCCAAAATACTACAAAACAACTAGAATAAACCTCGAGTTGCCTCCCAAGAAGTGCAATAGTTATAGTCGTGGCACAACATTACTTGACCATCATTTTAGTTCCTAGAATCGAAGTGACTCAACCATAGCTACTCTGAATCCACCCATGAGGTAATGCCTCAATCCTCGTCCATTCACCATAAACTTTTTTTTGTCATTGTCTTATAATTCAATTTTCCATTCAAATAGACATTCAAGATCATGAATAAGCCCGACAAATTAGTTTTAAGCTTTTTGCAAAATGTTTAAACCTATAGTTGAAGATGAGCACATATTCACTATTACAAAATGCTCAATTTAATGTCTTAACATCATGCCATCTCTTTTTTTTGGTATTATTTGAAAAACTTTTGGGAACAATGCCTTTTATGTTTGCTACGGGCAACCCAATAACATGAATAAAAGTTTTTACCCTAGATTTTAAGGATTTCATTTACCGAGGCGATAGATCATCTACAATAATTGTCGGCAAAGTGTTGTTCTTGCAAGGGTTTCTATTATAAGATCCAAGATTCGTCAGCAAATCAACCACCTCATCCTTTTCTTCAACAATGTCACTCCTGAAGTTCTGCAATACACCCACCAATGGGTCATCCATAAGATTCTCCATTATGGTGTTAGTCACCCTATCATCAACTATATCAATTACTAAACAACTTTCAAATACTTAGGTTATTTCATAGACTTACATATATTTAAAGAGACCTCTTTATTATTCACTTAGAACTTTATTTCTCCACATTCAACATCTACTAAGGCTCGTTCAGTAGCAAAGAATGGCCTACCAAGAATGATGGGGACCTCATAATACATCTCACAATAAAGAATAACAAATTCGTATGGTAATATAAATTGGTCTACTTTCTCAAAAACATCACATAACATTCCTACGGGCTTCTTGATAGAATGATCGGCTATTAAAAGCCTTATGGGGGTTGGTGTAAGGATACCAAAACCTAACTTTTGAAACACGACAAATGGCATCAAATTAATGCTTTCCCTAAGATCACACAATGTTTTTCCAAACCTGTGCAGCCTAATAATGTAAGTAATAATGAATGCACCCAGGTCTTTCTTTTCTGCCGTCATTGTGCTAGACATTATGGCACTACAATTGTGGGTCACCGCTATCGTTTCAACATCCATGACTTATTTCTTTGTAACCAATTCCTTTATGAATTTAGCATACCTGAGCATCTCTTGTAAAGTTTATAAAAATGGAATATTCATTGATAGGTTGCTAAATTTTGCAAGAAATTTCTTGAAGCTAGTATCATCATCCTTCTTCTTGAGACTTTGTGGGAAGGGGTAAGGAAATTTGATTTGTGATTAAAGAACAATCGAAGTTTCATCCAATTTTGGAGCATTACCTTCAACCACTTTCGGAGCTTTCTCACTTTTACACTTTTCTTCAACTACCTTTGGTTTTCAACAATTGACTCATTGGTCTTTGGAACTACATCATTAGACTTCTTTAGCCCCTTTTTCTTTCATTTGCTTGTTCATCACTTTCCTTTTTATTTAGGACTTCATCAAAATCAACAACATCTTTACCAAGAGTCCAACCACTCTTAGTGATAATGGCCATGACATGAGCATCATTCATAGGATTAGTAATCGTGTCACTAGGCAATCCACCCTTTGGCCTTGCATTGAGATGAGATGAGATTTGACCTACTTGAGTTTGAAGTTGCTTGACAGAGGCCAAATGAGATAGCTCCATTTGATTGAGTTGTGACAAATCACTTTTCAGCTTTCTCAACATCTTATTGGGTATTTCAACACCCATTAAGATATGAACAAGGACTTTTTTACTTTTGAACTTCTTCGGGTCGATGGAGCTTGACTCTTTACATATGGCCCTATCATATGGAGGTATGTATTAGTAATAATTCCTATCTTTGTATATCCAATTTTGGTCTCTATCACGCCAATCTCTATCATGATCCTTTTTTTTAGAACTTTAATTCCCACCTCAGCTTTGATATGTAGGGTGGGAACCCCCTATTTGGTTCGACAAGAACCAAATTTCCTCATCAAGAGACTCTTCTTCCTCATCATTATAAGCTTTAACACTATTAGAAGAAACGACATTAACCACCTTTGGAGGATCTCCCATTACATGTTTGGTGAGAAGATTAATTTATGCCATTACTTTATCCATGTTCTTATCTCTTTCCTTTTTCTTTTTCCTTTGTTCCTTGCTTATGAAAGATATAGAGGGAGTCTTCATGGACACCTTGGTATTTCTTAAGTGACAACCTCTACTCTACTTGGTCACTTTATCCAATAAAGCGACCGCAACACTATAAGATTGTTAGATAATAAACCCTTCGGTCGTATTATCAGCCATTATTTTGTTCAATTGATCCAATGCAATAGAAGATTTGAAGAAGCATCTTATTTGAGACCTCATGATTTGGGAATTGCATTATCTTATTATCTAGTCATTGTCAAGCCTTATAAAATTGTTCGTCATTAAGTTGGTAAAAATTTACAATTTCATCCCTCAGTTACATCATTCGGGAATGAGGAAAGTACCTATCCGAGAATTATTTCATGAGCTCAACCCATAAAGTGATGGATCCCGTGGGGAAAAACTGGAACGATAAGACCATTTTCCCATCAATAAGAATGGAAAAAGATTCAAACGAATTAATTATTCAGATATATGTGCTATGTCAAATGGAAAACACACATCAATGAAATTCTTTAAGTGTAGATTGGCATCCTCATGTGCTTGACCTCCAAACAACCCTTTTATTTGAAGTAAATGAAGCACTATGCTAGTAATGTTAAATATTTTATTTCCTTTCATTGGTGGAGTATGAATAGCTCTAGCTCGACCTGCATCTCCAAGGTGATCCTCATCCTTAAGATGTCCATTGAAAGTACTGGTATTACTATCGTGTTGGCTCATAGTATTGTGTATACTACTATTCTCACTTGAGAAAGAACAAAAACAACAAATAATGTAAAGTAAAACAATACGACTAACCCAAAAGGACTAAAACACTATGAGAATGAAAAGTATGTTCCACTCTCTAGTAACAACACTAAAATTGATGACGCTCAAACTACACTCTTGAAGTGTAAGCGGTGTCATCAGTAAGTAACCCAATAAAGTTAGGGTCGAATCCACAAGTAGTGAAGACAAGGATTTCAATGCTCGAGAGTGTTAGAAGCCAACTAAGAGTTAGCCCGTAATGCGTAGTAAATAGACATAAAAGTTAAAATGGGGGGAGGGGGGTGAATGATTTTGAATTTAACAATTTTGTTGTTTTAAGAACATTATTTCAAAGCTAGAAATAATTAGATATTAATCAAGTGTAGATGAGACTTTGGGTTATTCCTTCCTAGGTGAGGGTTCATGCATGGGTAATTCATTAGTTGTCTAAATTTAACTAAAAATCATGGGTAGAGTAGTTCTAGAGGTTTTAGTATCAATTTATTAAAAAACACCAAATATCACAAATGTGTTCATTCGAACACCTCATAAGTATAATAATTTACCAATCTATGATGTCAATTAACATCCTTTTATCTAACAGATGCTATTAAATAAAATAATTCAAGTTATTGTTCACACCCATTTCTCACCCATATTTCCTTTTTCAAGATGATATGGGTTGTAAGGTAGTTGGGGTTTGTGACCCCCAATCCTTAGTTAAAACATGGAATGAATGCAAAACTCATATCAAATAGTTATTAGAAAGATAAATAAACAAAAACCATGAACTAATCATAATTTATTCAAGCATAATCCCAAGAAAAAGAATTAGCCACCCATAGAGAGAGAAAGTAGAGATATACCAAAATTTTCATCAAATTGATCCATAGAAAATAAAGAAAATGCAAAATCCAAGCTTTAATTTCAATAAATCTTCAATATAAATCACTAATTCTTCACTTAAGAGTTACTCTAATGTGTTCTTATCTCAAGAGTAGTACAATATTGCTCAATGATGGTGGAATGAGTTGAAAACCCTCAATTTAGCCCCAAATTCCCATTTGTCCGAATTTACAAAAATGTCACCACACTCTTGATCTATTTAAACATATATAGAACAAATCCAGTGCAGATCTAAGGTAGATTGGGAGCAGATGGGTTATTTTGGCCATTTGGTCCACTGGCCTCCTGACACGTCCATCTAATCTTTAGGGCTTTTTTTCGTTCATATTTGACATTCCATTCACTTGAATGACTTGATCATATTCATTTTCAATATTTACCTGCAGAAATGAATATTATACATGAGATTAACACCAAACTAATAAAAAAACATGATAATTTAAGCTTAAAAGGTGTTGCAAAGTCATCAAATTAACGACTTGTCAGGCAAGCATCACTAACTCTTGCTTAGTAGGTACAAGACAGGGACGCACAACCTATAAATAAAATTAGATAAATTAAAATAAACCTATAATTTGTAAGATATTTTTCATATGTTCTAACTTTCTAAATCATTTGTTGCAACAAATTATCCATTTGTTGCATTAGTTTACAATAGATTGGGTAATTTATTAACAGGTTTAGAAAATTTATGCAACAAATGACTTATCTATACAAAAGATTACCCATTTATTGCAATAGATGAGTCATTTATTGCAATAAATTATCTATTTACTGCATAAGTTATAGTAGATGGGTAATCTGCAGAGATAAGTTGCAATAGATAGGTCATCTGTTGCAATAAATAGTTAATTTATTGTAAATAGATGATTAATATATTGTAATAAATGAGTTATCTGTTATAATATATCAACTTGAGTAAAATTTTTCTATTTAAAAGAATACTTATTGCATCATCAGGAGGGTTGAAGAGATCAATGAGATTCATCCTTGAGTTGTTCTTGGCAAACAACCACTTAAGGACCCTTAGATGAGAAACCTCTTCCGAGTAATCCTTGATTTGCTCCAGGAGGTGAGGAATGACTTTAAATGTCCAAACCTAAAAATGTAAATATGACGCAAATAAAGAGTTAGAATAATTATTCAATAGCATAAATAAATGAAATACTAAAGAAATAGGGATAAAGTTTACCATGAAAGTCCAAGGAAAGTCATATAAGTTAATCGTCTTTAGAGATAACTTTGCCAATAAATATTTGATAGTCAAAAAATAGCTTTCACACCCCCATGAATAATTTTTGAATGCCTCTATATTCCGAGCAAGCACTAATAATTCAGTCTCTATGACTTTGTTGGTGTCTCAGGCCCATAAAATGAAATTTACAAATCAAAGTAAGCATAGTGGCTCCTTGTACTTATTCAAAAATATTTTATACTGAATATCAACTATCAACTGTCTGGCTTTGTATCTATGTACAACAATAGTCAATAATTCATTTATTTTTTCTTGCTTAGGTTTGTTTTGGTAGGTGGCTTCGTTGGTGTCTTCCCTTTTTTTGATGCTTTGACTAATTTAGGTGTCTTGCTTGTCTTTTGCTTTTTTAAGGGTGTTACTATGGGAAGAGGTTCAGATAAAAAATGACATCTCAGTCTAGTCACTATGGTAAATTCTTTTATGTCAAATAAACTTGCATGCCATTGTAGTTTATCCAAATCTCGCTGATTTTTTCTTGTCCTCATCCTTCAATATTTCATCATCATCACCCTTATAATTGATCCCGTGCTTGAGAAGATTACACACTATAGTCATTTGAAAGTGTGCACTGTTATTCTCTAGAAGTTCAAGAAAGTATTCAACGCAGCCGGACTTAAAGTAATCCTTCAATTTCTCATCCCTCAATATCTTTTAAAACCATCAAAATTTATACCCATGACAGATTTAACTACAAAATGATCAGTCAAATTTGTAGGATTATCTATAGGAATCTCAACTTGAAACTTTTCAATACTAAAATTTTTAACAAGATCATGTTAGGCATCAATCTATGATATCTCAACATCATCATCAGCATTATCATCAACTCTTTCATCTTCTCTTTTAATTTCCTCCTTAGATCCATTTTCTTCCTCCTCATTTCCTTTCTCACTTCTCTTTCCTATTTATTATCACCTTCTTCTTCATGTCCTTTATCACTTTCTTCATCGTCTTCATCCTTATCATCTTCTTCCTCATTTTTATTTTCATCTTCCCCCTCTATAACTTCTTCTTTATCTCCCTCACCTTTCTTTTCTACACATCTATAGATCTTTTAATTGATTCTCCTTTAATATCTTCATCATTAGCTCTTTCCATATCTTCATTCTCTTTCTGTACATCTACAGATGATAACACTATATTTTTTGTGAAAGAGGTTTTCAACAAGTTCTTTAACGATGTTTGTAATTTAGCTATTTTTATTGTTTTGTCAGAAGTTGATCCACTTTTTTTGGAGAGTCGTTGATTATCTACAAACAAAAGGAATACAAAAGAAAATCACAATTTATTTGTGCATCATTACAAAAAGTTAACAAAAATTTTAATAAATACAACACAATACAAAAATATTTTCAACAAATGACCCATCTATTACAACATATGGCCCATCTGTTGCAATAAATAACTTATCTGTTGCAACATATAGGTCATTTTTTGGAATGAATCAAAACAATCTTACTACTGATTTGATTTCTTCCAACAGATGATATAGTTGTTTCCAACAAATGCTTAATATGTTCTAACATATTCTTATTCTTTGCAATATATTACACAACTGTTGGACAACATTATATGTCAACAAGATAACTAATACCTACATCACCACCATCAAGCTATATTATACAAAGAACACTAGCAATAACAACAACACCAAGCTATATCACCACTTCAATAACACCAATATTTTTGTCAATATACTAACACCACCATCACCAATACCAACAAAACCAAGAAAATCAAGAACACTAATAACGCTAACAATACCAACAACAATAATACCACCACCACCAACAAAATCAAGAAAACCAACAACATCAATAATACTAACACCAACAACAACAAAATTAAGAACATAAAGAACATTCCTAGAACACAAACAACACCAACAAAACAAACAAACAGTACCAATAACACCTACCAACAAAGCCAATAAAACTAAGTACCCTAAGAACATACCTAAATACAAACAACACCAACAAAATAAATAAACAACACCAACAACACCCACAAACAACACCAACATACACCAACAACACCAACAAATACCGAGTGAAATGATTCAATATAACAACACGAACAACAAGATAAAATTATCACAAAAGATATCTTCGAAAAAAGTCAAAGTTCAAGTTTCACTATTTTTACAATAATGTTTGAGAACAAGAACAACAGCAAGAAAAAAAATCATATTTCACTCAAACTATATTACTACCATGGTAAGAGAACAAATATCATAAATTTAGAATTTTTTGTGTTCTTTTTTATTTTTTGAGCATCAAAATTCAAAATTGTTAACCCATACTTAAAGAGAATACATCTAAATTTTTTGTTTTTTCTTCATTAACAAAAAAGTCCTATTGAAAAACAACAATTATAGAAGTATTTACCTGCGAAGAGGAAGAAATTAACGGCTACAAGGGAAGAAAGAAGGATAAAGAAGTTGAATGTGGATTCTCAAACAACTGATAGTCATTGGAGATGGTAACAATGTCGATATATTGTCTTGTTTGAGACAATTTTTTGGGGGAGAGTTGAGAGAAGAAAACGTTTGAGTATTTTTTTTAAACCGATAAATGGTGATTAAAAATGATTTATTGGTCCCTTATTTTTGTTACACATTAAATAAGAAGTTAGAGATGGAATTGTGTTTTTCAACAAATCATCAAATTTTAAAATATTAATTTAATTTTCAATTAACTTAATCAATTTGTTTTAAAAACTTTTAACATTAGCCTTGATCAATGTTATCAAAACTTGAAAGAAGACTTAAAAGACTCTTTTTGTTTAATTTTCTCAAATTTCATTGTTAAGATGGTCATTTTTTTATCAAACTCATATTTTTGTGAAGGCCATAATGCCTACTATTTTGTAAACAATTTTATATTATAAGAGTTCGTTTGGTGTGAGGGATACAGAGAGATAATTCTAAAATAATTTTTTAGTACCTCTTAATCCCTTGTTAGATTTCAAAGTGTGGAATAACTTATCCTAGGACTAATAATTAGTACTGGGATAAGTTATCCCCACCTTTGGGTGGTATAATAATCTCGGAATAATTTATTCTGGGATAAAATATATAAAATAACAATAGTACCCTTCTTAAATCCTCTTTTATATATTACTTTTCACATTCATGTATATGGCTATATTCCCATAATTTTTAATTCTATTTTCTTCACTACTCGTTATTTTTTTGATGATATATTTTTCATTAAAAATTTACACTATAAATATAATCTTTATCTATGAATATACTATATGTCGAATTTGTTTGCCTAATTCGTATGTTTATTTATAATTTGATTTCTCTTGTAAAAATAAAATATTGACTCCACTACTCAATTGCATATTTTAAATTAAAAGTGTTTTTGTCACTTAAAAATTTAAGTTTTATATATCAAATAAAATAATATAACTTTAATAAATTTAAGATGAAAATTTTATTTTTAAAAATACACGGCAAAATCATAAGAATGCATACACAAAAATATTTAAGTTAAAAAAGATGAAAATTTATTTTTAAGAATGAATAAATAAAGTTTGCAGAGAAAATATAAGAAAAAAACTAAAATGGAGAATATTTTTATAAACAAACAACTTATTCTTAGAAATTATGCAATGTAAACTATTTTGAATATTACAAATCAAAAACTTAGTAAAAAATAATTAAGCATAATAATTTTGCATAACTTATCCCAACATAACTTATTTCACCATAACTAAGCCCGCCATGACTTATGCCAACACAAATCTGTCATACTCCCTCTGTTTCATTTTAGTTGACTCTTTCTAAAAATATTTATTTCAATTTAATTGTCTTTCTTATGAAATCAAGGAAATTTTATTATATTTTTTCAACACTACCCCCTATCATTAAATGACCAAATAAAGTGTATATATTCAAAGTTATATCTTCAAAGCATAATTAATAAGGCTAATTTAATAAAATAATTCTGTATTAAATACTTTCTTAATGTGTGTGTCAAGTCCATAGGGCAATCTAATACGAAATGGAGGGAGTACTACTATATATCTAATCCGTTATTTATAAAGAAAAAAAATAGAAAGAAAAAATTTCTATGCCTTCTCACTACTGGCGCCTCCACACCCCAAATTTCACGGATCACTCGATCACTCTACACAATTCTCTCTTCATCATTCTCGATCATCGGCTACCGAATTCCAGCAGACAGGTATTCTCCCTTCCATGTCCTTGTTTTTCCTCCTTAGACTAGACATTACTCGTTTTCTAACGACATAAATTTACACCCAAGGTATAAGGATACGTGTAAAATAAGTCGTGGAACAATTATGTTTTGATAGAGTTATCTAGTACCTATTGTGTAGCTACTCGAATGTCTCAGATATTTAGTGAAATTAGTTGAGGTGCGGAAAGGTATCCCATAGATTAGTAAAGTGCCCTGTTTCTTGCACTAACATTGTAGGTTAATACTTTGTGAATATCTGAATTGTGAATAAGTAGTGTGTGTATAATACATATATGTATTATATACATATATATATATATATATATATATATATATATATATATATATATATATATATATATATATATATGTATGTATGTATATATGTATATATAAGTAATATAAATTTTTATATACATAACATAAATAGAGGTAAAACAATAACTTTGTGTATTCTTATTAGGTTATCAGTTTAACCGATAACCCAATAAGCTAAAACCAAAACCGAACTGTTTACCCAATAAAATTTTTTCAAATCCGTAATACTACTATATATTTAATCTATTATTTATCAAAAAAAAATAAAAACTTTCTATGCCTTCTCACAGCTGGAGCCTCCATACCCCAATTTCACGATTCTCTCGATCACTCTACACACTTGTCTCTTCATCATTCTCGATCATTAGCTATCGAATTTCGGTAGACAGGTATTCTCCATTCCATTTCCTTGTTTTTCCTCCTCAGACTAGACATTACTCATTTTCTAAGAAATAAATTTACACCCAATGTATAAGGATACATGTAAAATAAGTGGTGGAACAATTATGTTTTGGAGTTCCTACTTAACTTCTGTGTTTTCCATTGTTGTAAATACTTTCCAAAAATTTGATTTTGTTTTTCATAAGTTATAACAATAATTAAATAAGTGTTGGATTTCAACCGTTGCTATGTTAGATAAATAAAAACTAGGTCTTGGTGGATGAGTTACCTAGTACCTAAGCTACTTGGATTTCTCAGATATCCAGTGTAATTAGTTGAGGTGCGGTAAGATATCCCACAGAATTAATTGAAGTGTGCAAATGGTCCAGACACCACAGGCATCTAGAAAAGAAAAAATGTGATTTCTTTCAGCTCTCTTTTTCTTCGGCTATCTACCGTCTTAAATTCGTAAAGTGTCTCATTTCTTGTAATAACATGGCAGGTTAATACTTTGTGAATCTCTGAATTGTGAATAAGTAGTGTGTGTGTGTATATATATAAGTAATGTAAATTTTTATATATTAATCAAGTGTACGTGTTTTGCACGCGTATTTAGCGTTAAATAAGAAATATTTATTTGTCAAATATTTAAATATTTAGTTATTATGTATATAAGGTAATTGATGTTTTAATTTATTTAAAGTGGGTATTAAGACATTCGAGACCAAAATTGATATTTTAATTAATTGATATATAATTTCATATTGATAATACAATTGACCCCGAATAAAATACTAACCATCACAATTTTTTATTTCAAGGAAAAAAAATAAAACAAAAAAGAATTGGACAATCAATAAGAAAGAAAAGACTTAAGTGGATAATAGTTCTTCAAGCCATATAAAAAAATTTAAAACAAAAGCAAAAGTTATCAAAAGCTATAAAATAACATAAATAAAGCTCAAAGAACTCACATATTAAGGTGCAATTTATATTAACTGTATCTCGCCAGTAAAGTGACAAGACTCCTACAAAAGAATACAAAAATAGATGATGTTTTCCTTAACCTACAAAAATAGATGATGTTTTCCTTAACCTTCTTCGTTGAATCTAGGATTTTAGTGATTAAAAGTATTTTTTATTTATTATTCGTCATTTGACTACGTAAAGCCTAACAAACAATAACATCTCCAACCTCCATCCTGAAGTTTATTCATATATAGATTTCAATTATAGATTCCATAGATGCTTTGAACATGAAAAACTGCATTAAGAAAAATATTTAGAATAATTTTTCAACAATAAATCTAACATCAGATCATTCATATTAATCTTCTCCAAGGCACCACAATCATGTTAAAAATAATATTAAATTTTTAAAAACTAACTAACATCAATCAACAATTTTGAGCACAAAAAATAGTTGTTCATCGTATATTTAGAATATATTTTTAACAATAAATCTAACATCAAATCATTCATCTTAATCTTCTCCCAAGTCATCACAATCATACAGAAAATAATATATTTTTTTTTAAAAAAAATACCGTCAATCAATAATTTTAAACACAAAAAATTGTCAGGTTATTGTATTATTTTTATGCACTAAATGTAAGAATTGGTATTTAATTAGAACTCTCTTTGTATTTTTTCTATCAAAAGAAATCATGTTAGACAAAAAGGAGTACTATTGATTTGGCCAAAAAAAAAAAAAAAGAAGTACAATTCCTTTTATACAAAATAACTTCTTGAATTGTCTTTGCCTAAAATTTCATTTTTTGAAAAAAGGAATACGATTCCTAATTAAATTTTACCTTTTATAAATAAAGACTTTAAAGAAATCTCTGCCCATATATTTTAGGATTTCTTAAGATATTATAAAAATAATTAATTATATAATAATTAAAAAAATAAATGAAAAGACATTTTTGTCGGTTTTAGAAACTTTTGTAAAGCCAAAAAGTTTAAATCATATTTATAAGGGTCTTAACATTTTTAATATATTATAGATATAAATATAGATGTAGATGTAGATGTGTGTATATATATACACCCTAAAATTTAAATTACATTCAAAATTTTCTGCCAAATCCTAATTTTTATAGGTTCTGCAAAAAGTTTGCCTAAAACCTAGTTTTTTTTTTTATGAATCTTTTCATGCCTACTCAGTCTACAAATTTAAATTTTTTCTTATTTTCCTTGCCTAAAACATCTAATTATTATTATTATTATTATTATTATTATTATTATGATGATGATGATGATGATGATGATGATGATGATGATGATGATGATGATGATGTCACTTTAATGGAAAAAGAAGTCAAAATAGTAGCATGTTTGACCATAAGAATTATTTTACTTTGATGAAAGTTGTTTTTGAAAAAGTGAAAACAAATTAAACTTGTTTTCACTTTTCTTACTCCTATCTCTCTCACAAAATTTTAAAAATAACTTCAATTTATTTTTATGTCCAAATACAACACCAACTCCAACTCTAAGAAAATATTATAATAAATAATATAATCAAAATAAAGTCGCAATTAAACAAAGAAAGAGAAAGAGGAAAGATATAAATCTTTGATTTTTTTGGTCACTTAACTCCCCTACTTCTTTTTCTGTCATTTTCCACCATCTCTACAACCTTCGGACTACGCACCTCCCTCATCAAAAATTCTACCCTACTTACCCTACTTATCTCTATATTCTGCCTGCCTTCTCTTCTCATCCTCAACCTGTTGCATATGAACAGTTGATGTTGGGTGTATTTACGCATTCTAGTGTTACTATTCTATCTTATTTAGCCTTGTTTTGAGAGAAATTTGTGTGCTTAATGTGTTAATATTGATATAAATAAGCATTTGAGTGTCCAAGGATGTGATTACAATGTTCCAAGTATTTTTCAAATAAGTTTGTATTTAATTGAGTAATTTAGAGTTCAATTCGGAAAACTAGTTTTACTAGCTTGAGCTAGGTGTGTGTCTAGTTGGTTTTGATGGATTCTAATGTGTAATTATGAGTGGAACAACTCGTTTGTAATGTTTGAAGTTTAATTGGATTAAGTCTAGAGTTGAAACATAAAGTTGAAGATCATTGTGAATTAGCCTTATCTTAGCTCTTATTTTGATTTGTCGTTGAGGATATTGTGTTGTTTTAATCTCTAATTCATGGTGTGTGATGTTGAAGGAAGATTTGTAAACTGAATATAATGATATATTGATGATATAAATGCTGGAAATTCATGGAAAATACATCAGGATACAAGAAATGAAAGATGAGACGAGAAAGACAACAAAAATTATGGACGCAACTTCCAGTGTATGCATGCTATAAGCGTGCATCGCACCTTCCATTTCAGAACTCTTGTACCTTAGAAAATATTGGGAGATAAAATTTCAGTAGATCGTGCGATATGCGTACGTCACACCATCCATTTCGGTGCACTACTGCGTGCATGACACCATCCATTTCGGTGCATTACTGCATGCGACGCACGCTTAATCCCACCACTTCAATAAAAGACAAATCAACATATACACGGATAGAGAAAAGGAAATAACATTTTAATATATTTTCCAGGAGGAGATATTGTGGGAATCTTATGGGAATTTGTGCAAATCTCTTAATATATTACATATATATATATATATTACATTACATACTAAAAAGGAGACTTGGACAATTCTTTGGACACGTTGGTTACGTCGTGGAGTAATTTTGGAGGAGTTGCTACTGTTTAGGTTTTATTTTTAATTCTTTAATTAGCTTTTAATTATTCATAACATGTATTCAATAATTTAGATCATGATTATGAATATTATCGGCTAAAAATACTTTTTTGGGGGTTAAAGCCAAGAACATGAGTACTATTGTTTTGAATTAATTTCTATTAATTTTGCTCATCATATTTGGTTGTTTGTTTTTTCTTGTTTTAATTATTTTATGGATTGATCACCCATAAAATACATATATTGTCGACCTTTTGATCTCGGAAGAGGGAATAGGGAGATAGAATACGGGAATAAACAAAGTTTGGATTTTTATTTTTTTATAAAATAAAGAATTCAACTTAGCACCTAGGACAAGGATGTACTTAGGAACTTTACTTGATTCACACGTAGGATGATAGCTTAAATAACTTAATTGGATTATTATATCCCCGCTCAACGATGTAGTTACAATGTCCATATTAGGTAAAAGATTAAGGTCGGGAGACCATGATCATGCAATTAACCCTACGAATCAACAACCAAGATAAGCAAGTTAACGAATGAAGTTCAATAACATAGTATGATTGTTCGAAGTGCCTTTAACCATGGTCTCTATCCTTTGATTGTCCCAAGTCATTTACTTTTTCGCATTAGTTTAGTTTACGTTTAATTTATAATTCTAAAACTTTATTTGTTACTCTTCTCAATTTGTTAAACTAGAATTCGATAGTCGGCGAACACAAGTCCCTGGGAGATCAATACTTGAGCTTTCTTGAAGCCACCTTACTACTTGATAAGACCACATACACTTGCATGTGCGCTTGGGAGCTGTCATATTTTTGGCACCGTTGTTGGGGACTTGTAACTAGGCAACTATCTTATTTTTAGTTTTTCTATATTAAGTTGTAAATAGTTTTTGTTTAGTTTTTTATTTTCTTTTATTTCTCTTTTTATCACAATTCTTGATATGTCAGCCTGGATAGATGGTTTTTGAGTGATCACAATTTTTGTTGTATTTGTGGGAGACAACATCAAGCGGCTTTTTGTCCAAATTTTGATGGAAGTGCGTGGATGAGACCTTCACAATTTGATGTAGATACTTTTCTATCGATGGAGAAGACTGCAACTTGGTGTTTGATTTGTGGCAACAGTGGTCATACTGCAGTTACGTGTTCTATCAATCCCGATTCAGAATTGTTTGTGGGCTATTTTGAAAGGCAAAATTATATAAATAACTCAATCAAATGGTGCATAATTAGAAACAAATTCAATCATGAAATAACCAGTAGCAACAGTTTCAATGGGCCCAACCAAATCAGTCAACTAGCAACTTGGAAGAGATGCTGAAATAACTTTTAGCTTCTCAGGTACATTTGTTGGTAGACATGAAGAACCATCGGGAGGCTACAAATCAATTGTATAATCAGCTAGAAGTAGATGCAGAGTTCACTCCCCAACTGATTATAGAGAAGATGTTGATAATTCGAGAAAGTCTGAGTACTCAGAAACTAAAGTTGTTGAACAGATTTAGGAGATACTACTGCCACCATGTCTACAGATGCAAAGAAAAGAAAAATATGAGGAGGATATTAGCCAATTTGTGGAGCAAACACAAGAATCGCCGCCACCCTATTGTCATTTTTCTGTTGAGACTGAAATTGAGAAGGTGAATAAGAGTAAGGGTGTTTTGGATAGTGTGAATTTTGAAGTGGGATTGGTTGGGCCTCACTCAAAGAACTTTTCTACATTATGTTTAGATGATATCCTGTTTGTGGAATCATTTAAAGTAGTGGAAGAGTGTGAAGATGATGAACAAGAATCCTATATTCTTGATTTTGCACCGGATAAGCAATATAAAAACATACCGCACCTCAAGACCGAACAATTTAACATGCACATTCCATCACTCGATTCATTAATCTTTGTACCACCACCCTATGAGTGAGGCAAAAAGATGGATGTGAAGTTGGGGGTGAAATTTATATTCCCAAGGTGGAGGAAAAAGTTAAATTGGATCGTGTCGCGAAACTAAATTAGGAGCTTCTTGGGAAGCAACCCAAACTAAGGTATGTCTTATTTTTAGTTTTTAATTTTTATTTCATGTACTTTTTATTTTTGGTTGAGTCACTGGTTAATGAAAAGTCTAAGTACCATAAACTTGAGCTAAGGATCATGGCAAAGATGAAGTGTGGGTTTCCATGGATCTTCTTTATGCAAAAAGATGCTACTAAATAGGCGTAGAGACCTTAGGGAGTATTTCTATCTCTTATTCTAAAAATTCATTTTGGGGATAAAGTAGATTTTTAAGTGTGGGGTGAAAAAGTTTGAATTTTTGGTTCAATTTAAATTTCTTTTAGGATATGAATAAGTGAGATATTCTTGTTGGTGTTATTTTTTTTTACATGGTGCAAGTGGGTTTGTTTGTAAAAGCATGTTAATTGAATGAATTGCTATTTTTGAAACTCTTAGGCTCATGTTTATGACTGTTATACTTGTTGTCTTAAATTAAACTTGTGCTATTGTTTGGTTAAGAGTTTATGATGATATCATATGAGTCAAGCATGTGCCATATGCGTGTGAGAATTTTGTCTAGTCTTTGTTGCATGTGATGTTTAGAACTTGCCCGGTGTGTGTATGTGAAGAGAAATAAAGACTATGGATTTAGGAGATGATATAGGCATTTCTTTGATAATCTTGTTTTTACATTCTATTTGATCTACCATTGTGCATAATCCTAGTTAAATCCCATTGAGCCTTTAGCTTTTTCTTTGACAACCTCATAAGTAGCCTAATCCCTTCTTTGATAGAACTTAATTTGATCCAAAAAACTCCTAGGCACTTTAATGAAAAATTAATTAAGGAGTTTGAGAAAAAAGAGGAAAAGGTGAATTTGACGCCCCAAGGTAATAGTTATTAGTGTTGATAATTGATATGTGGTGGTTGGGTGTCATAGACATTGAGCTAGAAATATTACCATGGTTGTAAAAAAGAAAAAAATAATTTATATGGTAATAAATAATACTTCCACCATGTGTTTGTGAAAATGCTTAAAATAAATGGTGCAAAACAAAAAGATATGGGTGGATGAAAAAGTGTAATTTAGTTGTTGGAGATTGATTTTAACTGTAAAAAGTGGTGTATTAAAGAGCTTAGAGGGGTTAGTCACTATTCTTGTCAAAATAGTTTCTATCCGTCTCTTAGCCTAAATTACAACCCAAAAAAAGACCTAATTGATCCTAAGTTCATCAATTTCGATATTAGTGGAGCACTACACTAAGGAAAAACCTATGGTTCATTGTGTGTGACATGTGAATTCCTCGTGAGAATGAGCGTAATTTGATTCTTGTACCCATTACGTTTTAAAGTGCATTATTGTGAGTGATTATGGGTAACTCTCTTATTGTGAGGGACATATGTTTGATAAGGGTGGGTGATTGTATGATGTCCTTGATTGAATTATAAGCATGAGTTTGATAACTAGGTAAGTCAATTCTTGAGCCTAGGATGTTTTGGAGTAGTATTCATGAGCTATCAATTGTGTAAATAACTAGCTTTGTGTAAAACATTTCACTCCGTGTAGTCACTGTAGTATTAATTTGAGTGTCTTTCATGTCGTAGAAGTGAAGAGTTTCCTCAATTTATGATGATTAGAGTGAAAAGTTGTTTGAGAACGAACAAGGTTTTAAGTGTGGGGTGGTGATGTTGGGTGTATTTATGCATTCTAGTGTTACTATTCTATCTTATTTAGCCTTGTTTTGAGAGAAATTCGCGTGCTTAATGTGTTAATATTGATATAAATAAGCATTTGAGTGTCCAAGGATGTGATGACAATGTTCCAAGTGTTTTCCAAATAACTTTGTATTTAATTGAGTCATTTAGAGTTCAATCCGGAAAAACTAGTTTTACTAGCTTGAGCTAGATGCGTGTCTAGTTGGTTTCGATGAATTATAATGTGTTTAATGAGTTCCATATGGTTTAAATTTGTAATTATGAGTGGAAAAACTTGTTTATAATGTGTAAAGTTTAATTAGATTAAGTCTAGAGTTGAAACATAAAGTTGAAGATCATTACGAATTAGCCTTATCTTAGCTCTTGTTTTGATTCGTCGTTGAGGATATTGTGTTGTTATAATCTCTAATTCATGGTGTGTGATGTTGAAGGAAGTTTTGTGATCTGAATAAGATGATATATTGATGATATAAAGGCTGGAAATTCATGATAAATAAACCACGATACAAGGAATGAAAGATGGGACGAGAAAGACTTAATCAAAATTGTGGATCCAATTTCCAATGTGTGTTTGCACGATGAGCGTGCGCCACACCCTCCATTTTAGAACTCTTGTGCCTTAGAAAATATTGGGATTTGAAATTCCAGTAGAGGCATGCGATATGCGTGCGTCAAACCATCTATTCAGTGCACTACTGTGTGCGATGCATGCTTAATCCCACTGCTTCAATGAAGGACAAGTCAACATATACACGTATAGAGAAAAGGCAATAACATTTTAATATATTTTCCATGAGGAGATATTATGGGAATTCGTGCAAATCTCTTAATATACTGCATATATATATATATTACATTGCACACTAAAAAGGAGACTTGGACAATTCCTTGGACACGTCGGTTATGTCGTGGAGTAATTTTGGAAGAACTGCTACTGTTTAGGTTTTATTTTTAATTATTTAATTAACTTTTAATTATTCATAACATGTATTCAATAATTTGGATCATGATTATAAATATTATCGGCTAAAAACTTTCTTTTCGGGGTTAGAGCCAAGAACACGAGTACTATTGTTTTGAATTAATTTTGATTAATTTTGCTTATCATATTTGGCTGTTTGTTTATTCTTGTTTTAAATATTTCATGTATTGATCACCCGTAAAATACACATATTGTCGACCTTTTGATCTCCAGAGAGGGAATAGGGAGATAAATCACGGGAATAAACAAAGTTTGGGTTTTTATTCTTTAATAAAATAAAAAATTTAACTTAGCACCTAGGACAGGGATGTACTTAGGAGCCTTACTTGATTCACACATAGGATGATAGCTTAAATAACTTAATTGGATTATAAGATCCCCGCTCAACGATGTAGTTGTAATGTCCATATTAGGTAAAATATTGGAGGTCGGAAGACTATTATCATGCAATTAACCCTACGAATCAACAGCCAAGATAAGAAAGTTAACGAATGAAGTTCAATAACATCGTATGATTATTTGAAGTGATTTATCCCTTGGTCTCTATCCTTTGATTGTCCCAAGTCATTTACTTTTCTACATTAGTTTAGTTTACTTTTGATTTACAATTCTAAAACTTTCTTTGTTACTCTTCTCAATTTGTTGAAGTAGAATTGGATAGTCGGTGAATGCAAGTCCCTGAGAGATCGATACTTGGGCTTTCTTAAAGCCACTTTACTACTTGATAAGACCACATACACTTGCGTGTGCGGTTGGACGTTGTCAATAGTTAGCCTCGACATGTACATATCTCTTATAAGCAAAGCAGTCTTACTCTCCAGATTCAGATCTCAGTTTAGCCCAGAAGAAAAATTAATCATAGACCAAAAGATAACTTAATCATTCTCGACCTCATATAGTCCACCAAATCAGGAGCATACCTCGACAATTGATGGAACTTTAAAGTATACTCCTTCACAGATATTATCTCTTGCCGGAGGTTCACAAAATCCTCCATCTTAGCTTCCTTCAACTCTAGAGGAAACAACCAATCCATGAAGGCATCAGAAAAGGCCTCCGACTAACCATCCTCTTCTATGTCACCCTTATCTCTGTCCCACTCCTTATACCATAGATAAGAAACCTCTTTGAGCTGATAAGCTGCAAAGCTTACTACTTCTACATTAGTCACCCTCACTACCCAAAAGATATTCTACATTTTATCAAGAAATCCCTATAGGTGTTCCTCCACCTTTACTCTCATAAAAGTCACAGGACCCATCTTTATAAACTATCCAAGCCTAGTACCCTCAGCAGATACAACGTTAGTCGTACCCTGCTCGACCTGAGCAGCAATTGTTGGGAAATAGAATGCATACACTGACAACACTCTGCATTCGTTGCATTTCACCGAGGGACCTGAGAAACAGTAGGAGGAATAGGAGAAACTACGGTACAATCAGGAATAGGACCATGGGATTGAAGATGTACTCCAGACATAGGAGGTACCCCTTCAGCATTATCCCCAGATGGGACAAAAGAATTTTCTTGTGTTTCAGATATAGGAGGCATAATCTAAAAGATGAACAAACAAGGATTAGAGTAGATTCCAGGATTGAGAAGTCAAGATTGAATAAAGAATACCAAGAAAGTGAAACATTCCTAAATGTCTTGTAGCCTCTCCCTTATGAGTGTGGCACGCTATACACCCCTAAAAGAGACTCTACTCAACATGACTTTATGGACTCTCAATTGACCATAAACCTATGCTTTGATACCAACTTGACGCAACCCGAACTGAGGGCTTGTCGTATGAGCATCCCAAGTCCAACTAGGATTGGGGACTTCCCCCTTAACCCAACCCAACCATCTTATACAACCTCAGATGATCTGAATTTCAAACATATAATAAGATAATATTATTGTTAACATCAAGACTTTAGGATAGGATCATGACCATGATCGACCCAACCGAGTGTAACCGTACCAAACCAACCATCTATACCATACTAAAAAGAATATCAAAACATAATATAATAATCAAACCCAAAATGTAATATGATGGAATGGTGAGAAATTGAGAGATATGATGTCACCTGACCAGCTTATTACAATGCCAAGGCTGAAACCAATAACGATCCCGTCCATTCCAACCCCCAAAAGTACCACAAATCCTCTATCCAAGAGAATACAATTATTCAATTGGGATATGCCCCCAACCATGGCCAAAACTAATATCAAGAAAGAATGTAAAATGTCTAAGAATATCTAACGTGAAATGATGCCTTACGAAAGGCTATAAGATCACCACTTTAGTCCAATGAGCTTTCCCTAAATCAAGTACTATAAAGGAGGAGCTGAATGTCCAGTTCCTGAATATCGTGGGTATACAGCCGCCAGTAGATGGCCTAGTGGGTGAACACTAGAATAAAACTTAGGGTAAGGATAAAGTAATTCTAGTTACCAAAACCAAGTGAAAACCACCTAATGCGCACAGAAATACATATATATAAGTGCTGGGAAAAGGGACCGGGTTTAAAATGCCATTTAAAACCTTAACCTGGGTTATGTAGCTTAGCCGTCCTACCACCCACGGGCCATATGGGTTCAGCTCCCCCTACTGAAAGGGTCTTGGTGCGTGTAGCCGCATAACTAGGCATTAACCCTGGGATGAATAGTACATCCATCTAATATAAATGTGACACTCGCACGTGGCCATCGAAGATCCCTCATATTGTCAAATATGAGTTTTTAGTTTTAATGCCCTCGGGATCGCCACCTTCCATGCTTAGCTTACACTTTACACCATTAATTCACAATTAAAACCATTAACAACCAATCCAATTATCTATTTATTAACCAAGGCTATTTAATAAACCAGTGGTATCGTCATACCACCATACTTGCAAGCATTATCCATAGCCAAACCATTTAGATTAAGGGGACTCTCAGTGACCTATTCGTTCCATATAAAACTCTTGGGAGACAACCATGTTGTCCAAAAACATAACCAATTATCCTTTAACCTTTGTAAACCATTTAAGCAATTTATAGTTTCATGCATAAGCTGAAAACAAACAAGAGTTCTATTTAAAATAAGTCAATACAATGAACATATCTTTATAAGTATTTAATCAAACATCTTAGGGGCATAACATAACCAAAACCATATTCTATTACCATTAAACCATTACCATATAATTTCATTGTCCAAAACCACCATTAATTCATAGAAAAAATAATTAAAACCATAAGAAATCATAACAAAGCCTTTAACATCAAAACCCCCAAATCAATAGTTGAAAACCAAACTCATGCAAGAGTAAAACCATGAAATCAACCATATAAGCATGCCTTTAATTAAAATCACAGGTAGGGAAGAGAATCATGCCTTAAACCAAGAATATTGATGGAAAGAATTCACCAAGACAAGTCCCAAGGAAATCCCTTAGTTGAAACCCTAGCTCTTTGCTTCAAAAACTCTAAGAGAATTATGATATGTTTACGAAAAGAATCTAAGTGTTTAAGAGTAAAATAATAGGGTAAATAACCTCCTAAGTGTATTAGAAGTTGTGGGTCCTTATTAGGGTAAGTATGGAAATATCCAAAATACCCCCAATCATAACCAAGCCTCAACCATAGATAACACATTGCCCAGTATTCAGATTATCCAACAAAGTCATAACCTCAACATACTATCCATACCCATGATCTGTATCCCTAGCAGAATGAAATACTAGGAGGATGAAACACTATCCACCATACGAGTCACCTATACGACTTGTGCCCATGCCTAACGAATCATACCCTCAAGTTGTATTTATTCTAGTATCCAAGACCATCCCACCAAGTAACACTAGTTAGCTTATGATATGACTTCACCACTCATACCCCAGCTTACGGCTCATATCAAGAGTCGTAATGGGTTCGAAGAATGAGATTCCAGGAAATTTTCTAAGGGTCCAGACCTGGGATATTTCAGATACCTTCCCATACCTCAACTAATTCCACTAGATATCAGAGACATCCGAGTAGCTCAGGTACTAGGTAACTCTATCCGCCAACACCTAGTATTGTTTGTCTAACATAGAAACGATTGAAATCCACCACTAATAAAATAAAATAAAATTCTGGAATGTTTTTACAGCAAAGGCAAACAAAAATCCTTATACATTAGGTGTAAGTTTATGTAAATTTATGGGATACCTTCCCGCACCTCATCTAATTTCACTAGATATCTGAGACATCCGAGTAGCTCAGGTACTAGGTAACTCTATTCACCAAGACCTAATTTTTTTTATTCTAACATAGCAATAGCTGAAATCCACCACTTATTTAATTATTGTTATAACTTATGTGAAAAAAATCAAATTTCTAGAAAGTATTTAAAACAAAGGAAAACAAAGAAGTAAAGTAGGAACTACAAAATATAATTGTTTCACCACTTATTTTACACATATACTTATATATTCGGTGTAAACTTATGTCGATAGAAAATGAGTAAAGTCTAGTCTGAGGAGAAAAAACAAGGACATCGAATGGAAAATACCTATCTGACATAATTCAGTAAATGATGGCCGAGAATAATAAAGATACAACTGTGTAGAGTAATCAAGAAAACCATGAAATTGGGGGTGTGGAGGCGCCAACCTTGACAAGGAATTGAATGTTTTAGTTTGATAAATAATGGAATAGATATATAGTAGTATTACAGATTTTTGTTTGGACAAGTTATGGTGGGATTAACTATGCTATAGGGGTGTGCAAAAACCCAATAGATCGATAAATTAAACTGATAAAAATTCTATTGGGTTATTGAGTTAATAATTTTTTATTGATTTTATAAAAAAAATTATTGCGTAAACGGTTCGGTTTTGATTTTAGCTTATTGGATAATCAGTTAAACTGATAACCCAATAAGGATACACTAAGTTCCTGTTTTACCCTTAGTTATGTCATATAAGTAAAAATTTATGTTATATATATATACACACACACACACTATGTAAGAACCCACAAAATTCTAATCTTAATTCAGTACTTTAAGGCTTGTTAAGGGGTCCCAGACTTAGAAAATTTTAGCCAAGTATTCAGAGTTAGTGTTATTTTAGCCTTTGTAGCTTGGAGACTCTATTTCACAACTCCCATGACATTAAAGTAATGATTTTTAGGTTGAATCATGATCAGGAATATGAGTGGGTATTTTCGAACAAGTTTTGGATTTTTCATGCTTCATTTGGATCACATTTGAAAGCGCAAACCAGTGGATCGACGCGATCTCGACGCACTGCATCACCCATTGCATCGATGAATATTTTTCTTTAGCTCCCAGTGCAAATTTCAGTGAACCGATACGGACTCGACATGACGCGTTGGCTATCACATCGATGTCAATGATGCAGCACGCCGGTCTGCACGTCGCTAGGTTAATTTATAGTCATTAAAAAGCCGCATCATCAGGGGTATTTGGGTCTTTTTCCCACATCTATCATACCCAAAACACGAAATTAAACCCTTATAAGAGAAAAAACTATCCATTCTTCACAAGTTGATTTTAAATTCAATTCAAGGCTTAAGAACTTACCATCAATATTTTAAAATTTAATTGTTAAGGTAAGTCAAGTGTTCATTCAAGGGTCCCTTCCACCCTTGGAGTTCAAGAATCTCTTTTAAAACCTCAAGTGTATTTACTACATAAATTTTATGATGGGTTTGATTATATTCATGATTATAATGATTAAGTGGGTTTCTAATCCATGTTTTGTTACAAGTTTCATATGGGGTTATTGATATATGTCTAGAATCATGTGAATTCATGTTTTACCCTTGAAATTGTGAATGGGGATGTTAATATGGTGCCTATATGTGGTTTGTGTCATGTGCATGGATTATGTTCTTCAAGTGTCTGATAAATTGCTCATGTGAATAAAGAAAAAGGAACAAAGTCATGTCATGTTAGTTATGTGCAAGTTATAACATGCAAGTTTTTGATAGAGTATCTGTATGGATGGGTTATGACCAAGTTCATATGTTTATGCCTTTTTAAATTTATGCTATGATTTAACTTCCATGCTATCAAGTCCTAGAGGTATCCAATACCTGAAAAACTTAGCTATTTACCTAGAGTTGTGGTAGTTACAGAACAATTTCAGTAGTGTTATGAACTATAGCCTTAGTGATCAGTTACAATATAGTTTAGTATTCAGTTCAGATCTTTATAAATCCAGCTAGTCAACAAAACTTTGTAGTATTCCATCAGTTACCAGAATTTAGTAGTACTCCTTCAGTTAATAGAATTTAGTGAACTCAGTTTAGTTCAATTAGACAGTATGTTTAGTAATAGTCTAGTCTATCCTTATACAGTTTAGAAATTAGTCCAGTGTCTAGTTAGTTGGGAGTAGGATTCAACACCGAGCGAACCCAGGGATGGGATTCCTGCCAATAGAGGGTGTGACCCTTAGTAGCAGTACCTGCATTACTGAACTACGTAGCCAGCATAGGTTGAGATATCTTCCTGCCAAACTAGTCTTGATATAGCTTATACGAGTTTTCCTTCAAGTGAGGGTTGATAAAAGAGCTTTCTGTCAGAGAGGGTTAACTTACAGCTTGTTTTTACCCATGGCACGGTACTGACACCCTTATAACTGTGGTTATAGGACGGACCCAATCTATTCAGAAAGGGGCATATCGATTGGATGATTACCTCCTACAGTCTTAATTTTAGTTTCAGTCTCAGTATAGAACTTAGTTCATTTCTATATAATCAAGACTATCAGATACAGTCACTTTGTTCAGTATAGGATTCAGCATAGTTCCACAGAATCATGATTGTCAGATATAGTTATTTAGATATCAGTTATACAGTATTAGTAAACTCATATATCAGTAAATCAATAATTCCAAACTCAGTATCCAGTGTTATCACGACCTCAGTTAAAGTTTATGTATTCATGCATGTACTCTCATTCAGTTATATTCATGTTATTCAATCAGTGTTTTTCATGCATCTAAACCTATGCATCTCATCCTACCTCACTTAGCATACCAGTATATTCAAAGTATTGACACATACCTTTCATTTGCGCTATGATGTCTTATATCATATGTTCAGACGCACGGGCTCCCGATCATACTTAGCAGCCCGATCCATCAGCAGCAGACTAGTGGTGAGTCCTCATTATTCGAGGATAGATATATTATTCTAGTATTTTAGTACTCAGTTTATTTCAGTAGTCAGAGTTAGTTGGGGACTTGTCCCATCAACTCCTTGTTCATACAGTAGAGGCTTTTCAGACTAGAGTATTTATAGACAGATGTTCAGTTTTGGTATTGATGTACCGTACTCAGTATTTATTTTATATTTGAAACTTATGGCAGGTTTCTACCTAATTTTTGCATAATTATAGTATTATTATTCAATTATTGTAGTAGGTACCAGTCATGGCTTAGCTTGTAGTACCTCGAGATTATGAGCACCGTGTAACATCCGGGGTACAGACTCAGGGCATTACAAACTTGGTATCAGATCTTAAGGTTCAACAAAGTCCTAGGAAGTCTAAAAGCCGTATCTAGTAAAGTCTTGTGCATGGGTGTGTAGCGTATCACACTTATGGACAAGGGGTTACGAGAGGTTTTAGGAAAAGTTTCCCTTTTGTCAGTATTAAATTATGCAAGTGAGAATAAACTCATAATAAGCTCTCAGTGTAATACTTTTCTTCCTTCTATTTACAGAGCTTGCCTCCCTAGAAGAATGGAAAAAGAACAGGAAATCAGCCAGCCCCACAGCCCGCCCAGGCAGATCCTCTAGACTAGCATGTCTCCCATGCAGAATTCAGGGCTGCATTTACCACTCTAGCTAATTCAGTAGCAGCCCAGAATAAATGCCGAGCTACCTTTTCAGCCAACTTAGTGGCTAATACTACTGCAAACAGGATTCGGGTCTTTACCCGAATGAACCCTCCATCTTTTACCAGGTAAAAGTCAGATGAGGACCCACAAAAATTTCTTGATCAGGTGCAGAAGTTTACAAATATTATGGGGGTGACAGCTAGTGAGAGTGTCGAGTTAGTTGCATATCAATTGCAGGATATGGTTCAAATAGTGGAAATCGAAGAGGGCCACAGATGTAGGGCCCATAGAATAAGAGAAGTTTGCTAATTCTTTTTTTGGACAGGTTCTTTCCACTAGAGTTGAGGGAAGCAAAGGTTTTAGAATTTATAAATTTAAAGCAGGGCAACATGATGGTATAAGAGTATTCTCTCAATTTTACTGAATTAGTCAGATACGCTCCTTATGTGGTAGCAAATAACAGATCTAAGATGAGTAAGTTTGTGTCTAGCATGGTCAAGGTGTGTAGGACCGCAATGTTGATTAAGGAGATGGACAAATCCAGGCTCATGGTCCATGCTCAGCAGATAAAGGAGGCTAAGAATAAAGAGAAGAGGGAGAATAAGAGAGCTAAAATAGGTAGTTTCAACTTTACCTAGCCTAAGTTAGAGGATGATAATCGTTCTCAGTTTCGCCCAAAATCCTTAATCCCAGCTCCGTCCTCAGCCAGTGCTCCCGTGCCAAAATTTAGAGATGGTAATAGAGATAGGGAATTAGGCCCTAAACCCTAGGGTAGTGTTAGCAATGCCCGAACAAATCCTCTCTGCCAGAAGTGTGGCAAAAATCATCAAGGTGTCTGTAGAGCTGGCGGTGACGTATGTTTTGGATGTGGTAAGCTATACCATAGAGTCAGACAGTGTCCTTAGGTGGGTTCACAGAGTCAGAATAACCATCCCTCAGTGCAGTTCGGTCACCTGAATTAGTAGCGTTCCACTTCCAGTGCCACCAGTGGGCAATGCCCAAACAAAATCTATGCACTTCAGTTTTGATAGGATTAGGAAAGTTTTCCTGATATGGTCACGTTACAAGTTTATCATTTGCATGTTTATACTTTGCTAGATCCAGAAGCTTCTTTGTCTTTTGTAACTCCCTATATAACTGTTGACTTCAGAGTCAGTCCTAAAATTCTACCAGAGCCTTTCTCAGTCTTTACCCCAGTAGGTAAATCTATCATAGCTCGGCCAATATATAGGAACTATCCAATTATGGTATCTCAGAAAGTCACTTCAGCAGACTTTGTCGAATTAAAGATGATCGATTTTGATGTTATTCTTGGCATGTATTGTCTTTATTCCTGCTATGCCTCAGTCGACTGCAGAAATAAAATTATCCAGTTTCAGTTTTTGAATGAGCCCGTCCTACAATGGTGGGGGGGTAGAACTTCAGCACTTAGGGGTTAGCTTATTTGCTACCTTAGGGCAAGGAAAATAATATCTAAGGGATTTGTCTACCATCTCATTCGAGTCCAGGATCCTAGATCAGAAACCCCTAATCTTGAGTCAGTATTAGTAGCATGTGAATTCCCAGATACTTAGAAACCCTATTCCCAAAGATCTTCCTAGAGTTCCTCCTGAAAGGAAAATCAACTTCAGAATAGATCTTCTTCTAGATACTCAACCCATATTTATTCCACCATATAGAATGACTTTAGCAGAACTCAGAATTAAAAGAATAGCTGAAAGATCTCCTAGATAAGAGATTCATTACACCTAGTGTGTCCCCGTAGGGGGCACCAATTCTATTCATTCATAAGAAAGATGGTTCTCTCAGAATGCGTATAGACTACCATTAGCTAAATAAAGTTATGGTCAAGGACAAATATCCACTTCCCAGAATCTATGACTTGTTTGAAAAACTTCAGGGTGCCAGTTACTTTTCTAAGATAGACCTCAGATCAAGCTATCATCTACTCAGAGTCAGAGAATGTAACATTCCAAAAATAGCTTTCAGAACTCGGTATGGTCACTTTGAATTCTTAGTCATGTCTTTTGGTCTTACTAATTCCCCAGCAGCTTTTATGGATATGATGAACCATGTGTTCAAGCAGTACTTAGATATGTTCATCATAGTCTTCATAGATGTCATCTTTGTTTACTCCCGCAGTGAGCATGATCATGCAAACCATCTTAGAATAGTATTACAGACTCTCAAAAACTATCAGCTATTCGCCAAATTCAGTAAGTGAAAATTTTGGCTAAGGTCAATAGCCTTTCTCAGCCATATCATTTTTGGTGATGGCATTAGAGTTGATCCCCAAAAGACCGAAGCAGTGAGAAACTAGCCCAAACATATCTCTTCATCAGATATCTAGTCAATCAGGACTAGATGAGGGATTTTTATCTATTGCATCCTCTATGTCCTGATTGACTCAGAACAAGGTCAAATTTCAGTGGTCAAATTCTTGTGAGAAGAGCTTTCAGGAGTTAAAGACTCAACTTACTACAATCCCAGTTTTGACTCTACCAGATGGTTCAACAAATTTATCATATATTGTGATTCTTTTAGGGTTGTTTTTGGGTACGTTTTGATGCAGAGATTTAAGGTCATAGCCTACGCCTCTAGACAACTCAAACACTATAGAATAAACTATCCTACTTATGATCTTGAGTTAGCAGTAGCAGTATCTTCCTTAAAGATTTGGAGGCATTACTTGTATGGTATGCACGTTGATGTGTTCACTAACCATAAGATCCTACAGTATGTGTTCTCTCAAAAATACCTAAACCTTCATTAGAGAAGGTGGTTGGAGTAGTTGAAGAACTATGACATAAGTATCCTGTATCATCTAGGTAAAGCCATATAGTAGCTGATGCTCTTAGTAGGATGTCTATGGGTAGTGTTGCTCATGTGGAGGATGGTAAGAAGAAGTTAGCTCAGAAAGTTCATCAGCTTACCCGACTGGGTGTCCGCTTAGTCAATTCAACAGAAGGTAATATATGGGTGTAGAGTAGTTTAGAACCATCTCTGGTTTTCAAAGTGAAGGAAAAGCAGGATAGGGATCCCAGTCTAGTTAAGTTGAAAGAATCAGTTAGAGATTAGAAGATAGAGGTTTTCTTTAAAGGGGAAGATGGTGTTCGACGTTGTCAGGGCCGCCTATGTGTGCCAGGTGTAGATGACCTAAGACATTGGATTCTTCTAGAATCGCATGGTGCATGTTACTCTATTCATCCAGGGGACACTAAGATGTACCGTGATTTACGGGATATCTATTGGTGGAGCATGATAAAGAGAGATATTACAGAGTTTATATCCAAGTACTCAACATGTTAGAAGGTAAGATTGAGCATCAGAAGCCTAGTGGGACTATGAAGGAGTTCAGTATTCTCACTTGGAAGTGCGAAAAAGTGAACATAGATTTTGTGATGGGTTTTGCCTTATACTAGTTGTCAGCGCGATTCAATTTGGGTTATTATAGCAGGATGACCAAATTAGCTTATTTCTTTCCAGTCCATACCTCTTATTTAGCCGAGGACTATTCCAAGCTCTATGTCAGAGAGTTGGTCAGATTACATGAAGTTTCATTGTCCATTATCTCAGATAGAGGTATGCAGTTCACCTCTCATTTTTGGAAAGCCTTCCAAAAGGGTCTTAGTACCCAAGTCCACCTTAGTATAGCTTTCCACCCTTAAATAGATGGTCTAGCAAAAAGGACTATTCATACTTTAGAGAATATGCTGCGAGCATGTGTGATATACTTTAAAGGTAGTTGGGATGAACACTTACCTTTGATTGAGTTTGCACATAACAACAACTATCATTCTAGCATTCAGATGGCTCCATTTGAGGCGCTCTATAGGAGGAGATGTAGGTCTCCCATTGGTTGGTTCGAAGTGGGAGAGTCCACAGTAGTAGGTCTTAACTTGGTGTTTGACACCTTAGAGAAGGTTCAACTAATCAAGGAAAGGCTTAAGACAACTCATAGTCGATAGAAATCGTACACAGATGTGCTGAGAAAGGATCTCAAGTTCGAGATCAGTTATTATGAGTATTTGAAGATCTTTCCTATGAAAGAAGTAAAGAGGTTTGGAAAGAAAGGGAAGCTCAGTTCTTGATATATCGGTCCTTACCAAATTCTCAGTCATTTTGGAAAGGTAGCTTATGAGCTTGAGTTGCCTTCAGATTTAGCTTCAGCTCATTCAGTGTTTCATGTCTCCTTCTTAAGAAGTGCATAGGTGACCCAACAACTGTAGTCCCTATAGAGGCCTAGATATTCAGAATAGTCACTCCTACCAAGAGGTCCTAGTCAAAATCCTTGATTATCAGATTTGTAGACTGAGGAACAAAGAAGTCCCTCTAGTCAAAGTTCTTTGGTGGAACCAGTCAGTTGAGGGAGCTACTTGGGGAGAATAGGAATATATGTGGACCAAGTATCCTCACCTCTTCTCTGCAAACTCAGACTCAACCCAAGTTAACAGTTTTCCCTTAAACTTACTCAGTTTCATGCTTAGATTTTCCTTTATAGACTTGGTATAAGTTACCACTGCATTTTTCAGTTATGTATTCATGCATCAGATATGCATGTTCAGCATGAGAAACTCATCTTATCAGCAATTTCAGTCATGCATTCATGAAATATGTTCAGCCATGTACTCATGCATCAGATATGCATATTCAATATGAAATTTCAGGATACCAGTAGTGTCAGTCATAAAATCATGTTATAGTTGTGAATAACCTGTATCTAAATCTAGTCTATCCATATTCTTAGCATAGCTATCGTCATTCAAGGACGAATGTTCCCACGAGGGAGATATTGTAAGACCTCGTAAAATCCTAAGCTTAATTCAGTCCTTTAAGGCTTGTTAAAGGGTTCTAGACTTAAATTTTTTTAACTAAGTATTTAGACTTAGTGTTATTTTAGTCTTCATAGGTTAGTGAATCTATTTCACAACTCTCATGGCCTTAAAGTAATGAATTTTAGGTTGAATCATGAATAGGAATGTCAGTGGGTGTTCCTGGAAAAGTTTTGAATTTTTTGGACTTCATTTGGATCATATTTGAAAGCTTAAACTAGTGGATCGACGCGATATTAATGAGTGCATCACCCATCGCATCAATGAATATTTTCCTTTATCTTCCAGTGCAAATTTCAATGATCGACATAGACTTGATGCGACGCGTTGGCCATTGGGTCGATGCCAATGATGCCGTGCGTCGATCTGTACATTGCTAGGTTAGTTTTCAGTCATTAAAAAGTCGCATCCTCAGGGGTATTTGGGTCTTTTTTCCACACCTATCAGCCCCAAAAGACGAAATTACTCTCAAGAAAAAATCCTAGGAGATTTTAAATTCAATTCAAGGCTCAAAAACTTACCATCAATCTTTTATAATTTAATTGGTAAGGTATGTCAAGTGTTAATTCAAGGGTTTCTTCCACCCTTAGAGTTCAAGAATATATTTTAAAACCTCAAGTGTATTGATTACATGAATTTCATGTTGGGTTTGATTATATTTAAGATTATAGTGATTAAGTGGGTTTCTAATCCATGTTTTGTTACAAGTTTTATGTGGAGTTATTTGATATATGTATAGAATCATGTGAATTCATGCTAAACCCTTAAAATTGTAAATAGGGATTTGAATTTTGGTGCCTTTATGTGGTTATGTCATGTGCATGGATTATGTTCTCCAAGTGTTTGATAATTGGTCATGTGAACAAAGAAAAAGGAACAAAGTCATGTCATGTTAGTTATGTGCAAGTTAGAACATGCAAGTGTTTGATAGAATGTCTCTATGAATGAGTTATGATCAAGTGCATATGGTTATGCCTTTTTAAATTTATGCTATGATTTAAATTTCATGCTATAGAGTCCAGGGGGGATCCAATACCCGCAAAACTTAGTTGTTTACCTAGAACTGTGGTAGTTACATAACAGTCTCAGTAGAGTCACGAACAGTAGCCTCAGTGATCTGTTACGGTTACAGCTTAGTATTTTGTTCAGATCTTAGTAAATCCGGCTAGTCAGTAGAACTCTGTAGTATTCCATTAGTTACCAAAATTCAGTAGTGCTCCATTAGTTAATGGAATTTAGTGAACTCAGTTTAGTTCAGTTAGACAATACATTAATTAACAGTCCAGTCCCGCCTAGAACAGTTTAGAAATCAGTCCTGTGGCTATTCAGTTGGGAGTAGGATTCAGCACCGAGAGAACCCAAGGATGGCAACTTCCTTCCAGCAGAGGTTTTGACCCTTAGTAGTAGCCCCTGCATTACAGAACTACATAGCCAACGTAGGTTGAGATATCTTCTTGCCAGACTAGGATTGATATATCTTATATGAGTTTTACTGCCAGTGATCATTAATGAAAGAGCTTCCTATCAGAGAGGGTTAACTCACAGCTTGCCTTTACCTGTGGCACGGTACTGACACCTTTCCAACTAGGGTTATAGGTTGGACCCTAATATATTCAGAAAGGGGCATGTTTGTTAGATGATTACCTCCTATAGTCTCAGTTTTAGTTTCAGTTTCAATATAGAACTCAATTCAGTTATATAGAATCAGGACTGTCAGATACAGTCACTCAGTTTAGTACAAAACTCAGCACTCTTCCACAGAATCATGACTGTTAGATATAGTCATTCATCTATCAGTTATACAGTATCAATAAACTCAGATATTAGTAAATCAGTAATTCAGAACTCAGTATACAGTGTTATCACGACCTCAGTTACAGTTTATGTATTCATGCATGTACTTTTATTTAGTAATACTCATGTTAATCAATTATTATTGTTCATCCATATGAACCCATACATCTCAACCTACCTCACTTAGCATACCAGTACATTCAAAGTACTGATACATACCTTTCTTTTATGCTATGATGTCTTATATCATAGGTTCAGATGCACGAGCTCCCAATCATACTTAGCAGCTCGATTCATTAGCGGAAGACTAGTGGTGAGTCCTCATTGTTCGAGGAAAGATTTATTATTCCAGTATTCCAGTACTCAGTTTATTTCAGTAGTCGGAGTTAGTTGAGGACTTGTCCCATCAACTCCCTGTTCAAACAGTAGAGGCTTTTCAGACTAGAGTATTTATAGAAAGATATTTAGTTTTGTATTGATGTTCCGTACTCAGTATTTATTTCAAATTTGAACCTTATGGCAGGTTTTCGTCTAAGTTATTGCAGTAGGTACCAGTAATAGGTTACCTTGTGGTCCCTAGGGATTATGAGAACCGTGTATCATCTAGGGTACAGACTCGAGGCGTTACACACTACTTATTAACAATTCAGATATTCATAAATTATTAACTTACCATGTTGTTACAAGAAATGGGATAATTTACTAATCTATGACGGTAGATAGCCAATCAAAAAGAGAGCTGAAAGAAATCATAGTTTTTATTTTTTAGATGACCGTGGTGTCTGGATCATTTTCACACCTTAATTAATTCCATGGGATACCTTACCATACCTCAACTAATTTCATTATTTATCTGAGACATACGATTAGCTCAGGTACTAGGTAACTCTATCCACAGAGACCTAATTTTTTTAATCTAACATAGCAACAGTTGAAATCCACCACTTATTTAATTATTGTTACAACTTATGAAAAACAAAATCAAATTGTTGGAAAGTATTTAACAGCAAAGGAAAACACAGAAGTAGAGTAGGAACTCCAAATCATAATTGTTTCACCACTTATTTTAAATGTATCCTTATAAATTGGGTGTAAATTTATGTCGTTAGCAAATGAGTAATGTCTAGTCTAAGGAGGAAAAACAAGGACATGGAATGGAGAATACTTGTCTGCAGAAATTCGGTAGCTAATGATCGATAATGATGAAGATACAAGTGTGTAGAGTGATTTAGAGAACCGTGAAATTAGGGATGTGGAGGAGCCAGCCGTGAGAAGGCACAAAATTTTTTTTGCTTTGATAAATAACATATTAGATATATAGTAGTATTATGGATTTGGTTTGAGATAAGTTATCGTGGAATTAACTAAGATGTAGGGGTGTGCAAAAACCCAACAGATCTATAAACCGAACCGATAAAAATGCTATTGGTTTAATTGTATTGGGTTATTAGGTTCACTGTTTTTTATTGGTTTCACAAAATAAACTATTGGGTAAACGGTTGGGTGTCGGTTTCAACTTATTTGTTGTCGGTTGAATTGATAACCTAATAAGGATACACTAAATTACTGTTTCACCCCTATTTATATTATATATATAAAAATTTAAGTTACTTATATATATATACACACACTACTTATTAACAATTAAGAGATTCACAAAGTATTAACCTACCATATTATTGCAAGAAACGGGACAATTTACTAATTTAAGACGGTAGATAGCCAAAGAAAAAGAGAGCTGAAAGAAATTACAATTTTTCATTTTTAGATGACCGTGGTTTCTTGACCATTTTCTCACCTCAATTAATTCCATGGGATATCTTCCCGCTACTCAACTAATTCCACTTGATATCTGAGACATCCGAGTAGCTCAAATACTGGGTAACTCTCTCTACCAAGACCTAGTTTTTTTTGTCTAACATAGAAACAGTTCAAATTCATCACTTATTTAATTAATGTTATAACATATGAAAAACAAAATCAAATTTTTGGAAAGTATTTACAGCAAAGGCAAACACAAAAGGAAAGTATTAACTCCAAATCATAAATGTTCTACAATTTATTTTATACGTATCCTTATACATTAGGTATAAATTTATGTCTTTACGTAATTGAGTAATATCTAATCTGAGGAGGAAAAAAAAGGACATGGAATGGATAATACCTGTCTATCGAAATTCAGTAGCTGATGGACGAGAATCATGAAGAGACAAATGTGTAGAGTGATCGAGAGAAACGTGAAGAGCAAAGAATTTTTTTTTTTGATAAATAACAGATTAGATATATAGTAGTATTACGAATTGGTGTTGGGATAAGTTAAGGTGGGATTAACTATGTTGAAGGTGTGCGCAAAAACCCAATAGACCGATAAATCAAATTGATAAAAATGTTATTGGGTTATTGGTATTGGGTTAATGGTTTTTTATTAATTTTATAAAAAAAATTATTGCGTAAAAGGTTCGGTTTTGATTTTACCTTATTGGGTTATTGGTTTAACCAATAACCCAATAAGGATACACTAACTTACTCTATTACCCCTATTTATGTTATATATATAAAAATTTATGTTACTTATATATATACATAAACACACTACTTATTCACAATAAAGAGATTCACAAAGTATTAACCTACCATGTTATTTCAAGAAACGAGACTCTTTAATAATCTATGACGGTAAATAGCCGAAGAAAAAGAGAGCTGAAAGAAATCATAGTTTTTTTTAGATGACCGGGGTGTCTGAACAATTTGCTCCCGCACCTCAACTAATTCCACTGGATATCTGAGACATCCGAGTAGCTCAAGTACTAGGTAACTCTATCCACCAAAACCTACTTTTTGTTGTTTAACACATTAACAGTTGTAATTCACCACTTATTTAATTATTGTTATAACTTATGACAAAAAAATATCAAATTTCTAGAAAGTATTTACAACAAAGGTAAACACTGAAATAAAGTAAGAACTTCAAAACATAATTGTTCCACCACTTATTTTACATGCATCCTTATACATTGGGTGTAAATTTGTGTTGTTAGCATATTAATAATGTATAGTCTAAGGAGGAAAAACAAGGACATGGAATGGAGAACACCTGTCTGTTGGAATTCGATAGCTGATGGTCGAGAATGACGAAGAGACAAGTATGTAGAATGATCGAGAGAACCATAAAATTGGGGGCGTAGACACACCAGTCATGAGAAGGCACAAAACATTTTTTTTTTTTTGATAAATAACGGATTAGATATATAGTAGTATTATAGATTTGGGTTGGGAAAAGGTTTGGTGGGATTAACTATGCTGTAGGGATTTCCAAAATTCCAATAGATCGATAAACCAAAATCGATAAAAATGCTATTGGGTTATTGTTATTAGGTTATTAGGTTAAAGGTTTTTTATTGGTTTTATAAAAAGAATTTATTGGGTAAATTATTCTATTTTGGTTTTAGCTTATTGGGTTATTGGTTAAACCGATAACCCAATAATGATACATTAAGTTACTATTTTACCCCTATTTATGTTATATATACAAAAAATAATGTTACTTATATACCACACACACACACTAATTATTAATAATTCAGAGATTTACAAAATATTAACCTACCATATTATTGCAAGAAAAGAAACACTTTACTAATCTATGACAGTAGATAGCCGAAGAAAAAGAGAGCTGAAAGAAATCATGGTTTTTCGTTTTTTAGATGACCATGGTGTCTGGACCTTTTGCATACCTCAATTAATTTCATGGTATACCTTTCTGCACCTCAACTAATTTCACTGGATAGCTGAGACATCCGAGTAGCTCAGGTACTAGGTAACTCTATCCGCCAAGACCTAGTTTTTTTATTATTGTCTAACAAAAAAATAGTTGAAATCCACCACTTCGTTAATTATTGTATAACTTATGAGAAAAAATTCAAATTTCAAAAAAGTATTTACAACAAAGAAAACACAGAAGTAAAGTAGGAACTCTAAAACATAATTATTTCACAACTTATTTTCCATGTATCCTTAGACATTGGGTGTAAATTTATATCGTTAGAAAATGCGTAATATCTAGTCTGAGGATGAAAAATAAGGACATGGAGTGGAGAATAGTTGTCTTCCAAAATTCGGTAGCTGATGGTCGAGAATCATAAAGACACAAGTGTGTAGAGTGATCGAGAGAACCGTGAAATTGAGGGTATGAAGGTGCCAGCCGTGAGAAGGCACAATTTTTTTTATAAATAATGGATTAGATATATAGTAGTATTATTTGGGTTGGGATAAGTTATGATGGGATTAACTATGCTGCAGGGGTGTGCAAAAACGAAAAAGATCGATAAACAGAACTGATAAAATGCTATTGGGTTATTTGGTTAACGGATTTTTATTGGTTTTATAAAAATAATTATTAGGTTAATGATTCGGTTTCGGGTTTAGCTTATTGGGTTATCGGTTAAACCTATAACCCAATAAGGATACACTAAGTTACTGTTTTACCCCTATTTATGTTATCTATATAAAAATTTATATAATTATATATGTATATATATATGTATGTGTATATATATATATATATGCACACACACTACTTATTCATAATTCAGAGGTTCACAAAGTATTAACCTACTATGTTATTGTAAGAAACGGGACACTTTACTAATCTATGACGGAAGATAGCCGAAGAAAAAGAGAACGGAAAGAAATCACAGTTTTTCTTTTTCAGATGACTGTGGTATCTTTTCACTTATTATTATAAGTCACTAACTTATTGAAATTATATTCTTATATCACTATGTTGATAAAAAAATTTACCTGAGGTCATAGTACTCAGTAAAAATATGGTACCTCTCTCGCATTAGGTAAATTTTTTAATCAACATAGATATATAAGAATGTAATTTAAATAAGTTAGTAACTTATAATAACAAGTGGAAAGATATAGCAGATGACCAATCTATTGCCACAAATAAATCATCTGTTGCATAAGTTCTCTAAATATGTTAATAGATTACCCATCTACTGCAACTTATGTAATAGATACCCATCTGTTGCAATAGATAGAATAGCCCATCTGTTGCAATAGATCAATCATTTATTGCAACAAATGGGTCTTATATTGCATTAGTTCTCTGAACTTGTTAATAGATTACCCAATCTACTACAAACTAATGCAACAAATGGATAATATATTACAAAAGATGACTTAGAAGGTTAGAAATTGAATATATAGAAGGTTAGAAAAAGTAACTTACCCAGTCCTAATACCACTGCTCTGTATCTGTCATGATTTCATCAGTGTGTGAAGCTTAGTTGGATTTCACCAACTTGTAGATAATCACCTTCTTCAGTTATCCTTGCTCTTTCTTGGCCTCTTGAATTTGCTCAATAGTGAAGGGAAGGGGAATTGCAATTTTCCTTGATTTAACATCTGATAGTACCTTGGTAATTGTTTTTCCCCCCCTTTTAACCTCCAATGGAGTGAATGACTCTATCAACATCCTTAATGGTAATACACCCCTCGTAGACGTTGATTCCTTGACAATAACAATTAGAGCATCAATGCTTTTAATCAAGTTATCATGTTCATCCTTGCATTCTTGACATTTGCATATAGAACATAAGCTTTAAGAGAGACCAAAAAAGTGGTATGACCATTGAAAGGGGTGAATCTACCATATCCACATATCCACCACTAGTATGTCCATCATCATGGTCAACTCTTTTTACAAACAAATTTTCATTAGAATCATGAACAAGCTCATCACCATCTCTGACCCCAGCATCATTAATACCACCACCAACATTATAACCAAAACTATTAGCACCTAAATCTATTGAAATATTACCTAAAAACTCAACATCTCAATAAGAACAAATGGACCTTCCCTAGGTACTTTTCTTTTGATGGATGTTGCTCTAGCTAATTCTTTTTTATCAAGTCCACTTATGGGTTTGGTTTTGTTTAACCAATCCCTAGAGTGAGAAAGGAAACTATTATGCTCAAACTACACCATTGAAGTGTAATCAATTATTATCAGTATAGTAACACAATAGAGTTGGGGTCAAATCCACAGGGTAGGAGTTAAACCATAATGCATAGTAAATTAAAAAGAAAGTAAAAATGAGGGGTTTGGTTGAGTGATTTCAAATTTTACAATCTCGTTGTTTTGCGAGAACTATTTATAAGCTGAAAACAATAAGATATTAATCAAACGTAGATAGAACTTGGGGTTATACCTTCCTAGGTATAGGTTCATGCATATATATTTATTATTTGTCCAAATTTATGTAAAAAGTCATGATTGGGCTGGATCTAGAGATTTTAGTGTCAATTTGTCAATAAAACATCAAATATCACATATGGGTTTTTTTAAACACCTCATAAGTGTAATAATTTTACCAATCTATGGGCTTAATTAACATCTTTTTGTCTAATAGATGCTATTAAAATAAACTAATTCAAGTTATTGTTCACACCCATTCCTTACCCATATCCCGTTTATCAAGAGTGATATAGATTCTAAGGTAATTGATGTTTGCAACCCCTAATTCTTAGTTGAAACATAGAATGAATGCAAAACCCATATCAAATAGATAATTAGGTGCACGACCCAAACCGAGGCCATGGTCGTGACTGGCATCCCAGACCATGGAGGCCCGAGAGCCCTTCTCTAACTGGAATTTGTATACACAATTCATATACTATAAGGAAATATGTAAAACACAACAAAACGGAAACATGGTTATTCTCTTTTACTTCAACCAAACAATACGAATATAAGTTCATAAATATTCAAAAACATATGACACTGGTCTGTGAAATCTCTAACAACATAAAAATGAATTCCGTTTGAAAATTGGGACAAGGACTCTAGTTGGACCATGCAGTAAAATCAAATGATAATGTCTCATAACAAGGTGATGTTGGGTGTATTTGTGCATTCTAGTGTCACTATTCTAGCCTTTTTAAATTTGTTTCAAAGATGAATCTATGCTATATGGGTTGATAATGAGATAAATGTGTATCAAAGTGTTAAATCATGTGTTTACAATGGTTACAAGTGTTTTCAAACAATTTTGAACTTAATATATTCAATTAGAGTTCAATAGAGCAAACTAGTCTTTCTAGCTTGAGCTAGTTGCTTGTCTAGTCTAACTGGTTAGATTATATGGTGTTTTAAGTGTTACTTGTGGTTTTAATGATGTTATTATATGTGGAAATTTTTTTTATAAGTCTACAAAGTTCAATTGAATCAAGGAAAGAGTAAAAACATTGAGTGGAAGATTATGGAAAATTTCCTAGTCTAAGCTCTTGTTTTTATTTGTCGTATGGATGTTGTGTTGTTTGAACCTCTAATTTGTGTGGTGTGTTATTGTAGGATCTTTTGTGAGCTTAATATGATGATGTATTGATGAAATAAAGGCTGAAAAATTATTCAAAATACGCCACAATACAAGGGATGAAAGGAGGAAGGACCAATACTTATCCAAAAATCGGAGGACAACTTCCAGTGGCACCATGCAATTAGCATGCATCGCATACTCTATTACTATGGAATAGAGGGTGAATCGCATTATATATTCCATAGGAATATAGGGTTTTATGCATGCTCTAATCCACCCCTAGGAATATCATGCAAAATCAACTCCAACACGGACTTGGCTTACCCTTAAACTATAAATACATGTTGTTTCACCTTTTTACATATTTTTTGGACATATTTTGGAGATCAAGGGGCTAATACAACTTTAGAATTAGGTTTTTATTATTTCTATTTGGTTCATACATTTTTTTAGTCTTTAATTACAACATTATGATCATGATTATGACTATGACTATGCGTAGCTAAACACCCTCTTTCTGGGGTTGAAGCCAAGAACATGAGTATTATTGTTTTTAATTAAGTTTGTTTGATTTGCTTATCACTGTTGGTTATTTTTTTATTCTTGGTGTCACTATTTAAAGGATTCACAACCCTTAAAATACATCCATTGTCAACTTTTTGAACTCGGGAGAGGGAATAGGGAGATAGAACATGGGAATAAACAAAGTATGGTTTGTGCTTCTTTATGAAATAAGGAATTCAAATTAGTATCTAGGATAGGGATATACTCAGATGCCTTAATTGATTCATATGTAGGATTATATTTGTAAAGAACTTAAGTGAACTATTACATCCCCACTTAATGATGTAGTGATAAGGTTCAACTTAGGTAAAGGATTAGAAGTTGGAAAACCATATTCATGCAATTAACCCTACGAATCAACAACCAAGATAAGCAAGTTAATGAATGAAATTCTATAACATGTTATGATTGTTTAAAGTGCTTTAACCCTGGGTTTTCTCTGATTTATTGTCTCAAGATCTTTAATTTACGCTGTTTATCTTATTTGCAATTACATATTCCAAACTCTCTTTTTCGTTACTCTCACATCAATTGAATCTAAACTGCTGACTGAAATCTAATCATTGCCGAATCAAGTCTCTGTCGGATCGATACTTGAATTTTAGTAGGCCACTTTACTACTTGATAAGACTACATAAACTTGCATGTACACTTAGGAACTGTCAAATTTCTGGCACCATTGCTGTGGACTTGTTATTTGGGAATTTTTCATTTTATCTTTACTTTTAGTTTTATTTGGTGCTTTTACGCTTGTTCTTGGTTTTGTCATTGCAGGAAATATGTTGTAGGATAATAAGCTGGCAAGGGTTCAAGATTTATTTGAACCAAGCTCGGAACCTGAAAAACTATTCTATTAACATAGGAGAGATGAAATCCTTCTCCCCCATATTCCTTAAATCTAAGAAGGCCAAGCAATTCCTATTCCTATGGCTGAGCAACAAGCAGCCCGTAGGACGGTTAGGGAAGTGACAGTCCCACTTCCGACGAACTTGACTTCCCCAATTCAAAAACGACAGCTAGGGGTAATTTCGAGTTGAAACACAATATGGTCCAGCTTCATATTAGCAGTGGACAGTTTGCAAGGATTTCACATGAGGATCCACAAGTCCACTTGCAAAATTTCATGAAGCTTACAGACATATTTTTTTGATTGGGGTGAATACAGATTATGTGAGGTTGACACTTTTTTCCCATTCACTGTTAGGAAAAGCTAAAAGGTGGTTGAATACGGAGACGACCAACTCAATCACATCATGGGATGACTTATCTAGAAAGTTCCTCATCAGATTTTTTCCATCAGGCATGACTGTGAGACTTCGCAGTGAGATAGTGAGCTTCAAACAGAAGCTTGATGAAGATCTATATCATGCTTTAGAACTTTTCAAGGCCCTTCTTCGAGATTATCCACACCATCAACAGTCTAATAAGGTACTTTCTCATACTTTTGTAGAAGCTCTTGATCACAATATAAAGATTTTGGTAGATTCAACCGCAGGTTGTCAAGCATTGGAAATGACTCATGATGAGTTGCATTATTTAACCACGTAGCACAAGGAAATCTAGAGTGTCATTGAGATTTTAGAAGTGCCACGAAAATAATTACAGGCGTATTAGAGGTGGACCAATTCACAGCCCTATTAGCATAGGTTTCTGCCTTACAAAATTTGATCAACACTCAGTTCAGCAACATGAAGTTGGGAGCTGCACAACATGCAGACGCAATCAATACCATCCAACAAGCTGTAGGGTGGTGTGAGGTCTGTGGAAATAATGGTCATTCAACGGCCATGTGTGCTTTAAATCTAGAATCAGTGATGTATGTAGGCGACTTTCAAAGTCCAAATTATGATAATGCCTACAACATGAAGTGGCAGACTCAGCCTTGGAACATACAACAATAATCAATTCAATAACCACAGGCCCAATCAAATCAGTCAATGAGAAACATGGAAGAGATGTTTAAATAACTCTTAGCTGGTCAAGCACAAATAGGTTTTGATATTAAAAATCAATAGACAAAATTACAGAATCATAAAGTGTCCCAAAGAAGCTTAGAGTTACAAATTAGGCAGTTACAGCAAGCATGAAATACTAGGCCTCAAGATGGTCTGCCAGTAGAAACAGAAAATCTAAAGCAAGTTATGGAAATCACCTTGAAAATTAGTAAAGATCTTGAAAGAGAACCTCCTAAGTCAACAAAGAACGTAGATGATGATGTGGTAATATAATGCCCCAAGTCTGTACCCTGGATGCTACATGGTGCTTACGACCCTAAAGGACCACAAGCTAACCCATGACTGATATCTGTTGTGAGCACTAAAACATGATATGTAATAAATATGAAATAATAGGCTAAAATACCATAAGGTTTAAAATAGCTGAAATACTGATAAATTATATCGTCTGAAATAACAATCTATACAATTGAATACTGACTGAAAACTAGTCTGAAAAGCCTTTAACCGAAATTGTCTAAAAGTAAAGTTGATGGGATAATCCCCTAAATAACTCCATCTACTGAAATGTTGATTCTACTAAAATAATAAAATAAAAAAATCCTCGAAAGATGAGGACTGACTGCTAATCTACTGCTGCTGGCTGAATCTAAGTCTATATATGCGCAGTTGGGAACCTGAGTATCCTAACATATGATATAAGACATCATAGCATAAAGAAAGAGTATGCGTCAGTACGAGGAATGTAATGGAATGATATATGAGGTAAGGCAGAATACAAGGTTTCATATGCATAAATATTAACTCACTGTATGATATAGAGTAACTGAATATGAGAGTACATAGATAACTAATACTGTTGTAAAACTGAGTGTACACTACTGTGCATATAAATAAATACTTTGTCTAAGCTTACCTGAAGCTAAGTCCTGAGTTATGATATTGATTAACTGATATCTAATGTTACTGATAACTGAGTTATTGATACTGATTGACTGTATATGATAGCCCTATTTCTGTAGAACAAAACTGAGTTTGTTCTGAAGAATGAGACTGAGACTGTGGGAGGTAATCATCTAACTGATATGACCCTATTAAGATAACTGAGTTGGGGTCCAACTTTTGACCCTAGTTGGAAGGGTGTTAGTATCGTGCCACGAGTAAAGACAACTGAAGAGATACCCTCATCTAGTAGGTACTCTAATGAGAATGGTGGAACCATCATCTGGCTGGTTAAAATATCTCATCAACCCTCCGCTGGTAGGTTTGATGTCTCAATCTACGTTGGCTATATAGTTCTACAATGCAAGGATTACTTCTAAGGATTACACTCTCTACTAGTAGGTGAACCCCCATCCTTGGGTTCACTCGGTGCTGAATCCTACTCTCAACTGAAAGACACTGATCTGAGTATATTGAGCTGGAATGGACTGAATACTGAGTTTACTGAGTTTTCTTGAGTTTTATAACTGACTGAGTTCTACTGAGTTCTGCAACTGACTGAGAGTACTACTGATCATGACATGACTGAGATTTTGCAACTGACACTGGCTCTAGGAACACAGCTAAATTGTCAGGTACTAAATACTCCCAAGACTTGATAGCATGAAAAATAAAGCATAACATAATCTTGAAATACATAACACTGTACAATTGTCGATAATTTATTCATAAAGATATTTTATCAAACACTTGTAATGCATTAACTTTTACATAAATGGGGAATATATGCTATCGTGTTATAATGGCACTATTTCATTCACATGGGGAGGCATAACTGAATCATTAAATCATAAACACTTAGGATTGACATGGTTCCAATAATCAACTTGCAAATTGAAGGGTTTATCATGAAGATCATGTAATTCAACACATAATATGATTAATTTCATAAGCGCATGTAATTTAATCATGGACTAAAAGACAATAATAACATAAACATGAATTCAATTCAATTCAAGCATGGAAGATCATAATTCAACAATCATGTATTTTGAAAATAGATTTGTGGACTCTATGGATGAAAGGAACACATAGATGAACACCTAATATATCTTAATTTGTAGGTTTCTTGAAGTTCTCGGTGAATCCCTTGAGATTGATCTTGTTTATTTTAAGCTAGGGTTTGTAGTTTTTGTAAGAGAATGCTTTCAATTTGGGGATAAATTGAGTGAGTAATGACTTAAAACATTTTTAGGGATTAAATCCCTTATCTGGGCATGCTACAATCATGGGAAAAGACTGTTTTAACCCTAAATGAAATATTTAATTTCTGTTGAAATTTACTGAAATAGGCACCTAGCGCGACGCAGCGCTATCGTGTCGTGTCTCTGGAAATTACCAAATGGGAAAATTCATGGTGGCCCAATTCGATTGTATCACGTTGCTACTTTTGTTGGGACTTGAAAGTTCACCGCGATGCGGTGTAATCGCATTGGTATACTAGAAATGCATAATTGTGTAAATAAGTTATGACACGACAGGCCGATATCGTGGTACTTCACTGAAAACTGACAATTGCCATTTTAACATTCTCCGTGATGTGCTACTGGCCTGAATGAAGGTGTTTAATGACTGAAACTTAAAATATCCATATCTTCTAACCTGGTTATCGAATTTTGGCAAATTTTATATCGTTGGAAAGCTAATTCAATTTCCTACACAATGGAAGGATCTAAACTTAAAAATACCAGGTGTTTCCAAAATTTCATACTGGATAACTGATGAACTAAGAGTTAAGTTAAACTTGAGAAATAAGAGATATTACAATATCTCCCCCTTGAGAACATTCATCCTCAAATGAGACTGATTAAGCTAAGACACTGATAGATTGAGTTTACATACTGAACAAGCATGTTTAATGTATGACTAAATGACTGAAGCTACTAATAAGCTAGGTTTTCATACTGCATGTATAATGTATGACTACATGACTGAAGCTACTGATAAGCTAGGTTTTCATATATAACATGTATATTTGATGCATGAGACAACATAGTGCAAAGAAAAAGTATGCGTCAGAAAATGGAATGTACTGGTATGCTAGATAAGTTAAGGCTGAATGCAAGGGTTCATATGCATGAACAATAACTGACTGTATCATATGGAGAAACTGAACATGAGAGTACATAGATAACTGATACTACTATAAAACTGAGTGTGCACTACTATACATATAAATAAATACTTTGACTAATCTTATCTGAAGCTAAGTTCTAGATTCTGATACTGGGTAACTGATATTTAAAGTTACTGATAACTGAGTTACTAATACTAATTGACTATATCGGACAACCCTAATTCTATAAAACTAAACTGAGTTCTATATAAAGACTGAAACTGAGACTGTGGGAGGTAATCGTCTAACTGACTTGTCCCAAATAAGATAAATGAGTTGGGGTCCAACTGTGACCCCAGTTGAAAGGGTGTCAGTAATTTACTATACGTAAAGAAAACTGAAGAGATACTTCATCTGATAGGTACTCTAATGAGAACGGTGGAACCCTCATCTGTCAAATTAAAACGCCTCATAAACCCTCAACTGGCATATTTTATGTCTCAACCTATGGTGTCTACGTAGTTCTGGAATGCAAGGATTGCTTCTAAGGATATCACCCTCTACTGGCAAGTGAGCCCCCATCCTTGGGTTCACTCCGTGCTGAATCCTACTCCCAACTTAAAGACATTAAACTGAGTATATTAAACTGGACTGGACTGAATACAGAGTTTACTGTGTTTTTCTGAATTCTGTAACTGACTGAGTTCTACTGTATTCTATAACTGACTAAGAGTACTACTGATCGTGATATGACGTAGATTCAATAACTGACACTAGCTCTAGGTACACAACTAAATTTTTGGGTATTAAATACCCCTAAGACTCGATAGCGTGAAAAATAATGCATAACATAATCTTGAAATACATGATATTGTACACTTGTTCATAATTTATTAATAAAGACATTTTATCAAACACTTGTAATGCATTAACTTGTACATGAATGGGGAATACATGCTATCATGTTATAATGGCACTATTTAATTCACATAGGTATTTTATCAAATACATGGGGAGGCATACCTGAATCATTAAATCATAAATACTTAGGGTTGACATGGTTCCAACAATCAACTAGCAAATTGAAGGGTTTATCATGAAGATCATGTAATTCAACACATACTATGATTAATTTCATAAAAGCATGTAATTTAATCATGGACTAAAATCCAATACTAACATGAACATGAATTCAATTAAATTCAAGAATGGAAGTTCATAATTCAACAATCTTGTATTTTGAAAATGGATATGTGGACTCTATGGGTGAAAGAAACCCATATATGAACACCTAATTACCTTAATTTGTGAGTTTCTTGAAGTTCTTGGTGAATTCCTTGAGATTGCTCTTGTTTTGTTGAAGATAGAGTTTGTAGTGTTTGAGAGAGAATGCTTTCAATTTGTGGATAAATTGAGTGAGTAATGACTTAAAATATTTTTAGGGATTAAATCTCGTATATGGGCATGCTACCATCATGGGAAAAGAGTGTTCTAACCCTAGATGAAACATTTATTTTCATCAAAATTTTCCAAAATAGGCACTGGGCGCGATGTGGTGCTATCGCACCATATCTCTGGAAATTACCAACTAGGAAAATACATGGTGGTGTGATGTGGTGGTATCACATTGACACTTGGTTGTTACCTGGAAGTTCATTGCAATGCGGTGGAATCGCGTTGGTACACTGGAAATGGAAAATTGTGAAAATAAGCTATGGAATGATACGCCGATATCACAGTACTTCACTTGAAACTAACAATTTCTATTTTGACATACTCCGTGACACGCTACTGAACTGAATAATGGTATTTAACGACTGAAACTTAAAATAGCCATAACTTCTTACCCAGTTATTATATTTAGGAGGATTGTATATCGTTTCAAAGATAATTCAATTTCCTACGCTATGCAAGCTCTAAATAGAAAAATAATTGGCGTTTTAAAAATTTTATATTGGATAACTCATGAACTGAGAGTTAAGTTAAACTTGAAAAATACTGGGTATTATAGGTGACCCAACAGGTAAATGAAGAAGTTGCTAAAAATTCAAGGAAGTCTGAGTACTTTAAAGAAAATTTTGTTGAACTAAGAAGTTCAAGAAGTTCTTTGACACATTTTTAGAGACAAATTAAAGCGAAGGAGAATGCAATGTTCAAGAAGTTCTTTGACACATTCAGAGAACTTCACATTAATTTACCTTTGCTAGATGTTTTGTAGACTATTCCCAAGTATGCAAAGTACTTGAGGGATTCATTAGCTAATAAGCTAAAACAGTAGGATGTAGGAGTTATAACATTCACTGAAGAGTGTAGCGCTATGATGACACAAAAAATCCCTAAAAAATTGATAGATCAGGTTAGGTTTGCTATCCCTATTCATATTGGGATCAAAATGGCCCACGCACTGACTGACTTAGGGGCAAGGATAAATTTGATGCCTCTATAATTATTTAAAACATTAGTCTTGGAAAAGTCTAGATCGACCACTGTAGTGTTACAACTAGTAGATGGGTCATTTATACATCCGAATGGAATAATTAAGGATGTCCTCATAAAGGTTGATAAATTCATTATACCTATTGACTTTACTGTTCTTGATTTTAAAGCAAATGAATAGGAACCAATCATCTTGGGGAATTCATTCTTAGCAACTGAAGGGGCTTTGATTGATATTAGAGAAGGCATGCTCAAAATGAGGGTCTATGATAAAGAGGTGGTTTTTGAAGTGTACAAAGAAGCCATTGTAAATTAACAATATAAAGATTTATGTGTGATCAATGTTATTGAAGGGGAAAAGTATGGGGTGGTTAATCCACCAAGGACCTCTTTGGATTATTTGATTGAGCGGCCCAAGTGGAATCCATTATTTCCCAACATGATGAAGGTTGAAGTGAAGAAAGATGTTGACCTTGAGAGTTCAAACTCAAGAGGTCAGAAATAAATAAGAAAATAGCTCTCGAAAGGGAGTAAAAGTGAAGAAATATGGTTAAGTTGATATGGGTTGTGCCGCGATACTAAATCAAGCGCTGCTTGGGAAGCAACCCAAGTTCATTAGGTATGTTTTATTTTTAGTTTTAGTTGTTGTTTTTGGTTGAGTCACAGGTTAATGGAAAGTCTGAGTACCATAAACTTGAGCAAAAAAGCATAGCAAACACTGAGTGTGGGGTTTTAGACCATCTTGATATTTAAAAGATGCTACTAGCTAGGCCTAGAGACCTAAGGGAGTATTTATTTCTCTTCCCTTCAAATTCACTTTAGGGACAAAGTAGATTTTTAAGTCTAGGGTGGGGAAACTCCTAAATTTTGGCTCAATTTAAAATTTTTGTGTAGGGTATTCTTGTTGGTGCTATTTTTTATTACATAATGCATGTGGGTTTGTTTGTAAAATAATGTTGATTGAGTGAAGTGTTACTTTTGAGACACTAAGGCTCAAGTTCTTGACTCTTGTACTTGTTGGCTTAAATTTGAATTTGTGCTACTACTTGATTTGGAGTCTATAATGATCCTATTGAGTTGAACATGTGCAATATGTGATGTGAGGTATTTTGTATATTTCTTATTGCATTTGATGTCTAGAACTTGCCCGGTGTATGTGTAAATCAAAATAAAGAGTTGGGTTTAGGAAATGATTTAGGCATTTCTTTGATAGTCTTGTTTTATACCTTCTATTTGTCCTACCCTTGTGCATTATCCTAGTTAACCCCAATTGAGCCTTTATCTTTATCTTTGGTAACCTCATAAGTAGCCTAATCTCTTCTTTGATAGACCATAATTTGATCCAAAAAGCTTAGGAGCTTTAATGAAAAATTAATTGAGTAAGGAGTTTGAGAAATAAGAGAAAAAGGTGAATTTGAAGCCCCAAGGTAATAGTTATTTGTGTTATAACTGATTTATGGTGGATGGGTGTGATGTAATTTATGCTAAAAATATTGCTATGTTTTTGAAAAATGATAAAAATTGATGCATATGGTAGTAAACTATATGTCAACCAAGTGTTTGTGAAAATTCTTAAAAGAGATGGGGAAAAACAAAAGGTATGGGCAGATGAAAAAGTGTAAATTGGCTATTGAAGAGTAGTTTTAAATGCATAATGTAGTGTATTAAATCTCTTAGAGAGGTTAGTAACTCTTTCCAAATAGTTTATACTCGTCCCTTAGCCTACATTACAACCCAAAAAACTCCTAATTGATCCTAAGCTTTACATTCTGACATTAGTGTAGCATTACCTAAGGGAAATCCTACAGTTCATTATGTGTAACTTTTGAATTCCTTGTGAGGATGAGCGTAATTTGATTTTTGTACCCACTATATTATAAATTGCATTATTATGAGTGATTATGGGTAACTTTCTTGTTGTAAGGGGCACATGTTTGATGAATGCAGGTGATTTGTATGGTATCTTTGATTGAGAAATATGCATGAGTTTTTCACTAGGTGAGTCAATTCTTGAGGCTAGAATGTTTTGAAGTAGTGTTCATGAGCTTTCAATTACGTAAATAACATACTTAGAATAGTAACTTGCATTACGTGTAGTCATTGTAGTACTAGCTTGAGTATATTGCATTAGTAGAAGTATAGAGTCTCCTTAGTTGATGATGATTATAGTTAAGATTTGTTCGAGGACGAACAAGGATTTAAGTGTGGGATGGTGATATTGGGTGTATTTATGCATTCTAGTGTCACTATTCTAGTCTTTTTAGCTTTGTTTCGAGGATGATTCTATGCTATATGAGTTGATAATAATAAAAATATGTATCAAAGTGTTAAATAATATGTTTACAATGGTTACAAGTGTTTTCTAACATGTTTGTACTTAATAGAGTCAATTAGAGTTGAATAGAGAAAACTAGTCTTTCTAGCTTGAGCTAGTTGCTTATCTAGCCTAACTTGTTGGATTATATGATGTTTTAAGTGTTACTTGTGGTTTTAATGATGTTATTATATGTGGAACAAATTTTTATAAGTGTAAGTTCAATTGAGTCAAGAAAAGAGAATTCAATTGAGTCAAGAAAAGAGTCAAAACATTGAGTGGAAAATCATGGAAAATTTCCTAGTCTAAGCTCTTGTTTTTATTTATCATGATGGATGTTGTGTTGTTTGACCCTCTAATTCATGCGGTGGGTTCTTTTAGGATCCTTTTTGAGATTAATATAATGATATATGGATTATTTAAAGGCTGGAAAATCATTGTAAGGGCACCACAATACAAGGGATGAAAGGAGGAAGAACCAACACTTAACAAAAATTCGGAGGACAACTTCCAGTGGCACCATGAGATTAGCATGCGTCGCATTCTCTATTCCTATGGAATAGAGGGTGCATCGCATAATACATTCCATAGTAATAGAGTTTTTTATGCATCCTCTACTCCACCCCTAGTTATTTCATGCTAAATCAACTCCAACACGGACTTGGCTTACCCTTAAACTATCAATACATGTTGTATCACGTTTTTACATATCTTTTGGACATATTTTGGAGATCAAGGGGCTACTACAACTTCATAATTAGGTTTTTCTTATTTATATTTAGTTCATACATTATTTTAGTCATTAATTACAATATTGTGATTACGATTATGACTATGTGTGGCTAAATGCCCTCTTCCGGGCTTAAAGCCAAGAACATGAGTATTATTATTTTGAATTAAGTTTGTTTTATTTACTTATCACTGTTGTTTGTTTGTTTATTGTTTCTATCACTATTTTAAGGATTCACGACCCTTAAAATACATCCATTAATAACCTTTTGAACTCGGGAGAGATAATAGGGAGATAGAACATGGGAATAAACAAAGTATGGTTTGTGTTTCTTTATAAAATAAGGAATTCAAATTAGTATCTAGGACAGGGATGTCTTAGATGCCTTACTTGATTCAAGTGTAGGATGATATTTTTAAAGAACTTAAGTGACTTATTACATCCTCGCACAACAATGTAGTTTTAAGGTTCAACTTAGGTAAAAGATAAGAGGTTGGGAAATCATAATCATACATTTAACCCTACGAATCAACAACAAGGATAAGCAAGTTAATGAATCAAATCCTATAACATGGTATGATTGTTCAAAGTGCTTCAACCCTGGGTTTGTCTTATTGATTGTCTCAATATCTTTACTTTATGGTTTGTTTATCTTATTTGCAATTAAAAATTCCAAACACTCTTTTCGGTTACTCTCGCATCAATTGAATCTAAATTGTTGACTGAAATCTTATCGTTGTCGAATCAAGTGTCTATGGAATCGATACTTGGCTCTCATTAGGCTACTTTACTACTTGATAAGACCACGTACACTTGATTGTATACTTGGGTGTTGTTACAAGGCCTTTCAAAATAATGGAGGCTTACCGACTGCAACTGCTGATAAATAAATCTACTGCTTAGCGGAACCCTAGGACTGTTCTTCAGATCCTAAAATATAGGGGGTCAATATAAATGTACTGGTATGTGAAACACTCCAAAATAACATGTTTTTATACAACATAATGAGAGCCTTTCATAAAACAACAAACATAATGCATAAGTGAAAACACATGGGCATACTTTAATGAACTTCAAAACACTTCTTTGAAACTATGACTCAATATTTACTTTATTTCTGAGCTAGATGGATCACCCTACATACATGGTAATCCATGGACTGTATGGATCCTGCCCATAAACCATCGGATAGTCTCCCAATCTAAGTTTACTGCAAAGATGGGAAATATTATGATAAATATGCCTACTTGCAAACATACCATGCCATCCCACTTGACGAGTAGCACATAAAGACCCGTATCGGCAAAACACGATTTCGAGTTAAGAGTTATCTAAACTCAATCCTTCTTCAGATAACCAATAAATCAAATAGACAATATATTTCATATCAAGAGAGGGATTTCGTTGTCATGCTCTCAGTTAAACCTTCCATAACTAAAAACGTACATATATATATAAGGGGCTATAATTCTATTCTACGAAAAAGAGTTCAATACAATTTATATACTTTCATCCAAACAATTTCATGACATACTTTTCGAACAACATCAAAACTCTTCATTGTAACATGATTATAAATCCTTAAACTTGATAAAACCATAAAACTTATGCCCATGGAGTTTAGGATAGTCCCACGTACCTTATGTTGTTTAGTTTGAAGATTGGAACCCTAATCTTGACTCTTTTATTGAAATCTTTAACTTGGAAGGATTAGTTTCTTCATCTTTAGGAATGATCTTGTGAGGAAACCCTAACCTTGGTTTTGAGAGTGTATAGGAGGATTTTGAGATGTTTAATTGATGAAATAGCAGAAAAGTAATGCCCCTTTAGGATTATAAATCATGGGATAAGAGTTATAAGGGGTGAAAAGACTAAAAAGACCTTAAAAATATGGAACCAACTGTTGTAAAATAGTGGTGGGCATTGGAGCGCACGATACGGGCTAATTGTGCGATCTCACTGGCTCTCTCACGAAAATGGCTATAACTTTTTGCTCGGGTATGGGATTAAGGCGAAATTGATATCATTGGAAAGCTGACTCAGTTATGTACAATTTTTCAGGTCTTGAGATACAAAATTCTACTTGTATATAAAGTTATACACATTAAAATAGACCCTCATAAAATCAAATACAAAAATTTAGCCAAATTAAAGGTTCTTAGCTCAACTTTTCTCTAAGTGATTCCTATGAAGATTTTTTACCTCGAAAGCACTTCAAACACAAGGATAAAGATAATGAAACTTATTCTTACTTGTAAATAATTTATATTAGAGCTTACACACATAGGAACAACAGTTTGATTTCTAGTTCAAAAGTGCGAGGTGTTATATTATCTCCCCCTTAGGATCATTCATTCTCGAATGATGGGTAGGGACCTTTAGAAGCTCCAAAAGTATAGAAAAAAGAACATAATCTATTATGACCTGAGAGTACACCCTAGTGATCACATGGTGCTTATGGTACCGAGAGACCCCAAGATAACCCTTGAGATGGTACCTGCTGTGAGCACTGAATAAAACTAATAACAAAAGATTTATTTAGAAGAATTTAACTAAAATTTCCATAAGGTTTTAAGTCATAATTCTGGTAATCCTTGCAAAACAATGTTGATAACAATAATTGAAAACTAATTAACTGTCTGTACTAGTCTGAAACCCTTTAAAATGACTGACTGTAGAGTTTTGGGGACAAGACCCCAACTAACTCTAAATGACTAAATAACTGAACTACTGATATACTGAATGCAAGATAACTCATCCTCAAAGGAGAAGGACTCACCACTGTTGACTGCTGCTAATAGGCTTATTTGCCTAAGTACGATCAGGAACCCGAGCGTCCGAACCTATGATTTAAGACATCATAGTACAAGAAATGAGTATGCAATCAGTACTTTGAATGTACTAATATGCTAAATAAGGTTAGGCTAATATTCATGGTTTCATGGGCATGCGTAGTAAATGACTGAATGTATAGCATGAAGTACTAAGTAAAATACATGAAATCTATAAATACTAAGAATGTATGACCAAGCATAAAATATGTTCTGAATATAGTCTAAAAGCTGAAATACTGAGTACTGATAAATGTGTAACTGATGTTTGTATGCTATGGTCAAGAAAAACTAAAACTGAATTATAGAGTTGAATACTGGATTGAGACGATGGGAGTTATCTTGTAACCAACATAAACCATGTGAGATATCATAGAGTCCAATGTCTGACCCACGTTGACGAGAGCTATTCTATCCTTTCCATCAGATTAAAACTTAAACTATAGTGATCACTAAACTGAGCCTATATTAGGAAAAGGGAACACTCTCTGGAGAGGCCCTTAGACCTATAGTGGCATGGAGTTTTTGGGAAAGTAGGATGTGTTGAACCCACACTTTCCACTCGGTGCTAAATCCTACTCCCAGTTGAAATACATTGAGTTACTAACTGGTGCATTCACTGATAAATGATAAGCTCAGGTCATGGTATGTTAAAAATGCTAGTGCATACAGTTTCTTGCGTATTTATTAACCTTAAATATATTATGATAACTAACTGGATGAAAAAGACTCTTGGTTTATCTGAAAATATTCTAAAAATACTAAAAATATGTAAAAAACTAAATTTAGGGTATTCATAACCCCCAAGACTGGATAGAAATAATAGAAATATCATACTAAACCTTTGAGAACATGATATGAAAGAATTTATTCAAAACTTATTCTTGTAGGCATTTCATCCAAAAATTGCAATGCAAGGTTTAAGCTAAGAATGAGATTAGTTTTAAAATATGTAGTAATAGAATGATTTCAATAATAAAATCAGCAATTATGGTTTAAATCAATGAACAACACCAGTCAAACATATGGGGTTTAATAACAACAACAATTATGTGTTAACATGGTATAGAATCGAAATTCATGGAAATTCACGGTTAAAAATCATAATAATCATGTAAAAATCATAACTTTGAATTTAAAATTGGGTTCTTGGTATCCGTGGGTGAAAAGGACCCATGGATGAACATCTAACATACCTCAAAAGCTTGAATATTGAAAGAGAATAACTTTTCTTGAACGTTCATGGATTGAAAATTATAATTTGCTTGGTTTTCTTAAAGAAGGGCTTGAATATTGTTCTTGGAAGATGATTTTGTGAGGAAACCCTAATTTTCTTGTTCTTGAGAGTGGAGAGGATTAAGGGTTTTTAAAACTTAATTATGATGTCCATGTATGTATTTTTGATAATTTAAGTCATGGGAGGTGAGGAAAAAGACCAAAATACCCCTCTAAATCTGATTGGGAATTGCTGAATTTCAGGGGTGACGACTTGGGCTGATAATTCATCACTTAGGTGACGACCCGTAATCCCAAGTCGTCACTTAGAAGCTGGAATTTATGATTTTCTTCCTAAGGCTGAAGACTTGGGCTGATAAGTTGTGACATAGGTGACGACCCATTAGCTCAGGTCATTACTTTGTTGACAGGCTGACATACTGACATGCTGGAGTAAAATGGGTATAACATTTCGCTCTGATATAAGATTTTTGTAAAATTGGTGTCGTTGGAAATCTAATTCAATTATATATCTGTTGGTTGGTCATGACCTCAAAAGTTATTTGTAGAATGAATGATATTCTTGTTTGAAGTTTGCTATGGCAATATCCTTCTCATGAATTCAATTAGTAAGGGATGTTTTCATTCGTCTAATAGATAGGACATATTTGATGACCTAATACACATAAAACTCGATAATAAAACTACCAAAGCACTATAATTTATTTCTCATGACTTTTAATCATGGTTCTAATATTGGTTTGGATTATCACGGTATTACAATATCACCCCCTTGGGAACATTTGTCCTCGAATAAGGCTAGTTAAGCGAAGAGTACTGAAGAATTTGAGATCGTATACTGAACATATATGAATGGGAACATGAGAACATAACTGAGTTTGTAACATGATACATAAACTGAATATCATGAACTAAACTGGTTTTCTTGAATACATGCAATGACATAAGAATGGATTTAAGGCTGAGATTGGAACGAGAGAGTCAACTTATGAGTATCCATTATTTCAAGCTGGATCTTGTTACATGAAGGGAAGATGGAAGGTTTAGGACATGAAAGCTCGGGGGGATTATAGTACATCTCCCCCTTAGGACATTATGTCTCTAAAAGATACTGACTTGGCTGAAGTACTGAGGAAAGACTGAGATGGTGCATGAAATACTTACGAACTGAATCATAACTGGTTATTTGCAATCTAAAATTGATGCTTGATGCATGAACTGAACTAAATTTTATGACTTGCACAGTTGTGAAGGAATTTCCTCATGAATAGGAGGGCTGAAACCTATAGGAACTTGTGTGTTTGACTGCTAAACCGTATTACTGGCTATTACAACTAACTCATACTAAAAGCTCATACTTAACTGGAGTATTTCTTCGACACTCTTTCTATAAAGTTCTAAAGACTTTAGGAAGCAAGGAATCTTGGCATAGTCTGAATAAGACATCTGACTAAGAAATCACAACAAGGCTAAAATTCTGTAATATGAGACACAGGCCTACAAAACATCAGCTAGGATAGAGTTACTAAGCCTTATGCACTGCAACTACTATTTTACAATCTTAGCCACACTTCTCAACTACTCCCTCAACTATACTTTCTACTTCAATACTGCACTTCACTTGAGGCTACTAAAAATATTCACATGGGCACTGATAATTCTACCTATTGAAATCTAGGCTGGACTGAATTTTCTCACTATGTTCAATCCTACTTGAAAAAAATCTACAAAATGCACACATCACACTGTAAAGATAGTCTGAATCTTGAATTCAACACACCCTGCATTTTCACAACTTCTCATGTCATGAATAATTCTTATTACCTCTTCAACAGCTATATTTAACTTTTTACTAGGCATCCACTATGCACAATGTATTTATCAAGTTACATGCCAACATGACATTCAAGTTTATTTTCCTAAATATATATCAACTTCTAAACCACCACCCACGAAAGCATTTTTCTCATATTCTCTAATACCTATATCAATAAAACTCTCCGACGCTGCCCCTAAGAAAATATACATGAAGTTTTCAACTAACCATGATATGTACCAAAAACATAGCCTCAATTTCACTTCATACTTACTGCCTTAGCTAAATCGATAAATGTTTACTCTCTCCCAGCTAAGCAATTGCTTATCACTACTATTATTTCATAAGGAGAGGTCACTAAAAGGTTAAACATGAGGACCTAAAGAATGAATGAACACTGTACATAACTTGACATAGAACTGAGACATGAGGAATAGAGTATCAAACATTATGGATTTATCAAGAGATCTAAACTGAGGATATACATGAATTAAATCTGAATATTGATGATCGTTAAGAGTGTAGCATGAGTACTAGAACTGAAAATACCGTAAAGCATGAGTACATGAGTCATGAGTTGCATGACCTGAGTTTTGGAGTTTCTAAATCATGGAACATGATTCATACTACTAGGTAAACTGGAACTCCTTATACTAGAAACTATAAGCGTACATGATTTTTGATAGTGTGCACGAATATGAGCTATGATCATAGAGATGACATGTAAGGCATAAATAGATATCGTGATAACTGAAGTACAAAACTTTATACTAAGATACGAATGGTTTAGGCATCTCCCCCTACTGATGTTCTACAATACACTGCATCATTACTAGAATCTAAGAGCTTAGCTTGGTTACTTGTTCTATCATCTCCTCCTTGGCTTAAAGCCATCATTCTATGTTTGTAACCAACTAATCAACAACTCCTAACTAAATTGCCATCACCTTACTTTAGAATCTGGGGGATAATAATATGCATAATTGGTAAACTCACCCTGAATGACTATGCTTAGTAATGTAAAACTTGCTGGTAGTACTTTCTTTTGATATACAACTCTTAGCCATCTATAGCCCCAACAATCATCATGTAACAACTTAAAGTTGATGAACTTAGAATTTTCAGCTCCTATTTCTATTAGCTCAACCTTCAATGATTCAAACTTAGATTCTAACACATAACATGAATACCCCCAAATCTTTAATAAGCATACTACTTTCATCATAGCCTACAAATATCACAACCACAACATATGTTTTGAATCAATAGACTTAAATTTTTGCATAGACTACTTCAAGCCTATTGATTCTCCATTCATATAACTATCCCCATGAAATATAATCTGCCTAAATTTAGATGACACTATCCTAACTCTACTACTATTTCTCAACTCCTGGTTTTATGCTTCTAATTCTAGATCATATGCTATCATAGGATTCTGAAAAGGAATCTAAAAACGCGTCTGACTCCTCAGAACTAAGGTACTACTACCCCTTCATTACTATCTATTTCATCGGGAAACTAAAACTGAATGACTTTATTTTTTAAATCAACAGAAGTAATTTTCTGGAATACTGTAATTGAGCAATTTCCATATACTCATCTAGACAAAATTGGTTTACCTACTGGGGTAGACATTAATAATGGCTCTGCTAATTTTTTGAACTAACTTCGAAATGAATAGCTATATAGGGGTTACAACAGAAAGTGAAGCTCTTGGGTAAAACAAAGAACAAAGATGAAGATGAAGGACTTATAATGTACCATAGATACATCAAGAGAGCTTTCTTGATCCTGTCAAAACTGAAGTGCATATACCCTATTCCGATACTGGCCACTAGTTGCGCTGGAAGTGGCACCCTGCTGAGTCGGGCGACCGAATGGGACTAGAAAATGATTGGACTGACCCTATTGGCAGAAATCCCTTTCCCTCTGATCCATTACTCTATACTTCCGCATTCTTTGGCTTGGCTTATCACATCCAAAACATACAGCACTTCCAGATTTACACACACCTAGGTGATTTCTATCATATTCTCTGCAAAGAGGATGGGTAAGACCATTACTCGCACTACCTTGGGTTTTAGAGCCTGGCGCCCCATCCCGACTGGCATTCCTGAACTTTGGTACTGGCACAATTGCTAAAGATGGAACTAGGGCTAAACACTTCTGGATAAGCTAAGAATGGTTACTGCCCTCCAACTAAGCAAAATTAAATCTACCTGTCCTAGCCATCTTACTCTTTCTTTCTTTCTCCCTACACTTCCCCACCTCAATCTGCTGAGTATGAACTATAAGCCTAGGTAGGACAATAACCTACTGATTATTATAAGCTGCTACTGAGTGAAAGAAGGTAGGGAGTTGGCTCTAAATTTTCCATAAGAGACATACTCATTCAGGGGATCTTCCTGAACAGGTGAAGGTGTGGGATAATTCCCATTCCTCCCTCTGTTATTCTTTTTGGGAATCATTCTCTGTACATAAAAGGAAGGATGAGTTAGGAAGAGAGTTTAAATAGAGCTCACACTCTTTCACATGATATGAACACTTTCAAAGTGTAGAACATAAAGGAACTAGTGAGATCTTGTTAATCCCACATGCAATCCCATAACCATGTGTGGGAACTTCTAAGAAAGCTCTATCTATAGTGATTTGAGCTTGACTATTTCAATTAACTCAAAAAAAGGTAGAGATGGCATGAATATAGAAAGATGACAATCTCTATAACTCTCTTAGAAGATATTTCTACAGCATAAGCTAAGATAGGAAAGAAGAGAAACTTTTCCTAAAACATCTCATAGCTTTCTGTCCATAAGTGTGGCGCGCTTTACACCCATGCATAAGACTCTACTTGATGCGGTTTTCAGACTCTCTAGGACACTTTAAAACCTTAGGCTCTAATACCAAGTTTTTAATGACCTGGTAGTATACCCTAGTCATCACACGGTGCTTAGGGTCCCGAGAGACCCTAACCTAACCCATGAGCTGGTAGCTGCTGTGAGCACTGAATAAAACTGATAACAAAAGATTTATTTTATGAAATTTAACTAAAATTTCCATAAGGTTTTAATTCATAATTCTGATAATCTATACAAAACAATGCTGATAATAACAACTAAAAACACTAACTATTTGTACTAGTCTGAAATCCTCTAAACTGACTGACTATGGAGTTGATGGGACAATCCCCCAACTAACTCCAACTGACTAAATAACTAAACTACTGATATACTAAATATAAGATAACTCATCCTCGAAGGATGAGGACTTACCACTATTGACTACTGCTGATAGGCTAATTTACCTAAGTATGGTTAGGAACCCGAGCGTCCAAACCTATGATATAAGACATCATAGAGCAAGAAACAAGTATGCGATCAGTACTTTGAATGTACTGGTATGCTAAATAAGGTTAGGCTAATATGCATGGTTTAATGGGCATACATAGTAACTGACTGAATGTACAGCAGAAAGTACTAAGTAAAATGCATGAAATTTATAAAGACTGAGAATGCATGACCAAACATAAAACATGTTCTGAATATAGTCTGAAAATTGAAATAATAAGTACTAATAAATGAGTAACTGAATCTGTATACTATGGTAAAGCAAAACTGAAATTGAATTACAGATTTAAATACTGGACTGTGACTGTGGGAGCTATCATGTAACCGATATAAACCATGTAAGCTATCATGGAGTCCAACGTCTGACCCACGTTGAGGAGGGACATTCTATCCTTGCAATTGGAATAGAACCTGAACTGTAGTAATTACTAAACTGAGCCTATATTGGTCAAAGAGAAACACTATCTGGCGAGGCCCTTAGACCTACGGTGGAACATAGTTTCTAGGAAAGTAGGATGTGTTGAACCCAAACTTACCACTCGGTGCTAAATCCTACTTCCAACTGAAAGACACTGAATTACTAATTGGTGCATGCACTGATAATAAATAAGCTTAGGTCATGGTATATTAAAATGACAGATTATACAGATTCTGGGGTAATTATTAACCTTAAATAGACTATGATGACTAACTGGATGAAAAAGACTCATGATTTATCTGAAAACATTCTTAAAACTATGTAAATATTTAAATTTTGGGTATTCATAACCCCCAGGACTCGATAGAAATAATAGAAATATCATACTAAAACTTTGAGGACATGATATGTAAGCACTTATTCAAAACTAATTCTTGTAGGTATTTCATCAAACACTTGCAATGCATAGTTTAAGTTAAGCATGGGATTAGTTCTAAAACTTGTAGTAATAACATGATTTCAATAATAAAATCATCAATTAAGGCTTAAATTAATGAACAACACCAGTCAAACATGTGGGGTTTAATAACAACAACAATTACATGTAACATGGCATAGAATAGCAATTCATGGGAATTCATGGTTAAAAATCATAATAATCATGTAAAAATCATAGCTTTGAATTTGAAATTGGATTCTTGGACTCCATGGGTTAAAAGGACGCATGGATAAAAATCTAACATACCTCAAAAGCTTGAATCTTGAAAGAGAATAACTTTTCTTGAACGTTCTTGGATTGGGAATTATAATTTGCTTAGTTTTCTTGAAGAAGGGCTTGAATCTTGTTCTTGGGAGATGATCTTGAGAGGAAACCCTAATTTTCTTGTTCTTGAGAGTGGAGAGGATTAAGGGATTTTAAAACTGATTTATGATGTCTATGTATGTATGTTTGATGATTTAAGTCATGAGAGGTGAGGTAAAAGACAGAAATACCCCTCTGAATTTGAATGGGAATTGCTGAATTTCAGGGGTGACGACTTGGGCTGATAGGTCGTCACTTAGGTGATGGCCCGTCACCCCAGGTCGTCACTTTGTTGACAAGGAGTAAAATGGGTTTAACTTTTCTCTCCTATATTTAATTTTGATGAAATTGGTGTCGTTAGAAAGCTAATTAAATTATCTATCTGTTGGTGGGTTATGAGCTCAAAAATTCTTTGTAGAATGAAAGATATTCTTATTTGAAGTTGACTATGGCAATATCCTTCTCAAGAATTCAATCGGTAAGGGATATTTTGATTCGTCTAATAGATAGGAAGTATTTGAGGCCCTCATACACGTAAAACTAGATCATAAAACTACCAAATAACTATAATTTATTACTCATGAGTTTAAATCATGGTTCTAATATTGGTTTGGATTCTCAGGGTATTACATAATTTCGCGTTGAACACTTTTCCTTCACGAACTATTCAAAGGCATCAATCGAGCTTCATGATAACCTGTAGTGAAACATAGAAGCGCGAGATAATGAGACTTTACATAGAGATGATCTTGCAGATGAGTTCTATGAAACATAATCATTATAACATAAGGTATGAGTTTAATTGGTAATCATAGACAAGATTTATATCGGTACAATCATGATATGATATTTCGCAGGAGATAGGGATAAAATCATTCTCTACTTTACATGATACAACGGATATAGCCAAACCTACAGACACTACTCTTCTATGCCCCAACATTAAAACACTAAACTTCATCATATCCAAATTATAATTCTCCCATCACATATCTAACTACAAGAGTTCGAGTTCCACAATATAATACTCTTATGTTGATGCCTGACTCGGAGAAATGAGGTGCTAGCTTAAGCAATGGGACTCCATACTCTACATCTCTTTAATAAGATTACTTGACCTTATCACTACCATAAAACACCTTCGAGTTTTAATTCAAGGAGTACTAACCACATAGTACATTGGTTGTGTTTTAATTAAACACAACATTCAAAACTATCATTACTTCACCCACTTCATGGATCTCCCTACTAAGACCAACAATTTCAATCACTCTCACAAATATTTTCTCTGCATACCTCTTTCCCAACTATTTCACATAACGAAAGTCTATCTCATTCTTTCTCACATCACTTATAACCTTAGTTAAGAAAATCACATCAAAATTTTCACATTCAAGAACATCTAATCCCCCTTCCTAAGTCACTACTATTCTTCCATAACTACTTATCATACTATCATTCGGAGGGTCATTACGGGGCCCGAGCATAAGATCATGAATTGGAGAAAAATTATAACGCATATTTGTTGATCTACTTATGGTGGGACATTAGGTAAAGATACGATACAATCACAAAGTGCTTCATATATCAAGTGTCTCGATCATAAGTACATTGTAGCTCTGGCATAAACACAACATAGCATAAGTCCTTAGGACAGACCATAGTGAGAAACATGAGCGCTTAAATCACGAGTCATATAATATAAGTTTGGAATTCATGAAGTCAACAATTGAGACAAAGACTTCTACTTGAAGCCATCATTTCTCGTTTTCAGAGTTAAAATAGTCATGAGTTCGCACAACTTTATCATTTTGGCAAATCACAATATAAAATGAATTAGTACCATATGAAAATATAGTTCCTTAGAACCAAGCATGATTTGGGACATGGATTTATGGATCATGAACATCATAACATAGGGCTTGAATATATGGAAGACTGCATTTACTGAGACATCATTGCTTCTAGTTTGGAGGTCAGATCATTAACATAAGTCTATAGAGAACTCGAACCATAGTCATAGGCATGACTTGAATGCTTGACATAAGACACTAGCAGAATAATCTCCTAAATTAAAGTAGGAGGAGTATGCTTGAATAAAAATAGGTTTATCATGGATACTCCCCGCAACTTGTCACACTGATAAAATTTGGGAACTACCATAATTCACCATATCCCCCTTAGATCAAAGTCACAATCCTACACTTGCAGACGTATACCCTCATCATATCTATAACCACAACTCTCAACACAATGGGGGGTCAGTACACACATGAACACAACTCCTCTAAAAAATATTAATAAAAACGCACAAATTTCTTTCTGGGACCTCCCCCTTCAGGGACACTAATCATAACTTTCTCTAACCTCCAAAGTCATAGACTTATGACTAACATTATCGTGGTCATAGACATCCATGCTTCTAAACACTTAACACTCCACCTTCAACTCCATAGAATACTAACATTGCACCTCTAATGACATAGCCTACAACTTAAGAAAATTTGTAAAACTATACCAATGGTGCATATTGCCTTCCTATATTTTCTCAAGTTCAAGTTTAATGAATAATATACAACTCCCCAGACTTCTCCATACTACAAAATTTAAGAACACAAACTAGGTACACATGAGACTTATACATATAAAACCTTATCTAACAACATGCTACCTGGGGGTTCAACTTATCATTATATAATCACTCTCTTATCCACTTAATGACTCAACCATGATTCATCATTTTTAACACTAGTTCTCACGTACATATATAACAATTATACACTCTTTCTTCAACAAATTGCCAACCCAGGCCATTTCAGATCTCACATTAAGCCTACTAGTTTATTCCCATAGAACACGTATCATTAACCTTAAGCTACTATCCTCACCACCATAATCTGCATCTAAAGTTCAAGCCTATCGTCTAATAGAACCAATCAAATAAAGTATGTCACATACTATATCAATCAATCGAATTAAAATATCAACCTCAGTATTTTATTTCACTTAACTATGACCTATAATTTCATCCTCTCCATAACATTACAACATCACCTCAAAATCTACTACATACCTTCTCACATGTAGTACTACTTCATAAAGTCAAGGGGGGTGGGGGAAGTAACATAATAGTGATAGTCGATCTTAATATTATATTATAACCCATTACAATATTACCAAAATATTCCAGTTCCTCACATCATATTTACTTACCCAAGCATACATTCAGACTACCTTGAAATTCCATTTACACCAATGAGTCTATACCCATAACTTATTGACTAGTCTACCTCTTTCTATTCACAACCTATAAATAATTTCTGCAACCACCATAACCATCCATTTTGAGATCCTTCATTATTGTGAGCGAATAATGTTCATAGCCAGTTGCTCTTCATAGATTACCATACAAGCTACAAATATAACTACCACATTAGCCTATCACTATAAAATGGCAACTCATCCCTAATTAACGTGTATACAACTAAAACTGGCTTATTAATACAAAAGTTATCCTTACTCTGACTTCTAAAATTGAGACTCTATATAAGTAACTTCTAGACCATCTTACAACTCATAGGTTATGATTTTAAATATTATTCCAACATTCCGTCATATATCATTACCTTTAAGCATGCCATCTGTAACATGAATTTTGAAAGGGACTGAATACACTTCATACCTCAGGATCAAATGCATGATTGATGTAAAAAGGGGTATAATCTTAAATCAATCCACTTAAAAGAAATTATGGACTTCTCTCAAGTCCTTGTGCAATTTCATACTTTTATGACACAATTAGAAGGGACCGCCTTATTTAGACTCTAAGACTTTACACTTGAACTGACTCAATAATGAAACATAGTTAATAAAGTTAGATTAAAGAAGAAATCTGGATAACTTCCAAATGGACAACACAATGGCACGATCTATAACTTGAAGAAAAGTGAAACATTCCTAAACGACTAGTAGCTTTCTACTTATAAGTGTGGCGCGCTACACACCCATAAATAGGACTCTACCCAACGCAATTTCATAGACACCTTGGGACCATGAACTATGCTCTGATACCAAGTTTTTCACGACCCGAACAGAGGAACTAGCTGTGACAGGCATCCCAGACCATGAAGGCATAAAAGCCCTTCTCTAACTGGCATTCATATACACAATTCATATACTATAAGGAAATGCAAAAAACATAGCAAAATAAAAACATGGTCATTCTCTTTTACTTCAACCGAACAACACGAATATAGTTTCATACATATTCAAAAACATATGACACTAGTCTGCGAAATCTCTAACAACATAAAAATGACTTCTAACTAAAAACTAGGACAAGGCCCCCAGTCGGACCATGCACTAAGATCAAACGATAATGTCTCGTAACAAAGCCTTTCAAAATAAGAGGGGCTCACTGACTGCCACTGCTGATAAACAAATCTACTGCTTAGGGGGACCCTGAGATTGTGCCTCAAATCCTAAAATATAGGGGGTCAATACAAATGTACTGGTATGTGAAACAATCTAAAATAATGTGTTATTATACAACATAATGAGAACCTTTCGTAAAACAATAAACATAATACATATGTTAAAACACATGGATATACTTTAATGAACTTCAAAACACTTCTTTGAAACCATGACTCAATCTTTACTTTATTTTTTATCTAGATGAATCACCCTACATACATGGTAATCCACAAGCTATGTGGATCCCACCCATAACCCGATGGATAGGCTCCGAATGCCGCAAAGATGGGAAATATCATGAAAAAGTATGCCTACTTACCGACATACCATGCTATCCCACTTGCCGAATAGCACATAAAGACCCATATCGGTAAAACACAGTTTTGAGCTAATAGAAATATACCAAAATTTCCATCAAATAGATCCATAGAAAATAAAGAGAATGCAAAATCCAAGCTTTAATTTTAATAATTCTTTATTTGAGAGTCACTCTAATGTGTTCTTAGCTTAAAAGTAGTACAATAATGCTCATGATGGTGGAAATAAGCTAAAACCCCCAATTTATCCATAAATTCCCATTTACTTAAATTTATAAAAATTCCACTACACTCTTGATCTACTTGAGATGATCTAGAGCAGACCTAGAGTAGATTGGGCACAGATGGGGATGTTTTGTCCATTTTGGCCACCCACTTGGCAGGTGACCTCCCAACATGTCCATGTGATCGGGCTCTTTTTCTTTCATATTTGACCTCCCATTGAATTGAATGGATTGCTCATATTCATTTTCAGTTGTTACCTACACAGTTAAGCATTATGCATAAGAATAACACCAAATAAATGGAAAAGCATAATAATTTAAACTTAAAAGGTGCTAATAAGTTGTCAAATTGATGACTTATCAACCCCCCAAGCTTGAACGATTACTAGTTCTCAAGCGCCGAAGAATAATCCAATGAGATCTATACTAAAGATCTAGACTAATAAATCTGTACAAAGACTACTCAAGCATGTCATAGCAATAAGTAAACCTACAATTTTCAATAAGCCATATCTATGAAGCAAGGATGCAAGTTTGTATCCAATGAACCTTTCAAATTACAACGTATCTCAAGAGGTGACATAAAATTTTCAAAGATCATCTCAATTTTCACACTGCAACTTACCTCATCTATGTACCAAAATTGAGAGTAAACCATCACCTTATACCCCAAAGTATCGATCTTGCTCACATGCAAGTGTTAGCTCCACACACACAAAATATTTCAATTCATAAAGGAGCTCAAATAATAAAAGAATTCACACTCACTCTAGCAAATAAATTAAAGTACAACGAGTAGAACCAAAGGCACACTAGAACCAAAGGCTTGCCCTTTGTATTTTTTGCCACTAATGTAGACTTGCCTAGTTTGGAATCGCTGTGGTTTTGGGGGTCCAGGTGAAGGTTTAAGGCGCAGGAAGGAATATATGGATCAATTGACTAAAAGACCTCCTTCAACGCAAGAGCTCATACCCTTTTACCATAAGATTCTCAAATTATCCACCTTATTCACCATTAAATTGTATCCCTTGATCTCCTTAACCTTTAGCTTAGCATTTACCAGATAAATCCAATCCACCATTTTCTTTCACCACTTTCTTGCTTTCTCAAGAGATTGTCTAACTTTAAGCTCTTATTAGTCCTTGATTTTTCTAATTTCTCTTTAAGTTCTATGGTCTAGGCTATTCAACTTTATCATCAAGCATATCTCTTCTGTCTTACTCACATAATTTGACAACCTTACTTATATCTTTCTTGGCTCATCTTAGCATATCACATTCTTTGCCCAAACTTGGAGTTTGAACCATCCTTACATTATTCTCCCAAATACACAACTCCCAAACTTACACTTTCACCGATATTTCATTATTCAGAATCATGTGATGCATCAAAGAAGGTTAAGTGACAAAAAAATCTTTTAAAAAGGGTTTAGGTGTATTAGAATTAACATTACAAGAATAAATAAAAATAGGAAAAAGACTCAAAGGGGTTAACTAGGGAACTATGTTAAAGTGTGACTTTGGCTATGTAATGAGACAAAAATGGCTTCGGATCATCCTCCAAATCAATCTTTCCTAGGATTTTTCTTTGAATACACTCGGAGAAAGTTCTAGACTACATGTATGTACAAGAATTATTCAAAATCTCACCACACATGGAATCATACTCATAGAGCAAAAAGTTAGTCTTCCAACCAACTTGAGCAATTTTAGCTTAATAAGTTACTCTGAGTCAAAGACTCATTCTTGTAAAAAGAGAGCCAAAAATTGAATTTAATGGTCTCACTCCAGAGAAAGCTCAAAAATGACCTTGTTCTTTTTCAAAAAAAGAACTATATTTTTGTTTTTTCTAAAAATCATTTCACTACTTGCCAATGACATTTTGAAAGTATTTTTGAAATTTTTTGTATTTCAAATCAACTCAAAAGACTAGATACTTCATCTAAGGATGACACCTTATCATCCATCATGGGTGAACAATCAATCAGTTCGGCAAAGAAACTAAACTAAAATAAAGACAAAAGATCAAAAGAAAGAGAGAACAAAAATTTTTCACCTTAGGAAAGAACCAAGTCTTGAAGAAAACCCTTTGAGATTATTGGACTTATATATACAAAAGGTAACAAGAGCAATGAGCAACAAATAGGGAATCACATAACATTAAGCGCATGACATAAGCCCGAAAAAGGCACCATGCGACATTATCATCAATATTCTTAATAAGGCCAATCTAAATCCATGTCGGTAATGAGGAACAAGCCCCACAAGGTCTAAATTAGATAAGCATCAAATGATAATCCCCAATAGGACTAGCCTACTATGTTATTGCAAGAAATGGGACACTTTACTAATCTATGATGGTAGATAGCTGAAGAAAAATAGAGCTGAAAGAAATCATAGTTTTTCTTTTTTAGATGACTGTTGTATCTTTCCACTTGTTATTATAAGTTACTAACTTATTTAAATTATATTTTGATATCACTATGTTGATAAAAAAAATTATCCGAGCTCATAGTACTCTGCAAAAATATGGTGCCTCTCCCGCATGAGGTAATTTTTTTTTATCAACATAGATATAAAGAATATAATTTAAATAAGTTAGAAACTTATGATAACAAGTGGAAAGATACAATAGATGACCCATCTATTATCACAAATATGTTATCTGTTGCATAAGTTCTCTAAATATGTTAATAGATTACCCATCTACTGCAACTTTTGTAATTGATACCCCATCTGTTGCAATAGATAGAATAGCCCATCTGTTGTTATAAATAAGTCATTTGTTGTAACAAATAGGTCATACATTTCATTAGTTCTCTGAACTTGTTAATAGATTATCTAATCTACTACAAACTAATGCAACAAATGGATAACATGTTGCAAAAGATGACTTAGACAGTTAGAGATTGAATATATAGAAGGTTAGGAAAAGTAACTTACCCAGTCCTAATACCACTTCTCTATATCTGTCATGATTTCATCAGTGTGTGAAGCTTAGTATTCATTGCATCTTTCACCAACTTGTAGATAATCACCTTCTTCAGTTGTCCCTGCTCTTTTATGGCCTCTTGAATTTTCTCAATAGTGGAAGGAAAGAGAGTTACAATTTTTCTTGATTTAACATTTGATAGTACCTTGGAAATTGCTTTTTTCCTCCTCTTGCCCTCCAATGGAGTAAATGACTCTATCAACTTTATTGATGGTAATACACCCCCTATAGATGTCGATTCCTTGACAATAACAATCAGAGCATCAATGTTTTTAATCAAATTATCATGTTTGTCCTTGCATTCTTGACATTTGCATATAGAACATAAGCTTCATAAGGGACCAAAAAAGGTGGTATGACCACTGAAAAGGGTGAATCTACCTTATCCACCACTAGTATATCCCTTATCATCATCAACATTTTTTACAAATAAATTTTCATTAGAATCATGAACAAGCTCATCACCATCTCTAATACCAGCATCATTAACACAATAACAACATTAGAACCAACACCATTAGCACCTAAATCTATTGAAATATTACCAAAAACTCAACAACATCTCAATAAGAATAAACTGACCTACCCTAGGTACTTCTCTTTTGATGGATATTGCTCTAGCTAATTCTTTTTTATCAAATCCACTTATGGGTATGCTTTTGTTTAACCAATCCCTAGAGTAAGAAAAGAAATGAGGATTCTCAAACGGCACCCTTGAAGTGTAAGAAATTATCATCAGTATAGTAAAACTGGAGTTGGGGTCAAATCCACCGGGAGTGAAGACATAGATTTCAATGCTCGAGAGTGTTAGAAGCTAACTAAGAGTTGAACTATAGTGCATAGAAAATTGAAATAAAAGTAAAATGAGGGGTTTGGCTGAATGATTTTAAATTTTATAATTTTGCTGTTTTGAGAGAACTATTTGGAAGCTAGAAACAATAAGATATTAATCAAACGTAGATAGAACTTGGGGTTATGCCTTCCCAGGTATGGGTTCATACATATATAATTATTATTTTTCAAAATTTAGCTAAAAGTTACGACTGGGCTAGATCTAGAGGTTTTAGTGTGTATTTGTCAATAAAACATCAAATATCATATATAGATTCTTTCGAACACCTCATAAGTGTAATAATTTTACAAATCGATGGCCTCAATTAACAACCTTATGTCTAATAGATGCTATTAAAATAAACTAATTCAAGTTATTGTTCACACCCATTTCTTACCCATATCCTGTCTATCAAGGGAGATATGGGTTCTAAGGTAATTGACGTTTACAACCCCCAATTATTAGTTAAAACATAGAAGGAATGCAAAACCCATATCAAATAGATAATTAGGTGTCATGGCCCAAACCGTGGCCCTGGCCGTGATGGGAATCCCAAACAATGGAGGCCTGAGAGCCCTTCTCTAACTGGCATTCATATACACAATTCATATACAATAAGGAAATGCGGAAAACATAGCAAAACGGAATCATAGTCATTCTCTTTTGCTTCAACCGAACAATACGAATATAAGTTCATAAATATTCAAAAACACATGACACTGTCCTGTGAAATCTCTAACAACATGAATACTACTTCTATCAGCAAACTGGGACAAGGCCCCCAGTCGGACCATGCACTAAGATCAAATGATAATGCCTCATAATAAGGCCTTCTGAAATAAGGGAGGCTCACCGACTGTAACTGCTGATAAACAAATCTACTACTTAGTGAGACCCCAAGGCTGTGCGTTAGATCTTAAAATATAGGGGGTCAATACAAATATACTGGTATGTGAAACAATCTAAAATAATGAGTTTTTATACAACATAATGAGAGCCTTTTGTAAAACAATGAACATAATGCATAAGAGAAAATACATGGGCATACTTTAATGAACTTAAAAACACTTCTTTGAAACCATGACTCAATCTTTACTTTATTTCTAAGCTAGATGGATCACCCTACATATATGGTAATCCATGGGCTATATGGATCCCGCCCATAACCCAGCGGCTAGGCTCCCAATCCAAAATTGCTGAAAAGATGGGAAATATCATGAAAAAATATGCCAACTTGCCGACATACCATGCTATCCCACTCGCTGAATAGCATATAAAGACCCGTATCAGCAAAACATGATTTGGGGCTAAGAGTTATCTTAACTCAAGACTTCTTCGGGTAACCAACTAGCTCTCTTTAAGCCTAATTTTTTTTATTCTTTAAAACCATACTCTATACCTTTACAACATTTCTTTCATTCATGTTAAGGGTAAACCATAATAGGTATCATCATACCTAGACTTGCAAGCCATTACGTATCATGTCATAAATCATAGCTCTTTTTGTTAAAGAAGTCATTTTGGTGGCCACCCCTAAAGATTTACAAAGTTCACGACGACACTCCTAATTTAAATCACATGCAGACGTATACAAAACAATCCTTCTAAAGCACATTGTCATGTGGTGGCCAATTATTCTTTAAAATACATGCATCTCTTTTTTATCAACAAAATGAACACTTGTAACTAAGTAAAATTTTCCCTCTCATCATGTCATAAAAAATGTCAATCAAAACAACAATAGGGAACTTCCTTTCAAAACACAAATTCATGCATTCAAAATAACCCACAAATCAAATAGACAATATATTTCATATCAAGAGAGTGGATTTTTTGTCATGCTCTAAGTTAAACTTTCCAAAACTGAAAATGTACATATATATATAATGGGCTATAATTCCATTCTATGAAAAAGAGTTCAATACAATTTATATACTTTCATCTAAACGATTTCATGACATACTTTTCGAACAATATCAAAACTCTTCTTTGTAATATGATTATAAATGTTTAACTTGATAAAACCTTAAAACTTATGACCATGGATTTTAGGATAGTACCACATACCTTATGTTGTTTAGTTTGAAGATTGGAACCCTAATCTTGACTCTTTTCGTGAAAACCTGAACTTAGAAGGATTAGTTTCTTTATCTTTGGGGATGATCTTGTGAGGAAACCCTAACCTTGTTGTTGAGAGTGTATGAGAGGATTTTGAGATATTTAATTAATGAAATAGGAGGAAATTTATGTCCCTTTAGGGTTATAAGTCTTGGAATAGGATTTATAAGGGAAGAAAAGACTAAGAGGCCCTTAAAACATGGAACCAAAAGCTGTAAAATAGGGGCAGGTGTTGTAGCGCGCAATGCGGGCTAATTGCATGACCTCATTGCCTCTCTCACAAAAATGGCTATAACTTTTTACTCAAGGATCGGATTAAGGAAAAATTGGTATCATTGGAAAGATGACTCAAATATCTACAATTTTGTGGGGTATTACATTATCTTCCTCTTGGGATCATTCATCCCCGAATGATGGGTAGGGACCTTTTGAAGCTCAAAATGTGTAGAATAAATCACATAATCTAGCACTGAACATTTTTCCTTCAAAAAATATACAAAGGAATCAATCAGGCTTCATGATAACCCATAGTGAAACATGTAAGCATGAAGCGTGAGATAATGAAACTTTACATAGGGATAATCTTGCACATGAGTTCTATAAAACATAATCATCACAACATAAGGTATGAGTTTATTTGGTAATCATAGACCTGATTTATATCGGTACAATCATGATATGATATTTCGCAGGAGATAGGGAGAAAATCATTCTCTACTTTACATGATACAACAGATATAGCCAAACCTACAGACACTACTCTTCTATGCCCCAACATTAAAACAATAAACTTCATCATATCCAAATTACAATTCTCCTATCACATATCTAACTACAAGAGTTCGAGTCCCACAATAAAATACTCCTATGTTGAAGCCTGACTCGGAGAAAAGAGGTGCTAGCTTAAGCTATGGGACTCCATACTCTACATCTCTTTAATAAGATTACTTGACCTTATCACTACCATAAAACATCTTCGGGTTTTAATTCAGGGAGTACTAACCACATAGTACATTGGTTGTGTTTTAATTAAACACAACATTCAAACCTATCATTACTTTACCCACTTCATGGATCTCCCTACTAAGACAAACAATTTGTCACACTGATAAAATTTGGGAACTACCTTAATTCACCATCTCCCCCTTAGATCAAAGTCACAATCCTACACTTGCAGACGTATACCCTCATCATATCTATAACCACAACTCTCAACACAATGGGGGGTCAGTTACACATGAACAAGACTCCTTTAAAAATGTTAATAAAAACACAAAAATTTCTTTCTGAGATCTCCCCCTTCAGGGACACTAATCATAACTTTCTCTATCCTCTAAAGTCATAGACTTGTGACTAACATTATCGTGGTCATAGACATCCATGCTTCTAAACACTTAACACTCCATCTTCAACTCAATAGAATACTAACATTACACCTCTAATGACATAACCTACAACTTATGAAAATTTGTAAAACTATACCAATGGCGCATATTGCCTACCTATATTTTCTCAAGTTCAAGTTTAATGAATAATATACAACTCCCCAGACTTCTCCATACTACAAAATTTAAGAACACAAACTAGGTACACATGAGACTTATACATATATAACCTTATCTAACAACATGCTACCTGGGGGTTCAACTTATCATTATATAATCACTCTCTTATCCACTTAATGACTCAACCATGATTCATCATTTTTAAAATTAGTTCTCACGTACATATATAACAATTATACACTCTTTCTTCAACAAATTGCCAACCCAGGCCATTTCAGATCTTACATTAAGCCTACTAGTTTATTCCCATAGAACATGTATCATTAACCTTAAGCTACTATTCTCACCACCATAATCTACATCTAAAGTTCAAGCTTACTGTCTAACAGCACAAATCAAATGAAGTATACCACATACTATACCAATTAACACATATAAAACCATATCTAACAACATTCTACCTGGGAATTCAACTTATCATTATATAATGACGCTCTTATCCATTTAATGACTCAATCATGATTCATTATTTTTAACACTAGTTCTCATGTGTATATATAATAATTATCCACTCATTCATTAACAAATTACCAACCCAGGCGATTTCACATCTCACATTAAGCTTACTAATTTATTCCCATAGAACATGCATCAATAACCTTAAGTTACTATTCTCACCACCACAATCAACATCTAAAGTTCAAGCCTGTTGTCTAACAACACTAATTAAATGATGTATGCCGCATGCTATACTAATCAATCGAATTAAAATATCAACCTCGGTATTTTATTTCACTTAAATATGGCCTATAAGTTCATCCTCTCCAAGACATTACAACATCACCTCAAAATCTACCTCATACCTTCTTACATGTAGTGATAGTTCATATTTACTAAAGAAATCAAAGTCAATAGAGGGTAAAGTTACATAATAGGGATAGTCGATCCTAATCCTATATTATAAACCATTACAATCTTGTCATCATATTCCACTTCCTTACATCATATTTACTTATCCAAGCATATATTTAGACTACCTTCAAATTCTATTTACACCAATGAGTCTCTACCCATAACTTATTGACTAGTCTACCTCTTTTTATTCATAGCCTATAAATAATTTCTACAACCACCATAACCATCCATATTGAGATCCTTCCTTATTGTGAGTGAATAATGATTATAGTTAGTCACTTCCTTCTTAGATTATCATACAATCTACAAATATTGCTACCATATTAGCCTATCACTATAAAATGGTATCTCCTCCCCTAATCAACGTTTATACGACTAAAACTAGCTTATAATGCAAAAGTTATCCTTACTCTGACTTCTAAAATTGAGAATCCGTATAAGTAACTTTTAGACCATCTTACAAATCATAGGTTATGACACTTTATCACATACTACGACTCAAGTGGAAATATAGTTCAACATTCTGTCATATATCATTACCTTTAAGCATGACGTCAGCAATAAGAATTTTGAAAGGGACTGAATACACTTCATACTTCAGACTCAAGCATACAATTGATGTAGATAGGGGTATAAGCTTAAATAATTACACTTTAAAGCACTTATGGACTCCTCTCAATGCCTTGTGCAATTTCATAATCTTTTATGACTCAATTAGAAGGGACCACCTCATTTAGACACTAAGACTCTATACTTGAACAGACTTAACAATGAAACATAGTTAATAAACTCAGATTAAAGAAAGAATCTGGATAACTTCCAAATGGACAACACAAAGGCATGATCTAGAACATGAAGAAAAGTAAAACATTCATAAATTCCAAGTAGTTTCCTACTTATAAGTGTGGCGCGCTACACACCCATAAATAGGACTCTACCCGATGTAATTTTGTAGATACTCTAGGACCATGAACCATGCTCTGATACCAAGTAATTCACGACCCGAACTGAGGCCCTAACAATGATGGGCATCTCGGACCATGGAGGCCCGAGATCCCTTCTTTAACTAGTATTCATATAAAAAATTCATATACTATTAGGAAATGTGGAAAATATCACAAAATAGAAACATAGTCATTGTATTTTACTTCAACCGAACAAGACAACTATAAGTTCAAAAATATACAAAAACACATGACACTAGTCTGCAAAATCTCTAACAACATGAAAACGACTTTTGTCCAAAAACTACGATAAGGCCCCAAATCGAGCCATGCACTAAGATCAAATAAAGATGTCTCATAACAAGGCCTTCCAAAATAAGAAAGGCTCACCAACTATAATTACTGATAAATAAATCTACTGCTTAGCGAGACCCCAGGACTGTGCCTCAGATACTAAAATATAGGAGGTCAATAAAAATGTACTGGTATGTGAAACAATCCAAAATAACATGTTTTTATACAACATAATGAGAGCCTTTCATAAAACAATGAACATAATGCATAAGTGAAAGCACACGAACATACTTTAATGAACCTCAAAACACCTCTTTAAAACTATGAATTACTCTTTACTTTATTTTTGAGCTAGATGGATCACCCTACATACATGGTAATTCACGGGCTATGTAGATCCCGCCCATAACCCAGCGGCCAGGCTCCCAATCCAAGTTTTCTAAAAGGATATGAAATATCATGAAAAAGTATGCCCACTTGCTAAAATACCATACTATACCACTTGTCGAATAGCGCATAAAGACCCACATCGGCAAAACACAATTTTAGGCTAAGAGTTATCAAAACTCAAGCCTTCTTCAGGTAACCAACTAGCTCTCTTTAAGCCTAATTTTTTTATTCTTTAAAACCATACTCTATATGCTTAAAACATTTGTTTCATTCATGTTTAGAGAAAACCATAATAGGCATCGTCATACCTAGACTTGCAAGCCATCACGTATTATGTCATAAATCATAGCCTTTTTTATAATATATATCATTTAGGTGGCCACCCCCAAAAATTCAAAAAGTTCATGAGGAAACTTTTAATTCAAATCACATGCAGACGTATACAAAATAATCCTTCTGAAGCACATTGCCATGTGGTGGCCAATCTTTCTTTAAAACAGATGCATAGTTTTTTATCAACAAAATGAACACTTGTAATTAAGGAAAATTTTCCCTCTCATCATGCCATAGACCATGTCAATCACAACAACAATAGGGAACTTCCTTTCAAAACACAAATTCATGCATTCAAAATAACCCACAAATCAAAAAGACAATATATTTCATATCAAGAGAGGGAATTCATTGTCATGCTCTCAATAAAATGTTCAAAAACTAAAAACGTACATATATATAAGGGGATATAACTCCATTCTATGAAAAAGAGTTCATTACAATTTATATACTTTCATCTAAATGATTTCATGACATACTTTTTGAGCAACATCAAAATTCTTCTTTGTAACATGATTATAAATCCCTAAACTTGATAAAATCATAAAACTTATGTCCATAGAGTTTAGGATAGTCCCACATACCTTATGTTGTTTAGTTTGAAGATTAGAACCCTAATCTTGACTCTTTTCTAGAAATCTTAAACTTGGAAGGATTAGTTTCTTTATCTTTGGTGATGATCTTGTGAGGAAACCCTAACCTTGTTGTTGAGGGTGTATGAGAGGATTTTCTGATGTTTAATTGATGAAATAGGATAAAATTAATGCCCCTTGAGGGTTTTAAGTCGTGGGATGTGAGTGAAAAGGGACGAAAATACTAAAAAGCCCTTAAAATATGGAAATAGCAACTATAAAATAGGGGCGGGCATTGGAGCGCGCGACGCGGGCTAATCGCGCAAAAGCTCGTACACTTTTACCCTAAGATAACTCAATTTAGGCAATTCTACATTAGTGGCGAAAAACACAAAAGGCAAACCTATGGTTCTACTCATTGTATTTGAATTTATTTGCTAGAGTGAGTATGAATTCTTTTATCATTTGACCACCTTTATGAATTGAAATATTTTATGTATATGGAGCTAACTCTTCCATATGAGAAGCATCGATACTTTGGGAAGAAGGTGATGTTTTACTCTCGATTTGTGTAAATAGGAGAGGTAAATTGCATTATGAAAATTGAGATGATCTTTGAAGATTTTGTGTCTCCTCATGTGTTGTTATTTGAAAAGTTCATTGGATACGAACTTACATACTTGCTTCATAGATATGGCTTATTGATAATTGTAGGTTTACTTATTGTTATGACATGCTTGAGAAGTCTTTGTAGAGATTTGTTAGTCTAGATCTTTAGTATAGATTTCCTTTGGGTGGTTTTGAGTTGTAAATACCCTATTTCATTAGATTATTCTTTGGTGCTTGATAATAAGTAATAGTTGAAGTTTGGGGGGTTGATAAGTCGTCAATTTGACGCCTTGTTTGCACCTTTGAAGTTTAAATTATTATTCTTTTCCATTTATTTAGTGTTAATCTCATGTATAATGCTCAATTGTGAAAGTAACGATTGAAAATGAAGATGAGAAATCCATTCAAGTCAATGGGAGGTCAAAGATAAAATAAAAAAGCCCTAAAAATCACATGGATGTGTTGGGAGATCACCTACCAAGCGGGGGGCCAAAATAGCCAAAATAGCCCCATTTGTGCCCAAGGTTTGCCCCATTTGTGCCCAATCTACTCTAGGTCTACTCTAGATCTGCTCAAGTAGATCAAGAGTGTAGTGGCATTTTTGTAAATTTAAGCAAACAAGAATTTAGGGCTAAATTAGGGTTTTTTTAGCTTATTTCCACCATTATGAGCATTATTGTACTACTCTTGAGCTAAGAACACATTAGAGTACCTCTCAAGTGAAGAATTAGTGTTTTCTATTGAAGAATTATTGAAATTAAATCTTGGATTTTGCATTCTCTTTATTTTCTATAGATCCATTTGATGGTAATTTTGGTATATCTCTACTTTATCTCTCTTTGAGTAGCTAATTCTTCTTCTTGGGGTTATGCTTGAATAGGTTGTGATTAGTGAATGGGTTTTGTTTATTTGTCTTTCTAATGTAACACCCCATACTTTTGAACTAGAAATCAAACTATTGTTCCTACATGTGTAAGATCTAATAGAAATTATTTCCAAGTGAGAATAAGTGTAATGATCTATATCCTCGTGTTTGAAGTGCTTTAGAGGTGAAAAATCTTTATTGGAATCACTTAGAGAGAAGTTGAGCTAAGAACCTTCGATTCGGATAAATATTTGTATTCAATTTTACAAGGGTCTACTTTGAATGTGTATAACTTTTGATACAAGTAAGAGTTTTTCAGCTTAAGACCCACCAAATTATAAAATTGAGTCATCTTTGCAAGGATACCAGGAAGGAATATATGGATAAAGTGACTAAAAACCTCCTTCAACGCAAAAGCTCATACCCTTTTACCCTAAGATTCTCAAATTATCCACCTTATTCACCTTTCAATCGTATTTGTTGCTTCTCTTAACCTTTAGCTTAACATTTACCAAATAAATCAATCCACCATTTTACTTCATCATTTTCTTACTTTATCAAGAGATTTTCTATCTTTAAGCTCTTCTTAGACCCTCATTTTTCTAATTTCTCTTTAAGTTCTATAAGCTAGGCTATTCAACTTTATCATCAAGAATATCTCATCTTTTACGCACATGATTTGGCAACCTTACATACACCTTTCTTGGCTCATCTTAGTATATCATATTTTCCCATATTGTCCTCAAGTACTAAAGAATAACCCATTGATATAGAATATTTTCAACGCAAAACCACCCAAGATAAACCTATACTAAATATCTAGGATAACAAATCTCTACAAAGACTTCTCAAACACGTCATAGCACTAAGTAAACCTAAAATATTAAATAAGCCATATCTATTAAGAAAGGATGCATGTTTGTATCTAATGAACCTTTCAAATCACAAAGCATCTCAAGAGGTGACCCAAAATCTTCAAAGATTATCTCAATCTTCACAATTCAACTTACCTCGCCCATTTACCAAAATTGGGAGTAAAACATCACCCTCTACCCCAAAGTATCGATGTCACATACATGTAAAAGTTAGATCCACACACACAAAATAATTCAATTTGTAAAGGAGCTCAAATAATAAAATAATTCACTCTCACTCTCGTAAATAAATTCAAGTACAACTAGTAGAACCATAGGCTTTCCCTTTGTGTTTTTCGCCACTAATATAGACTCACCTAGTTTGGAATTACCAAGGACTTATGGGTTCAGATGAATGTTTAAGGTGTAGGAAGAAATATATTGATCTAGTGACTAAAAGACCTCCTTCAATGCAACAACTCATCCCCTTCTACCTTGAAAATTTTAAATTATCCACCATATTCACCTTTAAATCTTATCCCTTGATTCTTAATCTTTAGGTTAGCATTTACCAAATAAATCCAATCCACCATTTTTTGGCTTCACTGTCATGATTTCTCAAGAGATTTTCTAACTTTAAGCTATTCTTATCCCCTCATTTTTCTAATTTCTCTTTAAGTTTTATGGGATAGGATATTCAACTTTATCTTCAAGCATATTTCATGTCTCTTACGCACATGATTTGACAACCTTACATACACCTTTCTTGGCTTATCATAGTATATCACATTCTTCCCTCATTCTTCTCAAGCAACCAAGAATAATCCAATGAGATAGGGTATTTACAATTTAAAACCACCCAAAATAAAGCTATAATAAATATCTAGGCTAACAAATCTCTACAAAAAATTTTCAAACACATCATAGTAAAAAGTTAACCAAATATTTTCAATCAGCCATATCTATGAAGCAAGGATGCAAGTTTGTATCAAATGAACCTTTCAAATCACAAAGCATCTCAAGAGGTGACACAAAATCTTCAAAGATCATCTCAATCTTCACAATACAACTTACCTCACCTATTTACCAAAATTGAGAGTAAAACATCACCCTCTACCCCAAAGTACCGATGTCACACACATGCAAGAGTTAGCTCCACACACAAAATATTTCAATTCATAAAAGAGCTCAAATAATAAAATAATTCACGCTCACTCTCGTAAATAAATTCAAGTACAAATAGTAGAACCATAGTCTTGACCTTTTTGTTTTTCACCACTAATGTAGACTTACCTAGTTTGAAATCAGCAAGGTCTTGTGGGTCCAGATAAATGTTTAAGGTGCAGGAATGAATATATGGATCAAATGACTAAAAGACCTCTTTCAACGTAATAGCTCATCCTCCTCTGCCCTAAAATTTTAAAATCCTTATTCACCTTTAAATCATATCCCTTAATTCTCTTAAACTTTAGCTTAGCATTTACCAAATAAATACAATCCACTATTTTTGGTCTTTATTTTCTTGCTTTCTCAAGAGATTTTCTTACTTTAAGCTCTTATTAGCCCCTTATTTTTCAAATTTCTCTTTAAGTTCTGTGGACTAGTCTATTCAGCTTTGTCATCAAGAATATATCCTATCTCTTACGCACATGATTTGACAACCTTACATACACCTTTCTTGGCTAATCTTAGTATATCACATTCTTCCCTCATTCCTTAAGTACCCAAGAATAATCAAATGAGATAGGGTATTTATGACTTAAAACCCCCTAAAATTATATCATATTCTTCCCTCATTCTCTTCAATTGCTACCTCATTGACTAAGTTGACTTAGAAGAAGGTAAAATTCTTATGGTTTGATTCTTGCAAGGGTAGTTTTGAGAAGCTAAAGGATAAGTTAACTATGGCTCGGGTCTTAACTCTGCCTGAGGGCACTGATGTTTTTTGTCTATTGTGATGTATACCGAGTAGGGCTAGGTTATGCGTTAATAAAGCATGGACAGTGGTTACATATGCTTCTAAACTGTTGAAAGTTCATAAGAAAAATTATCTGACCCATGATTTAGAATTGTTGGTTATGGTGTTTGCACTAAAAATCTGGCAGTATTATTTGTATGGGGTCTATGTTGATATATATTATTATCATAAGATCCTACACTATGTGTTCACTCAAAGGAGATAAATTTCAACAAAGGAGGTGGCTTGAGTTTGCTCAAGGACTATGACATAAGTCTTCACTATCATCCAAGTAAAGCTAATAAAGTTGTTGATTCTCTTAGTAGGTTGTCCATGGAAATCTTATCTTATGTGGATGAAAATAAGTGGTATTTGGTGAAGGATATTCACCATTTAGATAATCTTAGAGTTTGTCTCTTGGATTGTAAGGATAGTGGTGTGATTGTTCAAGAGGTGGCAAGGTTATCTCTTGGTTCTGAAGTGAAAGAGAAATAAGTGTTAGATCCTATTCTAATGTAAATCAAAAATGATGTAGGAAGGCAAAAAGTGATAATTTCTAAGGTTGGTAGCGATGGTATCTTAAGGTACCAAGGTAGATTATGTGATCTTGATATTGATGGGATGCAAAGAAGAATTTTGGCTGAACCTTATGAGTTGCATTATACTATTCATCCTGGTTCGATGAAGATATATCATGATATTAAGGAGATCTATTAGTGAAACAATAATAAGAATGATGTGGAAAATTTTATGACTAAGTACTTGGTATGTTAGCAAGTGAAGGTTGATCACTTAAGGTCCGGTGGGTTGACTCAAGAGATTGAATTGTTGATGTGGAAATGAGAGATAATTAATATAGATTTTATTACAAGTCTTTTGCAGTCTCACTAGTATTTTGATTTGATTTGGGTCATCATGAATAGGATGACTAAGTCTGCTCATTTCTAGCCCGTGAGGACTAATTTTTCCTCTGTGGATTAGGCCAAAATATTCATCAAAGAGATTGTAAAGTTGCATGGTACTCTAGTTTCCATTGTATCTGATTGGGGTACCCAGTTCTCGTCTAACTTTTGGAGATTGTTCCAGCGAGGTTTGGGGACTAAGGTATCCCTTAGTATCGTAATTCACCCACAGATGAATGGGCAAGCAAAAAAGTCTATTTATGTCTTAGAAGATATGTTTTGGGATTGTGTGTTTGATTATGGTGATAGTTGGGTAGACCACTTATCTCTTATAGAATTTGCTTACAACAACAGTTATCACTCTAGAATTGGTATGGCTTCGTTTGAGGCCTTATATAGTAGGACATGTAGGTCTCCTAATGGGTGCTTTGAGGTTGGTGAGAATAAGTTGTTTGCCCCTGATTTGGTTTATGAAGCCATGAAGAAGGTGAAGATGATTTGGGATAGACTTAAGATTGTCCAAAGTGACCAAAAGTCCTATCCAGATGTGAGGCATGAAGAGAGTGATGTGGTTTGGCAAGATAGGGAAGCTCAGTCCCCGTTATGTCTATTCGTACTTGGTTGTGAAGAGGGTTGGTAATGTTGCTTATGAATTAGAGTTGCCTTCTAGTTTGAGCTTCATTCATTCAGTATTTCATGTTTTAGTGTTGAGAAAGTGCGTGGGTGATCCTTTAATTGTTGTTCCTTTAGAGGAGGTGGGTATTTTGGATTCCTTATCCTACGAGGATGTCCCGATTGAGATTTTGGATCAGCAAGTCCGTCGATTGCAGACTAATGATGTGGCTTCTGTAAAGGTTCTTTGGAAGAACCAAAAGGTTGAGGAAGATATTTGGGAATCCGAGGAGGACATGAAGTCCATATATCCATTCTTAGTCCCCATTCCGTATAATCATGCTTGAGGTATGTGTATTCTTTGACATCTTTGTTTTCTGTCTTTATTAAAGTTAAGTGTGATTGTGTGTGAAGTCAAATCGTGCTAATAAGTGTCTTATCCTATCATTCGAGGACAAATGATCCTAAAATATTTTAAAATCTTATCCTCACTGTCTTGAGTACGACTCATTCTATGAGTCGTTAGGTATCTTGACGGGTCATGTGACCCTAGTCATAAGGTGCCCATTGAATGGTTCTTGAGTTGCTTTCCTGAGCCTATGAGAGTCGTATGGTGACCCATAGTCATTGACGACTAAATTTCAGCTTTTAATTTAAGGTCACTTTGGACTATTCCCTCCTTGCCCAATTAAAAACCCCCGTACGTAAAGCACTTAAACGGGTTATATTTCATCCTTAATGTACTTAAACACTTCCAAAGCTCTCTCAAATTCTCTCAAGTAGCCATACTTAAGGTTTCCAAGAAGAAAGTCATCCAAGGGCTAAAGGGTTGAATTCTTTCCGTGAAACAAGGTATTTCAAGAATGTTACTCTTCCTTCATTGTTAATTTGTTAAAAGTATATGTTTTAAAGTATTGTTCATAAGATATTTATGTTGGATTTGGAACAAGGGTTGGTGGTTTTGATTGTTTATGGATTAAACAATGTTTCTTATTGTTTACATATGATTAGTAATGCTTTAATTATGGTTTTAAACTTATGGGTGCATGGGTCTGGTGAATGAACTAGGGTATTGTGAGTTTCTCCAAGATTTTGACTTTTGAAGTGGTTATGACCTCAAACCTATATTGTGAAACTGGTTTCAATTCTGAGAAATATGGGAATTGAATTATCCTTGAAATATTGCATTATGATTTTGACTTGAACCTTATAGGTTTTGTGTTTTCACAAGCCACTACATAATTGAAACAAAGGGGTTGTAAATTCCCCCAAGTGGTGTAACTGTTTTGGCATGTTGTTTATACCTTACAAGTGTAGTTAGTATAGTGATACCAACAATGTAAAGCATGGTTCAACGAATAAGAATGTGTGATAAATGTTTTTAATTGGAATTTAATAAGGTTTGTGTAGATATGTCATGAAAGTGCTGGTCTCTAGAAACCTATACTAGAAATCGTGGTTCCTGACATGAGGGTCTATATGACTGAGAGGTTTGAGTCCTCCTTATTTTATCACTATATGATTGGAAGGTTCGAGTCCCCCATATCTTATTACAAGATTTAGTGCTCGTGTAACCTTGAAGAACCAGGAGGTTCGAGTCCCACATAGTGCATATGTATACCCTTGGGTTTGTGCAGTCACATATACTGGGGCCCTACCAGCTGGGCGAGAGTTGTGCCCATATAGACCGTAGGTATATTTGTATGTTATGACGATTGAGCTACATAATCCAGGCTAAAGTTTTAAAGAGGATGTTAAGTCTTTTTCCCTATCTCAGTATGTGATATTTATATACATATATACATACATAAATATATGTTTGTGTGCGTGCATTGGATTTGAATGATTTTAAACAGTTGATCATGGAATTATGTTATATTTATCCTTAAGTTACATGCTAGTGTTTACCCTACTAATCGTCCTTGGATGTTGTATCCCCACGCGATGTGGGAACTGGCCATACTTTTACACCTCCTGCTCAGTGATTAGGATCTGTTATCGGTTCATGAGTTTTCATTGAAGTGGTGAGGTTCCATACTTTGGAAGTCTACATTTTATGTCTCAGACTGTTGTTAAGGCCCTGCAGAATCCTTGCTTAACTTAGTTCTTTAGGGCATGAAAAAAGGTCCCAGACTTAGAAATTTTAGTTGAGTGTTTATACTTAGAATTATTTATCCTTCATAAGTTGCGATCATATTTTACGACCCTTATTACCTTAAAATATCGATCCTTGGATTAAATCATGATAAGGTGCGTCAATAGGTCACTTCGGGTGAGTTTCAAATATTTTGAACCTCGTGTGAAATGTATTTGGGTGATCAAACCAAAGAGTCGTCGTGATCTCAACGCGTCGCGTCGCCCATCGCGTTGATGAATATTTTTTCCAGCACTCAGTGTAAATTCCAATGAGCCAATGCAAACTCAATGTGGCGTGTCGGTCATCTCATTGATACTATCGACGCGACACATCGGTCTGCGCATTCTTTTTAGTAATTAAAAGCCACGTCCAGAGGGGGTAATTGGGTTATTTTCCCACCTTATATCAGCACCAAAACATGAGATTAAACCTTTTTAAAGGCGAAATTCACTTATTATTTACAAATCCTCTCAAGAACAAACCCTAACCCATCAAATTCAAGATTCAAGTCCCAAGAATTCACCACAACTTTCAGAGAATTAAAAATCAAGGTATGTTAGGTGTTCATCCAAGGATTTTCTTCCACCCTTGGAGTCCAAGAACCTCTTTTAAAACTAAAAGTTTATTGCTTTCATGAATTTTATGTTGAATTTTGATTGTATTCATGATTATGATATTATTTGAGTTTTAAGCCATAATTTATAACAAGTTTCATGTGAAGTAATTAAAATGTGTGTAGGGTTATGTTGATTTATGTTAAAAGCCCTTGAAATTCTGAGTTGAGATTTTGATCATGATGCTTGCATGTTGATTAGTATTATGTCCATAATTCATGCCTCTCAAGTGTTTGACAAAATGTCTAAATGAAAGCATTGTTAACAAGCTACTAGTTTTATGTTATTATGACCATGCCATATCTTAGTTTTAATGATATCGAGTCCTGGGGGTATTCAATACGAAAAATCTAGCAATTTACCTAAAATTACAGTAGCTTCAGAATAGTCTCAGTGATGTCGCACATAGTAGAACTCAGCCGATTATAGAACTTAGTGTATTCAGTCAGTTAACAGAAATTAGTGAACTCAGTCCAATTCAGTTAGTTAGCACGATTAGTAATAGTTCAGTCAAGCTTAGAACAGTGTAGAAATCAGTTCATTGTCTATTCATTTTGGAGTTGGAATTAGTACTGAGTGAACCCAGGGATGGGGGCATTCCTTTCAGTAAAAGGTTTGACCCTTAGTAGCAATCCCTGCATTACAGAACTACATAGCCAACGTAGGGTGAGATATCTTCCTGCCAGATAAGGGATGATACATCTCATATGATTTTTTCTTCCAGAGAGGGTTGACAATATGTCTTCCTGCCAAATAGGGTTAACTCATAGCCATTGTTAGTATCCCTTGGAAAGGTGCTAACACCCTTCTAATAGGGGTTATAGGTTAGACCCCAACTTAATTTATAATCGGGGTATGTCGGTTAGATGAACACTCGTATAGTTACAACTTCTGTTTCAGACTCAATATAAATCCTTATTTTAGTTTTCAGAATTAAGACTATCAGACATAGTCACCCAGCTCAATACAAAACTAAGTTCAGTTCCACAGAATTAGGACTGTTAGAAATAGTCGCCCAGTTATCAGTAATTCAGTTATCAATGATCTCAGTTACAGTAAAGTAGATTTACACACAGCCTTGCATAATCAATAATTATAGCAGTTTCAGATATACATATACTCTTAGTCAGTTATATTCATGTTACTCTACCAGTTATTGTTCATGCATATGAACCCTTATACATCAGCCTACCTTACTTAGCATACCAGTACATTCAAAGTACTGGCGCATACTCTTTTTATTTTGTGTTATGATGTCTTATATCAAAGGTTCAGATGCATAGACTCCTGACCATACTTAGCAGCCCAACCTATCAGTAGCAAATTTAGTAGTGAGTCCTCATAGTTCTAGGATAGATTTATCATTCCAGTAGTTTAGTATATTCAGTAGTCGGAGTTAGTTGGGGACTTTTCCTATCAACTCCATATTCAGACTAGAATATTTCAGACAGATATTTGATTTTCAGTATTTATTTATTAGTATTCAATATTTGTTTCTCAGTTATGAACCTTACAGAAGTTTCATCCTAACTTCTATATTTATTTCAGTATTATTATTCAGTGTTCACAGCAGGTACTAGTCATGGGTTAGCTTGTGGCCTTTCGAGGTCGTAAGCACCGTGTAGCATCTGGGTTGCAGACTCAAGGCATTACAATCTTGGTGTCAAAGCCTAAGGTTCAACAGAGTCTTAGGGATTCTGAAAACTACATCTAGTAGAGTCTTATGGATGGGTATATAGCGCTCCACACTTATGGACAAGATCCTATGAGGCATTTTTAGGAAAAGTTTACATGTTTCAGTGTTCATATCGTTCGAGTGAACATGAACTCAAGTTAAAATCTTATTCTAATCTAGTTTTCCTCTTTAGTTTACAATATGCCTCCCAAAAGAACAAACGAAAGAAGAACTAGAAATCAGCCAACACCTCTTCCTGTTCAGACAGATCCCCTGGATAAGCATGTCTCCCAGGTAGAATTCAGAGCATCTTTCACGACTCTAGATCATTCTGTGGCAGACCAAAATAAATGACCAGCTACCATTCAAGCCAACCCAGTGGCCAATACTACTGAAGCTAGAATTCAGGACTTTACCCAAATGAATCCTCCAGCATTTATTGGGTCTAAGCCTAAGGAAGACCCACAAGAATTCCTTGACATAGTGCAGAAAGTCATAGATATCATAGGGGTGACTTCCAGTGAGAGTGTTGAGTTAGCTGCATATCAATTATAGGATATGGCTCATATATGGTTTAAGCAATAGAAGGCATATAGGGGCGCAGATGTAGGGCCTGTAGAATGGGAAGAGTTTGTTATTACTTTCCTTGATAGGTTCATCCCACTAGAGTTTAGGGGAGCTAAGGTTTTGGAGTTTATTAATTTGAAATAGGGCAACATGACAGTGATAGAGTATTCTCTCAAGTTTACTCAGTTAGCTAGATATGCCCCTAAGGTGGTAATAGATAGCAGATCTAAGATGAGTAAGTTTGTGTCGAGTGTGTCTAGCAATGCGGTCAAGGATTATAGGACCACAATGCTGATTAAGGAGATAGATATATCCAGGATCATAGTCCATGATTAGTATATAGGGAAGGCTAAGACAAATGAGATAGAGAGGGAGAACAAAAGAACAGAATAGGCAGCTTTAACTTCACTCAGCCTAAGTTAGAGGGTGGTAATCATTCTTAGTTCCATTCAAAATCATCAATTCCAGATCCATCCTTAGCCAGTGCTCCAGTGCCAAAATTTAGAGACAACAATAAATATAGGGCACCAGGCTCTAAACCCTAGGGTAGTGTTAGTAGTTCCCAAACAAATCCTTTTTCCTAGAAGTATGGCAGAAACCATCAAGGTGTTTATCGAGCTGAAAGTGATATATGTTTTAGATATAGAAAGCTATCCCATAGGGTCAGAGAATGTCCTCAAGTGGGTTCGCAGAGTCAAGATAATCATCCCCCAGCTCAGTCTGGTCGCCTGAATCAGCAGGGTGCCGCTTCCAGTGCCACCAGTGGGCAATGCCTAAATAGACTCTATGCACTTCAGTCCTTACAGGATCAGGAATGTTCTCCTGATGTGGTAACTAGTATGTTACAAGTTTATAGTTTACATGTTTATACTTTTCTAGATCCAGGAGCTTCTTTGTCCTTTGTAATTCCTTATATAGCTATTGACTTAGGATTCAGTCTCAAAATCCTAGCAGAGCCTTTCTCAGTCTCTACCCCAGTGGGTAAATCTATCACAGTCCGATGGGTATACAGGAACTATTTAGTTATGGTATTTCAGAAAGTTACTTCAACAAACTTAGTAGAGTTAGAGATTACAGACTTTGATGTCATTCTCGGAATAGATTGGCTCCATTCATGCTATGCTTCTATTGACTGCAGAAACAAAATTATCTATTTTGTATTTTCCAGATGAACCTATCCTAGAATAGAGGGGTAGTACTTCAGCACTTAGGGGTCAACTTGTTTCCTAACCAAGGGTGTAGAAAATGATATCCAAGGAATATGTCTACCATATTGTTCGAGTTAAGGATTCTAGTTTCGATGCTCCCTATCTTGAGTCAGTTTAAGTAGCATATGAATTTCCAAATGTGTTTCTCAAAGATCTTCTAAGAATTTCTCTCGAGAGGAAAATTGACTTCAAATAGACCTTCTTACTAATATTCAACCTATATTTATCCCACCTAATAGAATAACCCCATCAGAACTCAAAGATTTAAAAGAACAATTGAAGGATCTCCTAGATAAGGGATTCATCAGACCCAGCGTATCCCCTTGGGGTGCACCAGTTTTATTTATGCAAAAGAAAGATAGTTCTCTCAGAATGTGTATTGACTACTGTCAGTTGAAAAAAGTCATGATCAAGAACAAGTATTCACATCCCAGAATCACTAACTTGTTTGACCAACTTAAAGGTGCCAGTTACTTTTCTAAAAGATACCTCAGTTCAGGCTATCATTAGCTCAAAGTCAGAGAATGTGACATTTCAAAAATAGTTTTGAGAACGCGGTATGGTAACTTCAAATTCCTAGTCATGTCATTTGGTCTTACCAATGCCCCATAAGCATTTATGGACCTAATGAACCGTGTGTTCAATCAGTACTTATACATGTTCATCATAGTCTTCATTGATAACATTCTTGTCTACTCCTGCAGTGGACATGATCATGTAAACCACTTAAAATAGTGTTACAAACCCTCAGAGCCCATCAGTTATTCGCTAAATTTATTAAATATCAATTTTGGCTAAGATCAGTAGCTTTTCTTGGTCATATAATTTATTGTGATGGAATTAGAGTTGACCCTCAAAAGACCAAAGCATAGAGAAACTGGCCTAGACCTATCTCTCCATTAGATATCAAGAGTTTCTTGGGTTTGGCTAACTATTATCGATGGTTTATGGAAGGGTTTTCATTTATTGCATCCCCCATGTCCAGATTGACTCAGAAGAAAGTCTAGTTCTAGTGGTTAGATTCTTATGAGAAAAGCTTTTAGGAGTTGAAGATTCGACTCACTAAAGCACCAGTTTTGTCTTTACCAGATGGTTCAGATGGGTTTATGGTATATTGTGATGCTTCCAGAGTTGGTTTGGGGTGTGTTTTAATATAGAGAGGTAAGGTTATAGCCTATGCCTCTAGATAGCTTAATCCCTATGAAAACAATTACCCCACTCATGATCTTGAGTTAGCAGCTGTAGTGTTTGCCTTAAATATTTGGAGGCATTATTTGTATGGGTGTATGTTGATATGTTCACAAACTATAAAAGCCTGCAATATGTATTTCCTCAGATAAACCTGAACCTACATTAGAGAAGGTGGTTAGAGTTATTGAAAAACTATGACATGAGTTTTCTGTATCATTCGGGTAAGGACAATGTAGTGGCTGATTCTCTCAGTAAGATGTCTATGGGTAGTATTGCTCACGTGGAGGATGGTAAGAAGAAGTTAGTTTAGGAAATTCACTAGCTTACCTGACTAGGTGTCCACTTAGTCGATTCAGCAAAGGGTAGCGTATGGGTGAAGAATAGTTAAAAATCATCTTTGGTTTCCAAAGTAAAAGAAAAATAGGATAGGGATCCCATTTTAGTTAAACTGAAAGAGTCAGTCAGAGCTTAGAAAGTAAAGGTTTTCTCCCAAGGGGGAGATGGTATGTTACATTACTAGGGTATACTATGTGTGCCATATGTAGGTGGCATGAGATAGCGGATTCTTGTAGAAGTACATGGTGCGCGCTAATCGATTCACCCAGGGTCCACTAAGATGTACCGTGATTTGTAGGAAGTCTATTAGTGGAGTAGGATAAAGAGAGACATTGTAGAGTTTGTAGATAAGTGCTCGACATATTATTAGGTTAAGATCAAGCATCAGAAGCCTAGTGGAGCTATGCAGGATTTTAGTATTCCCACTTGGAAGTAGGAGGAGGTAAACATGGATTTTGTGATGGGCTTGCCCCGTACTCGCCATCAGCATAATTTGATTTGGGTAATTTTTGATAGGATGACCCAGTCATCTCACTTCTTACCAGTTCATACCTCTTATTCAGTTAAGGATTACGCCAATCTCTATGTTAAAGAGTTGGTCAAATTGCATGGAGTTCCGTTGTCCATCATCTCAAATAGAGGTACGCAATTCACCTCTTATTTCTGGAAAACCTTCCAAAAGGATCTTGGTACCCAAGTTCAACTTAGGACAACCTTCCACCCACAAATAGATGGTATAGCAGAAAGGACCATTCAGACTTTAGAAGATATGTTAAGAGCGTGTACCATTAACTTTAAGGGTAGTTAGGATGACCACTTGTCTTTGATTGAGTTCACATATAATAATACCTATAATTCCAGCATTTAGATGGCTCCATTTGAGGTGCTTTATAAAAGGAGATATAGATCTCATATTGGTTTGTTTGAGGTGGGTGAGGCCGTAGTGGTAGGGCCTGACTTGGTATTTAATGCCCTAGAAAAAGTTTAGTTGATCAGGGAAAGGCTTAAGACAACTTAGAGCCGACAAAAATCATTTGCAGATGTGCAAATAAAATATCTTGAGTTTGAGATTGGTGATTATATGTATTTGAAAATCTCGCCTATGAAGGGAGTGAAAAGGTTTGGAAAGAAGGGGAAGCTCAGTCCCCTATATGTCGGTCCTTACCAAATCCTCAACCATTTTGGAAAGGTATCTTACAAGCTTGAGTTGCCTTTAGACTTAGCTTCAGTACATCCAGTGTTTTACATCTCCTTGCTTAAGAAATGCATTGGTGACCCAGCAGTTGTAATCTCTACAAAGAAAATCCCCAAGAAATTAAGAGATTCGAGGACGTTTGCTCTCCCTATCCGAATTAGGATTAAAGTGGTCCATGCATTGAGTGACTTACGGGTGAGCATAAATTTTATGGCCCTATCTCTATTTGATACATTGGGCTTGGGAAATCCTAGATCGACCACTATGTTTTTGCAGCTAGCTAACGGATCTATGGCATATTCGAAAGTAATCATTGAGGATGTCCTCATAAAAGTTTGTAAATCCGTTATTCATGCTAACTTTATTGTTCTTCATTTTAAGGCAGAAGAATAGGCACCAATCATCTAGAGGCATCCATTCTTAGCAACTAGATAAGCGTTGATTGATGTTAGAGAAAGCATGCTCAAAATGAGGGTAGAGGATAAAGAAGTGGTATTTGATGTATACAAAGCACCCACAATAACATCCCACGATAAAGATTTATGTATGATTAATGTGATTGAAGGGGACAAGTTTGGGGTGGTTAGTCCACCAAAGACCTCTTTGGACTACCTGATTGAGCAACCTAAGCTTCTACCACCTAAGCCTAATTTGATGCTAATTGATGAGCCTGAAAAGGCTAAAGTTAAGAAATCTGCTACTCTTGAGAATTCACACCAAAGCAGGGTGAAAAGAATAAGAAGATGGAGATAAAGTATGAGAAAGAGAAGGAAAGAGAACGATTAAGTCGTTAGTTGGGTCGTGCCATAACACTAAATCAAGTGTTTCTTGGGAGGAAACCCAAGTTAAGTAGGTATGATTTCTTTTTAGGTTTTATTGTTTATTTCACATATTTTTTTTATTTTAGATTGTGTCGTAGGTTTATGGGAAGTCTGAGTACCAAAAACCTAATCTAAGAAGCATGGCAAAAAACTAGGTGTGGGGTCTCACGGATCTTACAAATGTGTAAAGATGCTACTAGCTACACCCAGAGTCCTTATGGAGTATTTCTATCTCTTACTTTTAAGTTTACTTTGGGGACAAAGTATATTTTTAACTGTGGGGTAGGGGAATTCCTAAATTTTGGCTCAATTTAAAATTTTTGTGTAAGATATTCTTATTGGTGCTATTTTTGATATCATGGTGCAAGTGTTTTGTATGGTAAAAGCATGTTGAATGAGTGAATTACTACTTTTGAGACTCTTAGGATCATTTTTATGACTCTTGTAATTTTTGACTTAAAATTTGAATTCATGTTATTGTTTGGTTGGGAGTTTTTGATGATCCTATTGAGTTGAGCATGTTCCATGTGCGTTTGAGATTTTTGTATATTCCTTGTTGCATGTGAAGTCTAGAAATTTCCCAGAGTGTGTGTAAATTGAAATAAAGAGTGTGGGTTTAGGAGATGATTTAGGCATTTCTTTAATAGCCTTGTTTTATACCTTCTATTTGTCCTACTCTTTGTGCAATATCCCAGTTAACCCCCATTGATCCTTTAGCCTTTTCTTTTGTAGCAGAAATAAGCCTAATTCCTTATTTGATGGACCTTCATTTGATCCAAAAAGTTCATAAGTGCTTTAGTAAAAAATTGATTTGGTAAGGAGTTTGAGAAATTGAAGAAGAAAAAGGTGAAATTGATGCCCCAAGGTAATAGTTATTGGTGTTATATTTGATGTGTGGTGATCAGAAGTGATATAAATGGTGTTAGAAATATTCCCATGGTTATAGAAAAAGAAAAAAATTAAATCTTGAAGGAATAAACAATACACCCACCATGTGTTTGTGAAAATGCTAAAAAGAGATAGGACAAAACAAAAGAATGGGGTACACAAAAAAAAAAAGAGTAATTTGGTTGTTGAATATTGGTTTTAAATGTATAATGTAGTGTATAAAAGCACTTAGAGAGATTATTCACTATTCCCAAATAGTTCCTATCCATCCCTTAGCCTACATTACAACCCAGAAAAGACCCTATATGATTCTAAATTTAACATTTTGATATTAGTGGAGCACTACACTAAGGTCAATCCTATGGTTCATTGTGTGCAACTTGTGAATTCCTTGTGAGAGTGAGTGTAATTTGATTCTTGTACCCATCATGTTATGAATTGCTTAATTGTGAGTAATTATGGGTAAAACTCTTGTTGTGAGGGGTACATGTTTGATAAATGTGGGAGATTTTTATGGATTCCTTGCTTGAATGATAATCATGAGTTTTCCATCTATGTAAGTCAATTCTTGAGGCTAGGATGTTTTGGAGTAGTGTTCATAAGCGTTCCATTGTGTTTGTAACATGCTTAGTGTAGACACTTCCATTTTGCGTAGTCATTGTACTACTAGCTTGAGTGTCTTTCTTGTAGTAGAAGTGTTGCGTTTTTCCATCTCATGGTGTTTATATTTAAGAGTTGTTCGAGGAAGAACAAGGCTTTAAGTGTGGGGTGGTGATATTGGGTGTATTTATGCATTCTACCATTACTATTCTAGCCTTTTAGCCTGATTTGAGGATGATTCTTATGCTATATATGTTTATAATGCTATAAATCAGCATTTATGTATCCAAGTATGTGTTTACAATGTTTAGTGCTGTTTTCACATGAGTTTTAATTCAATTCGACCATTTAGAGTTCAACCGTGAAAACTAGTGTTACGAGCTTGAGCTAGGTGTTTGTCTAGTCTATCATGTTGGATTCTAATATGTTTAAATGAGCTACTAAGGTTTTTATTATGTATTTATATGTGAAACAACTTGTTTATAATGATCAATGGTCAATTGGATCAAGCCAATGGTCAAAACAATGAGTTAAAGGTCAAAGTGAAATTAGCCTATGCTTAGCTCGTGTTTTTGATTCACCGTTTTGGATGTTGTGTGTTGTTGAGCTCTAAATTGATGTGTTTAATGCCATATAATTATTTTTTAACGAATTATTATGATATATTAAGGATATAATAGCTTCAAATAAAGTGGAAACAACTCAAAAAGGTTTGGAATTGATCAACGGAAGCACAATACACAACTTGGACTCGATTTGAACTCCTGGAATGTCTTGGGCGCGTGTGGACTGTGTAATTGGTCAATCGGAGCGTTCTTCACACCATTGGATTCATAAAGGGCCCAAAATGGTATAAATCTTCATCACGATGTCGAGTCAATTAGCATTTGTCCAAAAATAGTAGCTCAATCCGATTACACCGGGATGCGGTGATGACAAAAATTGGAAGAAAAGTACCCAGTGATGGTATTTGGCACTACACCGTGACACAGTGATGCCCAAAATAGGGATAATTAGGCCCATCTTAAAGAAAATATTGTGTAAAACCAATCCAAGTTGGTTTAAGAATTGTATTGTATAAATATAACGTCCCAAACTCGATTTTAAAACATCTTGGAAACCCTAGATCGATTGGGAACAACATTGGAGGCTACCACGACTTCTTTTTAGGTTTTTATTTCTTTAATTTACCTTTATTTTTTTTTAATCATTTATACAATTAATTGAATGTTGATTATGTCAATGAGTGATTAAAAACTCCCTCTCCAGGGTTAAATCCAAGAACATCAGTACTATTGTTTTGAGTTAAGTTCGTTTGATTTGCTTATCATTATTGGTTGTTTGTTTATTCTTGGTATAACTATTTTATGGATTCGCGACCCTTAGAATACATCAATTGTCTACCTTTTAATCTCGAGAGAGGGAATAGGGATATAGAACATAGGAATAAACAAAGTATGGTTTGTGTTTCTTTATGAAATAAGGAATTCAAATTAGGATCTAGTACAGGGATATACTTAGATGCCTTACTTGATTCAAACGTAGGATGATAGATTAAAGAACTTAAGTGGACCAGTACATCCCCGCTCAATGATATAGTTGTAAGGTTCAACTTAGGTAAAGGATTAGAGGTTGGGAAACGATAATCATGCAACTAACCCTCTGAATCAACAACCAAGATAATCAAGTTAACGAATGAAGTTCAATAACATAGTATGATTGTTCAAAAGTTCTTTAATCCTGGGTTTTCTCCTATTGATTGTTTCAAAATCTTTACTCTTCACATTGCTTAATTTTCTCGAGTTATAAATTACAAACTCTCTTTTCGGTTACGCTTGCATCAACTAAATCAAAATTGTGAACTAAAATACAATTGTTATTGAATCAAATCTCTGTGGGATTGATACTTGGCTTCTTGAAGGCCACTTTATTACTTGATAAGACCACGTACACTTGCGTGTGTAATTGGGCGCTGTCAGAAATTAACTTTTGGGCTTTAAGATATGACTTGAACTTTCCGTTGTTCAGTAAGGAACTTCTCTGCCACTCAACAATTTGCTCATTAGGGAATTTAAAAATGACCTTATGGGTCCGAAAGTGTAAGGAAGCATAGCATGAGTGCAACCAATCCATCACTAATATGACATTGAAATTGACCATGTCTAATTCAAATAGATCCACTAAAGTCTCACCACCACCCACAGATACCAAAAAAACCCCTATAGGCACATAAGAATGAGTGGAACCTGGATCAAGTAAATAGTATACACCACGGGAGAAGAGTTTTAACATACCAGTAATAACAACTGAGGTTGACTCAGACTCCTGAAAGATAGTGAGAGCATAGAGACGATCCCAGCTAGTGCCAGATCCAGAAGCAACACCCCTCGGTGCAGGCCCTAGAGAAGTGGCAACCATAATCCTATTTGCCCTAATGACAGTCCTTATGGGATACTCCCACTGCATGTGACCTAACTGACCACAACTAAAACACTGATTTCTCTCTTTATAGCAATAATTGTGGTGCAGCCAACCACAAAATCGAAAGGGAGGAAAGGGTTGGGTTAGCTGAGCTTCACCAGCCCAAAAATAATATTTACCAAAAAATTAAGGATAAGGTAAACTGACAACCACATGGGAACTCCCCGGATTCCCTTGCGCAGACCATTTTCCACCATCTCTACCACTATCTCTCGAACCTCTTCCATGATCTGACAATTGGGAATTTTGGCTCTGCCTATCTCTTTCCATTAACTTATTCCTTATCCTACCAAAAATTAGGCTGACATAATAGCGAGGATCTTATCTGGGTCAAAGGATGAATAGAACGTCGAAACTCAGCATTGGTAACATCTCCCTGAGGAGACTGAGCATGAATGTCACCCTTCAGAGTAGGGTCAGTGGAGATTAGTGGAACTCCACGAGCAAATCAGAAGCAGCGACCCTTGACCAGGTTTATACCGCATAATTTGGATAAGTTTCGTCTACGTCATCCTTGAGTGGGAAAGATAAGTTTCCATGAGTTTTATATCTTAGAGAAGGCATGATCTGAAAGGCGAACAAAAGGAGATTTAGAGAAGAGTTTAAGAACATAGACTCTATAGCTCAAAATAGATCAACAAGAAAGGGAAACATTCCTAAATGCCCCGTATCTTCTCCCTTTACAAGTGTGGTGTGTTACATACCCATAAAAGAGACTCTACTTGACACGGCTTTGTTGGACACTCAATGACACCGAACCTAGGATCTGATACCATTTTTGTCATGACCCGTACCAGGGCCTGGCCATGATGGGTATCTCAAGTTAAACCAATATCAGAGACCACCCCCACTACCCCCAAACCATTAACCACCTTACACCCCATATCGGATAAATTCTGAACATATAACAAGATAAGAGAATATCAATTTAAAGACATTATGATAAGTCTATAATAAAAACCAACCACCAATTACCATAGAACCAACCAATATCTTCTATGTCCATAGTATTCCAACTAAGCATCTAATCAGAACCAAGGAATATCTAGTCGGGACATGCCCCCGACCATAGCCAAAACCAAGACCAAAAGGAATAGTAAAGACATAAATAAATCCATATCATGAAATATGGTCTTCTAAAGTATGAAAGCTTACCACTTTATTCTGAATCAAAAGTTGTCCCTGAATCACCTAGTCACTATGCAAAAAGAGTATAAATATGATCGGTTCCTACATTGCATGGGGATATAGTGTCCGAAGACGGTTAGTGGGGTGAATGCTAGCATGTAACACAGAATAATGATAAGTTAATGTTGCCAATTAAAACCTAAGTCAAACCAATGCACACAACTATATGCAATTACATAGAGATATATATAGACATATTCCATGCCAAGATGAGGGACAAAGTTTAGGATGCACTTTAAAACCATAACCTGGGTTGTGTTGCCCCACCATTATAAATCCACCCACGGTCTATATGGGTAGAGTGTTACCTATGGACGGCCCCTAGTGCGTGTTAGCCGTATGAATCAGAGATACCATAGGTGGCCGGGGATTCCCTTGTACTCTTCACCCTCTATGATACATAAATATGTATATGCACTTAGGAGATTCCTTTCTACCCACAAGCACTTGGTCATCAAGACCAATCCTCATGTCGGCAAACATGAATTTTCTGTGTCCGTTCTTTAGACTCACACCTTCACGGCTAGCTAGCACCACTCCCATTATCACCCAATTAAAAAATTTAACACATAAACCCGACCACCAATTCTCAGAGTCAATTATTAAGACATTATTAAGTGCCATCATCATACCGACTATAGCTTGCAAGCAATGTCACTAAGCCAACACTTAGGGATTCTCGTGTACCCTGCAGACTCCATTATAAAAATCTCTTGAGGGATTGTTGTGTACCCCATAAAGTTTTCAAGACCATTATCATACAACAAACTAATTAAGCCATGCATTAATGTCAAAGTGTAAATCAAATCAAGTGATAATGAATATTCTAAAACCAATTATGCAAGTGGGTTGAGGTTGTTGCCTATTTCCATACCAAACAAATTACATCAGGGATTCCTTTGTACCCTTATTTCTATGATTTATCAATTCAGGGATTCCATTGTACCCATGTCTATCCCCCATTAGCATGCAACCCAAATCCTTTACCATCCATCAATTAAAGAAAAACAATTTTATAAATATCATAGAAGGAGCATTTTTAAACAATTCATATTCAAAACCCTCAACTCATAGTTCAAAAATCAATCATCAAAACCATATACACCTTATCCAAATTATGCCATTAAGAAAATACAAGTATAGGGTAAGAGTAACATGCCTTAATTGCCAAGAAGTAGTAAATAAATCACCCTTGTAAGCCCCAATTAATTAGTCTCTTGACAACCCTAAGTGTTCTTGACCTTGAGGATTTAGGAGTGCTTGAGAGGCTATTTGAGTTGTTTATGAGGGCTAAAGATACCCTAAAGAGGTTATAAGATGTGGGTTTTAAGTTGGGCAAGATGGAAAATGTCAAAAACGCCATCAAATTAAAAGCTGAAAAAGTGTCGGCTTTGATAACGAGTCAACCATTGACTCATATCCACTCCTTACGACTTGTCACCACGAGTCATAACCAAGAAATTGACCAGGACCCCATACATTTTCAACCTTATGACTCAAAAAGCTTACTCGTATCAAGACCTTATGACTTATAGGGTCTAGTTGTAGGCAACACAAAACGTAAATGGGTTAAATATTGGACATCCTATGATTTGAACCTACGACTGGTAACAAGTCCTTACAACTCGTAGTGAGCCACTGTACTCAAAGCAGAACATAGCCACTTACTTTCTGATTTAGTTATGACTTGGTCCCTGGACCTGTAACGACACCCTACGACTCATACGGTTAGTCATAATAAAGGTAGTGAGCTCAAAGCTTAAGAAATTTTCAAGGGCAAAAATATGAGGTATTTCAGACTCATACACTGAATCTAGCCTTATCAAAGCACCCACTTCAAACCAACCAATAGAAGATCTACACCTTCTTACATAAAGATCCTCAAATAGAGCCATCTGAAAATTAGAGTTATAGCTATTGTTATAGGAAAACTTAATTAAAGTCAAGTGATCATCCCGACTACCCTTGAATTCGATAACATAAACCCTCAACATATCCTCTAACGTTGGAATGGTCCGCTCTACTTAACCATCTATTTGAGGATGAAAAGTTGTACTAAGATGGACTTGGGTGACAATACCCTTTTGAAAAGCCTTCTAAAAGTTAGAGGTAAATTGGGTGCCTCTATCTGAAATATTAGTCAATAAAACCCCATACAACTTTACCAACTCCTTGAGATAGAGTCTAGAATAATCCTTGACTGAATATGAAGTATGAACTCACATAAAATAGGTTGACTTACTTATTTTATTTAAAATGACCCAAATCGAATCGTGTTGATAATTCATACGAGGTAACCTTGTAACAAAATCCATATTTATCACCTCCCACTTCCAAGTGGGGATGCTGAACTCCTGAAGCATTCCACTAGGCCTTTGGTGCTTAAACTTAACCTGCTGAGAATTCAAACACTTAGCCTCGAATTCTGCAATATCTTTCTTCATACTATTCCACCAATCCAATTCCCCTAAATCACGATACATTTTAGTAGATCATGGGTGAATAGAATATCGCACACCATGTGCCTCTTCTAATATTCTCTACCACAAATCATCTACACTTGAAATATAAAACTTACCCTAATAGTGAAGCACAATATCTCCTCCTTGGGAGAAAACCTCAACTTTCTTATCTTGAACTGCCAAGTTCAACTTAACCAGTATAGGATCTCTATCTTGCTTTTAGTTCACTTTAGCCACCAATGAAGATTTTGAAACATTCTGAACCCATATACTATCTTTGGTTGAATCAACTAATCAAACACCTAATCTAGTAAGATGATGAACCTCATAGACTAACTTCTTATTATACTCCTCAACATGTCCAATACTTCTCATAGATAATACATTAAGAAAATCGAACACTTGATTGGCTTTATCCAATTGATACAACACACTTATATCATAGTCTTTCAATAATTCAAGCCACCTTCTCTAACGAAGATTTAGATCCTTCTGAGTGAACATATACTATAAACTCTTATGATCCATAAACACATCACCATGAACCCCATAAAGATAATAACTTCAAATCTTTAAGGCAAAGACAACTGCTGCTAGCTCAAGATCATAAGTCGAGTACTTCTTTTCATGAGGTTTGAGCTACCTAGAGGTATAGGCTATGACCTTACCTTGCTGCATTAACACATAATCAAGACCAACTCTAGAGGAATTAAAATAAAATACAAGCCCATCTGAACCCTCTAGTAGAGTCAATACTAGAGCAAAAGTGAGTTGAGACTTTAACTCCTAAAAATCTTTTAGCAGGAATCAAACTACTAAAATTTGACTTTCCTTTGAGTTAGTCAAGACATGGGGGAAGCAATAAAAGAAAATCCTTCAACAAACCTTCTGTAGTAACCAGCTAAACCCAAGAAAATCTTAATATCAGATGGAGATGTAGGCCTATGGTAGTTTCTCACTACTTTGGTGTTTTAAGGATCAACTCGAATGCTATCACAAAAAATGATATGACCAAGAAAAGCTACTAATCTCAACCAGAATTCACACTTGCTAAACTTAGTGAATTACTGGTGATCTTTAAAGGTTTGTAATACAATTCTCAAATAGTCGGCATGATCACCTTCACTATAAGAATAGATGATGATATCATCTATGAAGACTATGATGAACATGTACAATTACTACTTGATCACACTATTCTTAAAGTCCATAAAAGTTACATGAGAATGTGTTAGTCAAAAAGACATAACTAGAAATTCGAAGTGACTATACCGAGTTCTGAAGATTGTCTTTGGGATGTCGTGTTCTCTTACTCTGAGCTGATGATAGAAGAATCTGAGGTCTACCTTAAAGAAATAGATTTCACCTTGAAGTTGGTTGAATAAGTCATTAATTTTAGGAGAGGATACTTATTCTATATTCTGACTTTGTTCAACTGACGATAGTTGATGCACATTCAGAGGGAACCGTCTTTCTTGTGACTAAAGATAACTAGAGAACCTCATAGAGAAATATTAGGCCTGATAAAACCCTTATATAAGAGGTATTTTAACTATTCTTTCAATTTCTTAAGCTCAGATTGATCCATTCTGTAAGGTGGAATTGAGATAGTCTAGGTATCTAGGAGGAGATCTATTCTGAAGTCAATTTCCCTCTCGACAGGAACTTCAGAAAGATCTTCAAGGAACACTTCTGGAAACTTATTCACTACTAGAACATACTCAATACTCGGAGTTTTAGAATTTGAGACCTTGACTCGGATGAGATAGTAAATACATTCCTTGCATATCACCTTTTTTGCCTTAAGATAGGAGACAACCCGTCCTATAGGCACTAATGAAATACCCTTCCTTTCAATGATAGGCTCATTAGGAAATTAGAATTGGACTATTTTATTTCTATAGTCAACTGAGGCATAGCACGAGCAGAGATAATCCATGCTGAGAATGACATCAAAATCAAACATCTTTAACTCTACAAGGTCAACTGAGGTGACTTTCTCAGACACTGTGACTGGGCTATTTCTGTATACTTGTCTGGCTATAGTAAAACTACCCACTGGGGTAGACACTGAGAAAGGATCTGCTAAAATATTAGGTTTAACACCAAAGTCTATAGCTATATAAGGAGTCACAAAAGAAAGTGAAGCTTTGGGGTCTACCAATGCATAAACATGAAGGTGGAAGACTTGTAATGACCCATAACCACATCAAGATAACTTTCTTGATCTAGTCAAGTCTGGAGAGCATAAATTCAGTTTAGACACTGCCCACTGATTCCACTAAAGGTGGCGCCCTGCTGAGTCGGGCAACCTACTGGAGATGATGACAAGTTAGATCGACCCTAATGATGAGAATCCTTTCCCTTCTAGGCAACCACTAGACAATTCCTAATCCCATGGCCTAGCTTGCCACATCCAAAACACGTATCACTATCTGCCCTGCACTATCTCTGATGGTTCTTACCACATTTCCTACAAAGTCACTACCAGAAATTACCCCAATGGTGACATTTTTAAAAATGTTGCAATAGATAGAAAAACCGTTGCCATAGCTCTAACGTAACGGTTCAGCAAGCATCCTATAGGTGGGCATTACGATAGGTCTATGGCAACGGTTTATGCGATGGTTGTCTTAACCGTTGCCATAGGTCAAGCTATGGTGATGGTTTTAGACAACCGTTGCCATAGATTGACCTATGCCGATGGTTTTGTTTGACTTATTGAGATGCCTATTTTCATCTATTGCAACGGTTACAACTATTGCCATAGCTTGACATATGGCGACAGTTATTTATTCACTTATTGAGATGCCTATTTTCATCTACTGCAACGGTTACAACCGTCGCCATAGCTTGACCTATGGCGATGGTTATTTTTTGACTTATTGAGATGCCTATTTTCATCTACTGCAACGGTTACTAATCATTGCAATAAAAGTTATTGCAACGACATTAAATCATTGCAACAACATCTATTACGACGTTTCCAACAACATCTATTGCGACGTATTGTAAATTAGTATTTACACATATAATAAATTAAAATAAACAATTATACACACATCATAAAACAAAATCATTCATTAATAATCACATAATCCAAAATATGGAACTAATTAAAATAGTAATCTAAATCCAAATGCAAAATGTATGTTATGTACTCAAATTATTAGTTAAGTTCTTACATAGTATCAACTTCTAGTCACGATAAGTTTCAAGAAATTCTATGTAGTGTGTATTCTTCTTCTTCTTATGTTTTAGCATCTGGTTTTTTTGTAAAGCTGCAAGAGATTCATGTTCTAGCATCTAGTTTTTTCGTAAACTTCTTTAACTTTCTGATGATTTCTCGAACACCCTTGTAGATTCATGATTGATCAAGTCACTGTAATTTCAAAAGTAAAATATCAAATGGGTTCATAGTAAGTTCGGATTATATGTTATCACTACAGACAAACAGATAACACTTGTTATAGATAAGGAAAAGCCTGAAGTCCTTGAACTTCAAGATCCTGCTTAAGAAAGCTTCTCAACATAAGGAAGAAGCTCGATTAGGTCATTTCTATCTATTATCTGTCTTTTGCAAAACTAAAAATTTTCCCCGAAATATCAAACTTCAATTTCCATGTAAATTAGACAATCTCATGAAGTAGATGATCTATTTCTATCTCATTTTTCACATATATGAAAAATAAAGTAAAGACACATGGGACTCCTGCAATTGAAATAAGATGGTCAGATCACCCAAACATAGGACTGAACTTCCATAACTTGAGTTGCTATTTGCATAATAGAGAGAGCTACATATTTTCTTCTTTCAATGTCAATATTTGACAAATAAATGGTAGAGTTGTTTACCTTTCCAAGCCATTGGTCAAGAACTCTAAATCTTAAAATTATTTTCAACCCTGGAGAAGCTTCATCAAGTGTGGTGGTTGTGAAAATCTAAACATTGGTCACATAATTATATCAGATTAATTTCATTGTATAAGAGATAGAACAAGAAAACTATGCTAAGTAATTACCCTAGAAGAAAATGATAAGAAAGTTACAAATATAAACATGGTATTGTAAATCAGAAAAGGTTGTGCATTCATATATTATCAAATGACCACTAAAGATGAAGAGAAGAAATCCAAGAGCACCATACAAGAGTGGGATGACAAAATAAGAAGTGAAATAAAAGAGAGAATTGCAGAACTCACATTGGAGCTGGAGTCTAATTTAATGTCTGTTGTAATATTCTTGTTCTTCAATTGAGCGTTGACATCATCCAAAAATATATCACCCTTCTTCTATCCTAATGAAGAAAGAACCTAGTTCAACATAAGATCATAGAATGAAAAAGGTCTCAAGTCATCCATACGAGCTTTTATAGGCAATAATGTAGAAGATATTGAGAATTATAACTAAAGAGACTATTAGTTTATATAAAAATATATTTCCTCAGAGAGAAAAGGCAATTAGAGCAAGGAAACCATAAATAAGAATCTCAAATTTCATCATGATTATGCTGCCCAGATGCTGCAAACACAAAACAGAGATCAGATTTACATATTTTAACAAAATAGCATGGCCACAGCCGCTTGAGAAGAATGAGTACGATATGCCCTTAATAGGTACATATATAATAAAACGATACTAATAAATGGTAAGTTCTCCAGCAACATTGCACCTTCCAATAACAAAACATTTATACGCAAAAAAAGGGATAATTTAAAGCTAGAGGAATTTAGCTGATTCTCATACTCCCTTTAGATTTCATATAAGTATCATCTCCAAGTGACAAGAATGGTTCTTCTTAACAAGGAACCACCTTGGAAAGATAAATTTTATAGAGTTATCTAGAGTAACTAAAACAAGGTGATAGATTTGCAGATGCTTTCTCAAGATCAGAAAAATGTAAATTTTCCATTCCAAATGGAAAGATATAAAAAGACAAAGCTAGCATCTAGTTGCAACAATTTAGCTTCAACTCTTTCAACAGATGTCGCCTTCTTTTTTATCTCTTCTGCTAGTTTCTCCACATGTCCACATTGAATAATATCTATAGAAAAAATAAAATCATTTATCGTTATTCAATGGATGAGAAATAAAAGACTTATAGTAATTCATTTACAATAGATTTTATGAAGATAGAAATCTGTCCCTCCCTCTTCCAAACAAACTGTAAGCTTTTCTTCCATAAACAAAAGAGGAATAATCAATCTAATAGAAATGTAGCCATTTTTGGTTCTTATTTTGTTTAAGTAGTTGCCTTAACAGTGTGGTTTCCTAATGTACTGACATTGACCTCTATTTATTCTATCGTATAGAACCTGAACTCTGGTTTTGAATTGTGGAATCCTGGAGCACTTTCACCTTCTCTAATTGCTTTCAAGGGTCATGTGCACCGGATTGATCCTTCAAGGAACATTGCTTATTTTAGGTTATCGATCCATTATTAATGTCACAGAATCTATGAAGGAAGATGGAGTAGTTATACATTTCAGTAGACCAGCCAAGACATGGCTTGAGATTAGGGCCCCTGAGATCTGAAGCTTATGGAACCGCCATGTAAATTTATCAAATGAATTCATTAATAAATGTGGAATCATGGGTTAAATGGTTAAAGGGATAAAGTCTCATTCAACGTGAAATATATTAGAAATTTAGCCTTGATATATATATATATACTGAGTTAGAGGGAAGAAGGTACAACCTTCAGTCTCCTATTAGACCACACTTTAGTCTCCCAGTATAGACGAAGCTAGCATACAATATACTACTCTGACTAGATATTTGACAACCTACATGATTCAATAGGTTTATAGGTATAGGTATTGTAAAGTCTTAGCTACATTTCCTTAAATATAATCATATGTTAATTCTACTCTTTGAAAACTCTGTTCATCTCTATATATGTTGAGACCATATATAAGCTTAAATTTGTCTACGATAGAAAGTTGTTTAACATAATGATTTCCTTGAAGTTGATAAATGGAGTACTATTGTCCTGAGCAGATGATCGTCAACAACTCAAGTAAGGAAACACTTCTCGCGAACATAAAAGAGTGTGAACTATGAAGGTCAAAGACCAACCTGATAGAGATTATTTTTTTTCAATATCTTGTATGTTTAGAGGAACTTTATTCCTGATTTCCTACTGAATGTAGCTTTCTTCCTATTCTTCTAGTAGGATATTTTGAATCATAGCTCTAAATAGTTTTACAAAATACTATTATTTGTTTTTTTCGGGCTGACAATCTGCTATCTATTTATAGCCTTTAAGTGAAGTGAAACACTGAGTAAAGAGACCTAGCGCTGCAGTATAGCCAAATAAAAGAATCATCTTGGCCTAGTTTTACAATGTGTACTACACTCTATTGAGAGTAAATGGCATCCTAGTGCACTAATGCTCTAGTTATACATGGGGTTCGAGAAAGGTCGAAGAACCACAAGGGTTTATTGTATGTAGTCTTACCCAAGTTTCTGAAAGAGGTTATTTCCATGGCTTGAAACATCTTGTGAGATTATCCTGACCATTTATGACTGCCTAGGTTGCTGTTGAACTTAATAGATAAAGTAGAATGCAAAAATATAAACTTATGCCCCACAAAAAGTTTTTGTTATGTATGAGGAGTAAAAATGTAAGACCATCACAAAATAGGTGCAAAATGGGCAAATGACCCTACTTTTTAGTTTTTGCCAATAGTCTTCAAATTCTGGCCATTGTAAGTATAGTTCCCTAGATTTTTAGCCAATTTCATGAGTTCTTCAAGAATTTCTGGAGAATATTTCAAATTTCAAACATATGCAACTTAACTTATTCCTACTACTTTTATAAAGTATCAAACACACATTGTAAAGTTTTCAAAAGCTTAAATAAGTATGTAAATGATTTTTTTTAAAAGAATTGGCCACCATCTATTTTATAATCATATTATTTGTTGTTGCTATTGCTTTTTACTCCAATTTTTTCCTATATGGTTTCTTCCCTATTGTATTTCCTTTTCTTACTAATTTTGAGATGCTTTACTTTAGCTGGGGAACTATACATAACAACCTCTCTACCTTCACATGGTAGGGGTAAGGCTACATATACATCACCCTTCTAAAGCCACTAGTGAGATTACATTGGGTATGTTTTTAGTTGTTTCAACATCTAACTTTTACTGAGCGTTGATGCTTGTTGTTATTTAGTTCATAAAGTTCCATATGTAGCTAAGAATTATATAATTGAACATGAAATTCTATTAGTTCAAAAAACAGAACAACCTTTCTAACATAATTTGAGAAGTTACATCATTCTAAAAGCTCACATAGAGAATTTTGATTTCATCCTTAATACTTCCTTGTTTAAAACATTTTATACTTTAATGTATTGAGGACTAGTTTGAATACATGAACCAAGAGATTAATAAAATTAGCTTGTTCTAAAGATTATCATATAGTTCAATAGCACTTATTTAAATATAGAGGCCTTTAAGAGTATAGAAGGCAATTATAATTATGTAACAAACAAGATTTCATTCCTTACTAGATGCCTAAAAAATATGTCTTAAAAATAAATAGTTTAAATCTCAAGTGAAAATAAACATATCTTATGAAGATAGAAATTTGTCCCTCCCTCTTCCGATGAGATTAAACCTTGTTCGATCCTCGAGACATGTTTTATGCTATTACTACTGCTTTTCAAATTGAATTGCATCAAAGTTCTCATTTGAACTTCATATATTAGTTCCTGATCCCTCTACTCCAAATGTTATGCATCTCTATTTTCTTATTTTATCTGCCCTGCAACTCAAGCTAAAATTGGTAACATATTGAATTATTTCTGTACCAGGTGGGGTAACATTTACTATAGCCAAGTGGCAACAAGAAAATCAAGATAAGATGATAGCAGAAATGATTGTGGGTGCTATAACTCAGAAGGATTAACTACTAAGCTATCTGATAACTGCCAGCTGTATATAGAACCAAGCAATAAACAAACAATTGAACCGAACACTTGTGAATTACGCCTCTACTGGTGCAGGACAAGGAGGAGGGATACCAAATTTCTACCAAAATATGACGGGTATTCAAGGAAGAATATTTCATAATGTAATTCTATTTTGTAATTGGTTTTTGTGAGTAACTAACCTCAATGGATGTCGGAGTGTTAGGATACCCACTACCATGAATAGAGTTCTTCGGCAAACTTACATCACTTTGTCTATCCTCCATGCAACTACAGCGACATAAGACAATATGAGATGTAAAATATATAGACACATTTTCTAAATGAATACTTCCTATTAAAATATGAAGGGACATTTAAAATGGAATTTTATCCATAAGTAACTTCTTTACACCATAATTATAGGGATTGGTTGAAGATATGCTATATATAAATTGACCAGCGCCTTTTTAGACCAAATTCTACCTACTAGATGTATGAGCCAAGGATAGTCTGAGCTTAAGACGGAGTAGAAAAACACAGAACATACAAAAACAAAATGTGCTCTTGAAAAGAAGATGTAAACTTTACAATTTTGTTTCACATTTTACAACTTTGTAGTGTGATCTGTAGAGAAATATTACTTGTAAAGAGGACCCAAAATGCTTGTCATCTCAACAACTCTTCCAATTAAATAAACTCTCTTTGGAATCCATCAAGGATAATTCACCAAAGACTTGGAACCTACAGGATACTTAACCAAATACAATAAAGCTCTAAGTGGCTGCTGAAAATTACCCAAAGCTAAAACCTTTAACACAATCCCTCTCAAAATCCTCATACAATTTCTTCAATATCGGATCGATACTATCAAAATAACCATCCTTATATAGCTCATCGTAAAACCCTGGTGGACTTGTCACCCCTCCACTACTACTCTCCCCACAAATGCATCCACAGAACTCAAAATCTCCGAAAACACCAAAGAAATCAACGGAGACACACTCGAATTCACCGTTTCCTAATTTGAAAAAATCCATGGATTCGCTAAATGTATCTTACAATACGATACAGCAAGTTTCTTTGCTTTTTTATCTGTCAATTCAATCTCAGACATCATATTCTTATCTTTCATCAACGATATTTTCTTCCCCTCTTCAAGTTCCCTACGATAATAATTTACCATATACTGAAAAGGGAGTTCTGCCGATACATAGTAACCAAAAGTCAGCCAATCAAAACCTGCTCCATTAAATCCCTAGACAACCTTAATTCTTTACCCTTGCTCAAAATCTCTGTCGCCGTCATCTCCAAATGCACAATACATGTATCATTTTCCATTGAACCAACTAGCGATACAAGTAAAATTTTTTGTAGAATAATATCCTCGATCTCCACTGGCATTTTCTATGGTTCACTAGTCTCTATGGTTTACCTTAACCCACCAAAATGAAATTAGTCCTTATTGCAAGCTGAAGTGCAAATCAAGAGAGAAATGGATTGAGATATTGAGCAAATCTCAAGAGAGAAATAGTTGAGAGAGAGCAAATCGATAGAGAAATATAAAAATGTGTTGATAATAGGTTTGAGAGTGAAAAGGATTTACTAAAATTTCTTATAGAAGACTTATAAAAATTTTTAAAGAAAATTAATAAAACCCCATTAAGTGTTACCATATATGATGTTATTAGGACACTTTTAATAACCGTTGTTATACGTCTATCTATGAAAATTGTTAGTCTTCACTAGCAACTATTATAGTCCTATATGGTAGCAAATAGAATAATTTTTCTTGCAATGGTTGGAACCATTGCAATAGACCATCTATCACAATGCTTATGCAACCGTCGCCAAAAAGTTCATTGCCATAGGCCCAATTTCTGGTAGTGAGTGGATTGGTACAGCCACTATTTATGCGACCCAGGGACTTAGAACCTAGTGCTATATCCTAATTGTCTTGTCAAAACTTAGGCACTAGTAGACTGGTTGAACATGGGATTGCAATTGAAAATTTATGGTGGAATGGAGAACGATTCCCACCATTAGACCTTCGTTATTAGAAGTTAAAGTTATCGGTTCTGGCCCTCTTATTCTCCCTTTCCTTCTCTTTGAGCTTCTCCTCCTCAATCTGCTGAGCATGAACCATCAACCTAGAAAGTTTAATCTCCTTATTCAATATAGCTACTATACACACATTGACTATACTATCTAACACACTAGACACAAACTTACTCATTTTGTCCATAGAATTAGCCACTATAGTCAAAGCATTCTTTGGTAATTAGGAAAACTTAAGCGAGTACTCCTTCACACTCATGTTATGCTGCTTCAAATTTATGAACTCCTGCATCTTGGCTTCTCTCAACCTAATTAGGAAGAATCTATCTAAGATGGTCATAGAAAACTCCTCCCACTCTATAGGTCCTACCACAACACCCATGTCCTCTTTTCACTGCTTAAGTCAGCACTCTCACTAGTAATAACACCCGTGATGTCTATCATATTGTGCACGCTATCCAGAAACTCTTCTGGATCCCCCTCATACTTGGATCTAGAAAATAATTAAGGATTCATCCAAGTAAAGTCTTAGATCCTAGCTATTGTCATGCCCACTACTGGATTGGTTGCAGAAATAACCTATTGGTTATTCTGAGCAGCCATAGTCTGGGACAAAATAGTGAAAGCGGTCTTGAATTCGACATGGGAAACATATTCGTTTAGAGGGTTTTCTTGAACATGTGGTGGTGCGGGCTGATCCCCATTCCTTCTTCCGTAATTTATTCTAGGAGGCATTTTTTGTAAACAGATGAAAGACGAGTTAGGAAAAGGAATTCAATAGAGATCATGCTCTTTTGTACGACATGAATACTAAAAGAAGGAAACCTTTCTAAAATATATAGTAGACTGTTTCCCATTGGTGTGGCATGCTTCACACTCATGCACAAAAGACTACTCAACACGGCTTTCATACACTCTAGGATACTTTAAAACCTAAGTCTTTGATACCAAGTTTTTCACAACCCAGGACTAACCCCTAGTTATAACATGGTGCTTAAGGCCACTAGTGACCCTAAGCTAACCCATGATCTGGAATCTGTTGTGAACACTAAGTAAAGTAATAATAAAAAATCATATGCAGAAAAAGCTAAACTGATGAGAAATTCTATTAAGATGTAATACTAAAATAATACCCAATATGTTTGAACAGCTGATAAAACTAAAAATAAGTCTAACTATCTAAAATATAATAAAACATAAGGAGTTGATGGGACAAACCCCCAACTAACTCTGATTTACTGAAATAAAGAAAGTACTAGAAATAACTTCAAATAAGTTGTCCTAGATGGAAGAGGACTCACTCCAACTATTTCTGAGTGGCACTGAGCTAACTAAGGGTGATCCGGAAACTTAACATCTGAACCTTTGTTATAAGACAACATAGCATAAAAGATAGTATGCGGTTAGTACTTTAAATGTACTAGTATGTGATATAAGGACTAACTGAAGTACAAATAGATATTGATCATGAATTCTTGGACATGTAAAACGAATGCAAGACCAAGTAAAGCATGTACTGAGATAATCTATAAAATTGATTGACTGAATAACTGGTAAACTGAACACTTGGTCATGCAAATCTAAATTGATATAATTTGAATACTGAACTAAAATTGTGGGAGCTATCAGTAACCAACATGCCCCAATCTAAGCTAATCTAGGTCCAACCTAAAACCCCAGTTGGAATGTGTAACTCCCCTAGCCTGGTACCCCAAATGCTACATGGTGCTCATAATCTCGAAGGACCACAAGCTAACCCATGGCTGGTACCTGCTGCAATAACTGTGAAATAATACTAAAATATGCAGAATAGTGGGCTGAAATTGCATAAGGTTCAAAACTAAACATAACTGCTAATACGGTATAATAATACAAAAATTGAAATAACTATCTAAAATACTCTAATCTAAAAAAAACCTCTAAACTGTCTGAATAAAGAGTTGATGGGATATGTCCCCAACTAAATCCAACTGCTGAAATAAGCTAAGTACTGAAGCACTAAAATAACAAAATAATCATGTCCTTGAACTACGAGGACTCACCACTGACTCTGACTGCTGAAATCTGAATAGCTAAGTGCGGTTGGGAGCCTGAGCGGCCAAACGTATAGTATAAAACACTATAGCATAAGAGAAAAGTATGTGTCAGTGTGTAAGAATGTACTGGTATGCAAAGTCAGGTAGGCTAAATGTAAGGGTTCATATGTATAAACTATAATTGACTGAATAACATAAACATGACTGCGTGAGAATACATGCATGAATACATGGACTGTAACTAGGGTCGTGATAATGCTGAATACTAAATCTGAATACTAATTAATAGATGTTTAAGTCTATGGATACTGCATAACTGGTAACTGAATGACTGTATCTAACAGTTTTGAATCTATGAAACTATACTAAATTTATTGATAACATGGATTACTGATAACTGATGTACTGTTAAATGAATGATTGTTCCTGAAAGACCTGATTATGATGGAACTAGCTGAGATCCGTACGAAGCTGAGTTACTATTTTTGACAGCCCTGAAATCTGAGGAACTATCTGATTTCCTTACTGAAGACTGAGACTGAAACTGTGGGATGTAATCATCTAACCGACATGCCCCATAACTTAACTGGTGGGGTCCAACTTGTGACCATAGTTAGAAGGGTGTCAATTCCATGCCACGGGTAAAGATAAGCTGTTAGTTAACCCTCTACTACCAGGGAGATCTTCTGTCAACCCCTCGCCAGTAGGAGAACTCGAATGAGATGTATTAACACTAGACTCGTAGGGATATCTCAACCTACGTTGTCTACATAGTTTTGGAATACAAGGATTTCTTCTAAGGATCACACCCTTTACTGACTAACTAGTGAGCCCTCATCCCTGGGTTCACTCGATGCTAAATCCTACTCTCAACTGAATAGACACTGAACTATTTTTCTAGTTCATACTAGGCTTGACTGAGCTGTTACTGATTGTACTATTTAACTAAACTGATTTTACTAAGATCCATTGACTGATGGAATACTACTGAGTTCTATTAACTGACTAAATTTTTAATGAAGACTAAACTAAATACTGAATGGGACTAAACTGATACTGTATATACTGAGTTTTCCTGAGTTATGTAACTGACTGAGTTCTACTGAGTTCTGAAAGTTGACTGAGAGTACTACTGATTATGGCTTGACTTAGGTTATCTTAAAAACTGACACTAGCTCTAGGCACACAACTAAACTATTGGGTATTTAATACCCCGAGGACTCGATAGCATGAATATATATAGGACATGACACTTCTTGAACACATGACCATAGTCAAAAATTCTCAATACAACCATTGAGGGATTTCATGAAGCATTTGCAAGCCATAAGCTTACACATGAATAGGAATGCATGCTAACATAACATAATTTCACAAATCTATACTTATGAGCATTCCACCAAATCATCACAAGACATAGCTTAAGCATGGGATCCCTTTTGAACATGTGGGTGCATCATGAGTTCATTATTCAACTCACAAATAGGTCATAATGCACAATTCTTAATCACTAAGGCATTTTAACAAACACATGGAGGGCATAACCTTTCCTAAGTCATGGATCAACACCTAATACATCATGGCTATATCAAGCACTTCAATTTAAGGATTTCAATCCACATATTTAACATAAAGTCATGAGAATTCAATAAAGATTCAATCTTGGAAATCATATCACAACATAAACATGTGTACAATCAAGCCCACAACATGGAATTCAAAATTCATATTTTGAAAAGGGTTTATTGAGATCCATGGGTGAAAGGGACCCTTGGATGAACACTTTATATACCTTGGTTGATGATTTCTTGAAGATTAGTGGAGGAAAGCTTGAATTCTTGATTTGGGATTAATCACCTAGGGTTTCCTTGTTCTTGAGAAATTGTGAAATAGTGAATGTATTTAGCCAAAAAGGGTCTAAGTTTCATGTTATGATGGCTGAAGGTTGGGGATAAAGACCTAATTACCCTTAAGGACGCGTTCATTTATTGACTGAAAACTACACACCGATGCGGTTGTCGATGAGGCACATCGATGGCATAGACGCGATACTGACGCGTCGCGCCATGATCGCACCGTGTCTTAGGAGTTTGACTCTAGAAACCAACAACAATATTAACCAATGCGATAGGCAATGCGGCGCACCAAGATCGCATTGGTCCACTATTTTGGGATTCCGAATGTGGTCTAAACGCGATCTAAAAAATCTAAAAGTTGTTCGAGAACACCTATTGACCTTCCAGATCATGAATTAATAAAAATATAGACCACTAAAGGACATTAAGGTCGCAAAATGAGATTTCCATCTTTCGAAGGCTAAAAATAAACTAAGTCTACAAACTTAGCTAGAATTTTCTAAGCATGGGACCCCTTGACAAGCTTAAAGGACTGAATTAAGCTAGGAATTTTGTGAGATCTTATAATATCTCACCCTTGGAAACATCCATCCTCGAATAAGACTGACTGAGATTGGGTAAAAGATAAGATGAAGTACATACTGAATATGAACAACTGAAACATGATTTCATGACTGATATAACTGTTATGCTAAGTTTATTATACTGAACATGCATATCTAATGCATGAATGACTGACTCATGAATGCATGATTGGGATTACCAATAAGCTAAATTTATCAGTATGAATATACATATCTGATGCATGAATACATGATTGAACTGACATATGAATGCATGACTTAATATGAAATGGTAATTGATACCAAGTTTGTGATGGAAATTCAGATATAAAACTAATTGAATTCAAGGAAGACTATTACCTTAAACTAAATATATGGATGAACCTGAGATCATTTACTAAACATACATGAGTGAAAATCTGAGAACATATTTAAGATTAAAACGTGACACATGAACTGAACATCATGAACAGAAACTGGGTCTTTGAATACATTTCTTACGGCTAAGATTTGAATTTAAGGGTCAACCTTTGAGTACCCCTTGGACCAAACTAGATTTATTACATGAAGAGGGAATGGCATATTTTGAGTCATAAAATTTTGGGTGATTATAGTGTATATCCCCCTTAGGACAATACGTCCATTGATAGATACTAACTTGGCTAAGCTACTAAGAAAGTACTGGAACGATGCACAGGGAACCTACTAACTGAATCGTGACTACATATCTAGGATCTAGAACCTGGTTGGTCCACCTTAGAATATTTACTCCCATTCATAAGATTTGGATAATGCGAATAGATGAAAAGTTGGGAAACCATACGAACTCATCTATTTGACTACTAAACTGGGTTACGGGTTGTACGAACTGGCTCATACTGAAAACTTATTCTCAACTAGAGATTTTTTGTGACACTCTTTTATAAAGTTCCAGTAGCCTTAGGGGGGGAGGAAAACTTGGCATGGTCTGAATGCGATAGCTAAATATGAAAATATCATCCTGGCTTAGATTCTATAATATGAGGCAAGGCCTACACATCCTCATCTAGGGTAGGGTGACTAAGCCTTATATACTGTATCTAAAATTTTCAAGCTTAGATATACCCCACAATTAGTGTTTCAAATATACTCTCTACCTTAGTACAACAAAGCACTTGAGACTACTAAAAATATTTACCTGGGTGTTGAGCACGAATGCATAAATATTCAACTCATCTAATTACATAAATAATTGATAACTGAATATTGGGTCTGTAAGACTGAACTATACTTAGTCTGGATAACTGGACTGAAAATTTAGAGTGTCAAGCATATAAAGTATTAACTAACTGGGTAACATAAGGTATTGAATGCAAGACCATGAGTATAACATGGTTCTGAAATATTCTATAAATTGAGGTACTAAAATACTAATAAATGAGTAACTGATGGCTATATGCTATAGTTGAGAAATCCTAAAACTAAACTGAGTTTCTGATCTGACTACTAGACTAGGACAGGGACTGAGATTGTAGCTAAGATGGTAATTAAGACTGCAACTGTAACTAAGACTGTAAGTGAGACTGAATGCTAGTATTTGATAACGGAGGTTTAGACTGGTACTGAAGTACTAAATTCTGATGGCTAAGTAACTAATTACTAAAATCCATGGTCCTGTAGGACTATCTGAGTTCTTTACTGAATATTGATTAGTGAACTAATGCTGTAATCGAGGCCTAAGGGATAGACCATCAACACCATAGATTCACTAAGGAATCTAAACTGAGGGTATACATGATATATTCTGAGTTTGGATGATCACTAAGAGTGAAACATGAGTCATGTGGGCTGAGCATACTATAAAGCATGACATGAGTGGATGAGTCATGATTTGCATTACCTGAGTCCAAAGTTCCTGTACTCATGGAACATGATTTGTAACACTGAGTAAACTGGAACTCCTCATACTAAGAACTGGAAATGCACACAATTCTATAGAAGGTGCATGAATATAATTTGTACTCATGTAACTGAGACGTAAAACATACGTAAGTATCATGATGACTATAGTACAAAACTTTGTACTGATATAAGGATAGGTCGGGAATCATCTTTCCTTATTGATTTCCTATACATACTAGTAGTACTACTAGAATCTGAAGGCTTGACATTTCTGAGATATCATAATCGGATAGTTCCTGCATACTTGCCGGCCTATAATAGACTGGCCCAATGGGTGGAGACTGAGAAAGGTCCTGTTAATATTTGGTCTAACCTTAAAGTTCGACTGTTATGCAAAGAGTTACAAAAAACATAGAAGCTCCAGGATCTGATGAGACATAAAAACATAAATGGGAGATTTGTAACATACCAATGACTACATCAGGAGAACTTGCTTGATCCTGTCGGGACTGAAGTGCATAGAGTCTATTTGGACATTGTCCACTGGTAGCACTAGAAGTGGCACCCTACTGATTTGGGCAATTGAACTAAGCTAAAGGATGATTGTGCTGACTTCATGGACCGGTCTTGGGACAGTCTCAAACTCTATGACTCGACTCGCCACATCCAAAACACACATCACTACCGGCTCTACACACACCCTTATGGTGCTTGCCACAAGTTTGACAACAAGGATGGGTTCGGGCACTGCTGATACTACCTTGAGACTTAGAGCCTGGTGCCCTATATTTGTTACCATTTCTGAACTTAGGAACTAGCTCACTGGCTGAGGAAGGAGATGGAACTGAAAACTTCTGACTATACTGAGAACGGTTACCACCCTCTGACCTTGGCTGGGCAAAACTATAGCTATCTATTCTATCTCTCTTATTTTCTCTCTCCTTCTTCTAGAGCTTCAATCTATTGAGCATGAACCATAATCCTAGATATGTCCATCTCCTTAATTAACATCACAGTCCTACATTCTTTAACCACTCTACTCGATACCCCAGAAACAAACTTGCTCATTCTGGATCTATTATCTGCTACTACATTGGGGGCATACCTGGCTAGCTTGGTGAAATTAAGGGAAAACTCTTTCACACTCATTATACCTTGCCTAAGCTTGATGAACTCTAACTCTTTGTCTTTTTTCAACTCTATGGGAAAGAATCGATCTAAGAAGGCCATAGATAACTCTTTCCACTCTATGGGCTCTGCATCTATACTCCTGTCTACCTTCCATTACATAAACCACGTATGGGCTATATCTTCCAGCTGATAGGTGGATAACTTGGCACTTTCACAATAAGTCACTCCCATGATATCTGTGACTTTTTGAACCTAGACGAGGAAATCCTGTGGATTCTCTTCAGACTTAAAACCTGAGAATAACAGAGGATCCATTCAGGTGAAATCTTGAATCCTGGTTGCAGTAATATTGGACACTGGGTTGGTCTTAATAGAAGTTAAACATTTATTCTAAGCTGTAACTGAATTAGCACGAGTACTGAATGCAGTTTTGAATTCTGCATGGGAAACAAACTCGTCCAGGGGATCTGCCTGAACGGGCAAAGGTTCTGACTGATTTCCAGTTTTTCTTTCGTTAATCCTTTTAGGAGGCATGTTAGGTAAATAAAAGAGAGAAGCGGTTAGACAGAGAGTTTAACTAGAGCTCATGCTCACTCATATGATATAAATACTAAAAAAAATGGAAAATTGTTCCTAAAACATCTCACAGGCTCTTGTACATAAGTGTGGTGCGCACCCATGAACAAGACTCTACTAGATGCGGCTTTTCAGACTTTCTAGGACTCTATTGAACCTTAGGATCTGATACCAAGTTTGTAATGCCCCGATACTGGTACCCTGGATGCTATACGATGCTCATAATCTCGAAGGACCACAAGCTAACCCATGACTGGTACCTACTATAATAGCTATGAATTAATACTGAAATATGCCGAATAATAGGATGAAATTACCATAAGGTTCAAAACTGAACATAACTGATAATATGGTATAACAATACCAAAACTAAAATAACTGTCTGAATACCCTAGTCTACAAAAAAGCCTCTATACTGTCTGAATAAGGATTTGATGGGACATATCCCCAACTAACTCCAACAGCCAAAATAACATAAGTACTGAAGCAGTAAAATAATGAAATAATCACATCCTCGAACTATGAGGACTCACTGCTTACTCTTACCACTAAAATCTAAACTGCTAAGTGCGATTGGGAACCTGAGCGTCTGAACCTATGGTATAAAAAACCATAGAGCAAGATAAAAGTATGCGTTAGTACGTGAGAATGTACTGGTATGCAAAGTGAGGTAGGCTGAATGCAAGGGTTCATATGCATGAACTATAAATGACTGAATAACATAAACATGACTACGTGAGAATACATGCATGAATACGTGGACTATAACTAAAGTCATGATAATTGTAAATACTGAATTTTAATACTGATTGACAAATGTTTAAGTCTACAGATACTATAAACTAGTAACTGAACGACTGTATCTGACAATTCTGAATCTGTAGAACTGTACTAAATTTACTGATAACATGGATTACTGATAACTGATGTACTGTTAACTAAATAATTATTTCTGACAGTCCTAATTCTGATGGAACTAGGTGAGTTCTGTACTAAGATGAGTGACTATATCTGACAGTCCTGAAATCTGAGAAACATTCTGAGTTCCTTACTGAAGACTGAGACTGAGACTATGGAAGGTAATCATCTAACCGACATGCCCCATAACTGAATGGGTGGGGTCCAACCTGTGACCCCAGTTGGAAGGGTGTCAATGCCATGCCACGAGTAAAGACAAGCTTTGAGTAAACCCTCTGTTGATAGGAAGCTCTTCTGTCATCCCCTTGCTGGTAGGATAACTCGAATGAGATGTATTAATCCAAGACTCATAGGGATATCTCAACCTACGTTGGCTACATAGTTCTAGAACACAAGGATTGCTTCTAAGAATCACACCCTCTATTGACTGACAGGTGAGCCCTCATCCCTGGGTTCACTCGGTGCAGAATCCTACTCCAACTGAATAGACACTACACTAATTTCCTAGTTCATACTAGGCTTGACTATGTTGTTACTTATTGTACTGTTTAACTGAACTGAGTTTACTAAGTTCTGTTGACTGACGGAATACTACTGAGTTTTATTAACTGACTGAATTTACTGAGGACTAAATTGAATATTGAATGGGACTGAACTGATACTGGATCTACTGAGTTTTTCTGAGTCATGTAACTGACTGAGTTCTACTGAGTTTTGGAACTTGACTGAAAGTACTACTGATCATGGCTTGACAGAGGTTATCTTGAAAACTGACACTGGCTCTAGGCACACAGCTAAACTATTGGGTATTAAATACCCCCAGGACTCAATAACATGAATATAAATAGGACATGACATTTCTTGAACACATGACCATAGTTAACAATTCTTAATACAACCATTGAGGGATTTCATGAAGCATTTGCAAGTCAAAAGCTTACACATGAATAGGAATGCATGCTAACATAACATAATTTCACAAATCCATACTTATGAGCATTCCTCCAAATCATCACAAGACATAGCTTAAGAATGGGAGTCATTTTGAATATGTGGGTACATCATGAGTTCATCATTCAACTCACAAATAGGTCATAATGCACAATTCTTAACCACTTAGGCATTTTAACAAACACATGGAAGGCATAACCTTTCCTAGGGCATGGATCAACAAATAATACATCATGGCTATATCAAGAACTTCAATTTACGGATTTAAATCACATACTTAACATAAAGTCATGAGAATCAATAAAGATTCAATCTTGGAAATCATATCACAACATAAACATGTGTACAATGAAAGCCACAACATGGAATTCAAAATTCATATTTTGAAAAGGGTTTCTTCAGATCCATGGGAGAAAGGGACCCTTGGATGAACGCTTTGCCTTGGTTGATGATTTCTTTAACATTAGTGGAGGAAAACTTGAGTTCTTGATTTAGAATTAATCACCTTGGGTTTTCTTGTTCTTGAGAAATTGTAAAATAGTGAATGTATTTAGCCAAAAAGGAGCTAAGTTTCGTGTTATGAGGGTTGAAGGTCGGGGAAAAATACCTAATGACCCTTAAGTACACGGTTATTTAATGACTAAAAACTGGGCACCGACGTGGTGGTCGACGTGGCGCGTCGATGGTATACACGCAATACTCAATGCGTTGCACCATGATTGCGTCGTCTCTAAGGAGTTTAACTCTGGAAACCTGCAATAATATTAACCAATGCAATATGCAATGCGGCGCACCAAGATTGCGTTGTTCCACTATTTTAGAATTCCGAACGTGGTCTAAACGCTGTTCAAAAAGTCCAAAACTTGTCCGAAAATACCTATTGACCTTCCTGATCATGAATTAACAAAACTATAGACCACTAAAGGACATTAAGGTTGCAAAATGAGATTGCCAACTTTCAAAGGCTAAAAATAAACTAAGTCTGGAAACTTAGCGAGAATTTTCTAAGCCTGGGACCTCTTCATAAGCTTAAAGGACTGAATTAAGCTAGGAATTTTGTGGGGTCTTATAGAATGGTGTCAGTACCTTGACACGGGTACTAACAATGGTTGTATGGATCCATTAAAATGGTGTCCTGAAAGACTAGGGTGCCAATCTTCTACTCGTGGCTGACCCTTAAGAGAGTATCGGTCCTCTACTAGCAGTGACATCTCATAACCTACGCTGACTATGTAGATCTAGAACTTATAAAACTAAAAAAAGGCCAAAAATCAATGCAAAAAAAGAGCGACAAACTGTGTCGCTTTAATAAGCGACGAGAAAAGCGACATTGTCCATCACTTTTTTAGTTTAATTTTTATTAAAATCGATGACCAACGTCTTAATATCCGTCACTTTTTCACATATTATTGTGTCAACTAATTAATAAATAATTTATAATTTTCTTAATAAATGCAACGGATAGCGTCGTTATTAATTTAAAACTAATAATAATTAATTTTTAAAAAGCCACATTGTTTGTCAATTTTTAAATTTAATTTTTATTTTTATTAAAATCGAAGAATAACGTCGCTATAATTTTTCATTTTTAAAATATTAATTCTAGAAAAGTGACGTTATCCGTCACAACTTTTAATTATTTTTATTTTTTGCATTTTTACAAAAAACTACGGACAGTGTCGCTTTTGTTAAAAATAAATAAAAATTAACTTTATGATAAAAGGCGATGTTGTCCGTCGATTTTTAAATTTAATTTTTATTTTTATCTATTTTTATTAAAATCGACGGACAACATATATATAGTATACGAGGTAATATACTTGTGTATGTGATGGATATATAGTACATATTTTGAAGTTGATAGTCAATCAACTATATATATTGAATACATTCATATCATACGATCAATTGATCAAGGTAATAATATAGTGTTGAAGTTATAATATAATAATGTAAGCTAAATTAAATGATAATTCATCATAGTATATATGAAATACGTTGTATTACGAGGTAATATACTCGTTTATGTGATGTATATAGTACATATTACAAAGTTGATAGTCAATCAAATATATATATGTATAAATATGTATCTCTCATATAGTGATGTACATAGTAGTTAAAAATTAGTCAACTGAATCTATATATTCAAATATTTTGAATAATATGTTAACATCATATGATCGAGGTAATACACTATTGAAGTTATAATAATAAAGCTAATTAACCGACAATTCATTAGATTATATGTTGTATTAACCTAATCAAAATCTCCAATTTAATATTTTTTAAACCCAATTTCCAATCCCAATTTGACTCATCTCCTCAATTTTAATTTCAACCGTTCATCATATTTGATCAACGATCAATATTAAATCAACTTTCACTATTTTTTTTCTTGAATTGGACTGCTTCAGACTATTTTTCTTGAACCGAGGGTATATTGGAAAAAATCTATCTACCTTAGTGGTAATATTTGCATACACAGTACCCTCCACAAATCCAATTTATGGGACAAAATCAAGTTAGTGGTGTTGACACCCAATTTTGACCTCACAATACACCTCTTAGGCTGTTATTTTATATAGTAATTTTACGTAACATTAATTCTTACATGCTTAGTTTATTTTAATATCGACGTCTTACTATTTTTCTCGTCATTTCCACATTTATTAAAATAGAAGCCCTAATTCACTTCAATTTCTCAATTAATTTATTTTCTAGCTATTTTGTATCAAGTTAATTACTCAACTGATTAATTTTATTGCTTTTATATATAATTTCTATTATTATTATTATTATTACTATTTTTAAATAACAGCCTATTTTGTTTGATTTCTTTATGTATTCAATTTTTAGTCATTTCTTATACTTTATTGATGTCAATTTTAGACAAATTGATCAATTTTTTTTTCTCAAAATCAAAACTCAATTTTAGCCTTTTTAAAAAAAAATCTTTTAATCTCAGTCGTTGATTAAATTTGATCCAATAGTTGAGATCAACCTTCCCTCTTTTTCCTTTTTAATCCATCCCTAACACTAATCCATTCAACAACAGTCACTTCTCTCTTTCTCTCTGCTCTCTCTTCTCTCTAAAAAAAAACCACATCGTCGCCTTCTACCAGACAAGCAGACAATTGTTGTCGCTGCTCCATGCTCCTTTCCCTAGCTCCACCATCCAGTCACCGTGTCATGCACACCACTGGCCGGTGAAGTAACTGCCTACCGCCGCTCTCTCTCTCCTCTCCGGCCGATGCAGTAACCAACACCACTGCCACTACGCTACTTCCTTCCTCCATCCTCCTTCTAGCCTCCACCAAAACCCATCTCCATTCATATCCTCCGTGAACCAAACTGTCGTAGCCTTTGGAAAAAAAAGGAGAATCCTTCTAGAAAAAACACCTTCATCAACTCCAAATTAGTTCAGAAGTGTTCGACGATAACTAGTATGTGAAGGTATATTTTTTCCCTTATTTCTCACATACATATCTTATATAATTTTTTATGTTAACTTGATTATAGTCATTAATACTTCTAAAGTTATTCTTAACTAAGTAAAGTACTAAATTTTTTATAAGAAGCTTGAAAAATATATACTCGAATTAACACAGAAACTAATTACTCTGACCTCATATATATGAAAAATATAGTAAATAGTAGGTCGAATTTGTAAAATATACAAAATAAAAAATATTCAATATTATCAAAATATAGGATAAAAACAGCTCAAAAACATATTTAAGTGATCATTTTGAATTTATCCTCAAACCTAAAAGAAACTGTTAGTTATTTTCTCTAATATATTTCAGATTGGAATTTTATTAAATCCAGTCAAAATTACATAATTTTGGTGAAGCAAAGCTAAATGAACTTTATATAACTTGTCAATTGAATTTACTAAAGTATGGTTACTTGAGTAGTGAATTAGTGACTCAAAAATATTTAAGTTTAGGTAGTTGAAATGTGAACTTGTGTTTTGAATTTACTAAAGTGTGGTCACTTGAGTATTGAATTAGTGACTCGAAAATGTTTAAGTTTAGGTACTTGAAATGTGAACTTGTCAATTGAATTTACTAAAGTGTAGCCACTTGAGTAGTGAATTAGTTACTTGAAAATATTTAAGTGTAGGTACTTAAAATGTGGACTTGTGTTTTGAATTTAGTTAAGTGTGGTCACTTAAGAAGTGAATAAATTACTTGAAAATGTTGAAGTGTAGGTACTTGAAAGGTGAACTCATGTTTTGACTTGAAAATGGTTAAGTGTAGTTACTTCAAAATGGTTAAGTATAGTGACTTGAAATGTCAATTAGCTATTTGAAAATGGTTTGAGTGTAGTGACTTGAAATGTGTGCTAGTGAATAAGTTATTTGAAAATTATTAAGTGTAGTGACTTGAAATTAATTAAGTGTAGTTATTTGAAATTGCGAAGTTGTGACTTGAAAACGGTTAAGTGTAGTTACTTGAAATTGTGAACTAGTGACTCAAAAATTGTTTAGTGTAGTCACTTGAAATGTTAATTAGTTAGTTGAAAGTGGTTAAGTATAGTGACTTGAAATGAATGATTAAGTGTAGTGACTTGAAAATGACTAAGTATAGTTATTTAAAATATGAAGTAGCTACGTGAAAAAGGTTAAGAATAGTTATTTGAAATGTGAAGTAGTTACTTGAAAATGGTTAAGTATAGTGACTTGAAATATTAATTAAATATTTGAAAATGGTTAAGTGTAGTGACTTGCAATGTGAATTAGTTATTTAAAATTGGTTAAGTGTAGTGACTTGAAAGGTCTACTAGTTATTTGAAAATAGTTAAGTGTAGCGACTTGAAATGTGTACTAGTGACTTGAAAAGGGTTAAGTGTAGTTACTTCAAAATAGTCAAGTATAGTGACTTGAAATGTCAATTAGCTATTTGAAAATGGTTTGGGTGTAGTGACGTGAAATGTGTACTAGTGAATAAGTTATTTGAAATTTATTAAGTTTAGTGACTTGAAAATGATTAAGTGTAGTTACTTGAAATTGTGAACTTGTGATTTGGAAATGATTAAGTGAAGTTACTTGAAATTGTGAACTTGTGATTTGAAAATGGTTAAGTGTATTAACTTGAAATGCATACTAATAACTTTAAAATAATAAAGTATAGTCACTTGAAAACGATTAAGTATATTGACTTGAAATGTGAATTAGTTAATTGAAAACAGTTAAGGGTAGTGATTTGAAATGTGTACTAGTGACTTAAAAATATTTTAAATATAGTGACTTGAAATGTGAATTAGTTATTTGAAAATGGTTAAGTGTAGTTACTTGAAATGTGAATTAGTTACTTGAAAATAATTAAGCATAGTGAAACAAAATGTCAATTAGATATTTGAAAATGGTTTGAATATAGTGACTTGAAATGTATACTAGCAACTTAAAAAAAGCTAAGTGTAGTCACATGAAATATGAACTAATGACTTGAATTTTTTATGTTTTGATTTAAACTTGCATACAAATGACAAATGGTGGTGAAGGTGATCGGCCTCGTCCTGATAAGAGTTCGAAGTCAACTACTATGAAGAAATCTAGGATGCTTATAGACTCCAATGAAAAAACTTTAGGATTGTTTAAGTGTTTTGGTTGTTTTTGGATTAATTATTGAGTGTTTTGGATTTTGGATTTGATTTTTTAAGTGTTGTTGCTGGTAAACTTAAAGGGTGCCTGCCTTCTCTTCAGACGTGTCCTCGACAACCTTAAGGTTCTTCGATCTCCGCTTTTAGGGGCCAGTTTGAATTGCTTAAATATTCTGATAATTTAGTGTGTTGAATGGTTATTTTAGAAATGTGTGTTGCATGAGGCTGTATAATTGAAGTGCATTTTTATTTGGCAGGTGGGATGTAGAAAATGCAGATTTCTACATCCAAAAAAATGCAGAAAAGCGACGGACAGGGTCTCTTTTGTCCGTCATTTTTCTGAGATTTTTTAAAATAAATTTTCATAAATGCGATGTTGTCCGTCGCTTTTCTAAAAATTTATAAATAAAATTTCAAAAATGTGATGTTGTCCGTCACTTTTGGTCTTCATTATAAAAACCAAAAAGCGATGACCATCGTCGCTTTTTCTAAAAAAAGATTTTATTTTTCTCAAAATACAACGAACTGTGTCGTTTTTTTGAAAAAATATTTTTTCTTCAATAAAATGATGATGTCAGTCGCTTTTTGTTCATCATGTGTTCTTCACATGAAGAACAAAAAGCGACACACAACATTGTTTTTTCTAAAAATAACTAAAAATAAAAAAATTCAAAAAGCGATGTTGTTCATCCTAAAAAAAGCAACGCATGCCATCGTTTTTTAAAAAAATGGTCCTTTTTACGATGCAAGTGACGACGTCTCTTTTCCATCTCTTTTGGCCAAAACAGGGACGTTGGCCATCGCTTTTTGGCCTTTTATTAGTAGTGTTGTGTAATACCCCGAGACTCTAACCAATAGTGCAATCATGACTCAAGATCATGAGAAGTAAATTATAGTTCTTTGGTTGTTTTCTGATCAAGGGTGATGTGTATTAAGGCCTCAAAGATGTCCTAGCAATTAGGTGAATCAAAACATTCCTTACTAATTGAATTCTTGGGAAGGATATTGCTATATTCAACTTCAAATGAGAATATCTCTCATTATACTACTAATTATTGATCTCATAACCTATCAAAATGTAGATAATTCAATTAGATTTCCAATGATACCAATTTCACCCAAATCCTGTATCGGAACCAAGAGTTATGCCCATTTTACTCTAGCATGTCAGGCTGGAAAAACTGAGTGACGACATTTTATGATAAGCTGTCACAAGTGTGATGACTTATAATCCATGTTATTTCCAGACCAGTGACGACATTTGTGACAAGTCATCACAAGTGTGACGACTTATCACCAATGTCGTCAACCTTAAGCAGAAAATCATAAAATCCACCCTTTTGTGACGATATTTCGTGACGACTTGTCATGAATGTTGTCAGCTATTTTTTTCAGCAATAAAAGGTCATTTTTCCAAGGGTATTTTGGTCTTTTCCCATCTTTTGGAGGCCCCTATATATATAAAAATTCTCATCTAAACCCTAATTTCTTCATTCTCTCTTCCTATTCTCTTAAGAATTATATCTAGGGTTTTTATTTAAGGACATTAATCTTTTAAAAATCATCCATAAATCTTCAAGATTTCTTCAAGAATTAACTTCCTCATAGTGTGGGCTTCAAGAATTATTTATTACTAGTGCGGATAGAGTCTCAAGCACTAGAATTCATCCAATTTTAAAGATTAAGGTATGTAGGGTTTTGAACAAGAGCAATTCTTTCGTTCTTGTGCCCAAAGCTTTTATTTCTATCATGAATTTATATGATTTTGCAAATGAGTTTATACCCAAATTACTTTAGCATGAGATTATGAGAATATAAATTGTTCAAGCTTTGTTATACATGATTATTTTGCTATTCCCAAGTTATGACTTGATATTTAATATTGTGAATTTCATATTTCTACCATGAGTTGATATTTCAATTGCTTTCAAGATATGTATCAAGCTTTAAGCTTCCTTATGACAAACTAGATTATTGAGTATATTGATTCATGAGATTGAGTTGTTACAATGAGTCTTGATATTTCCTCAAAGTTATTGATGTTGTCATGATTTAATGAATTGATACATTTTGATATTAGGAAAGATTGATTTGATTTGAGTCGAGTTAGAAATTCACAAATTGATTATGATTTGATAAATGAGAAAGAGATTTGATTTGGTATTCATGATAGGCCCTTGTGATATTTGTGGTAGATTTTCTAACGCATTCTGAGCTTGTGTCTGGGAGTAGTATTTAGCATCGAGTAGGAAATATGGTATTTCCCCAAAACTACGTGCCACTGTAGGATTGATATTGATAATTATGGGACAGAGGCCGAGTATGAGATTGTGATCACTAAATTTAGGTTGTACTCCCTAGCAAGAGTACAATTCTCTTTCCAACGTGGGGTTCTCTCCTTAGTAGGGCAAAACGTTAGACTCCATGTAGCTCACATGTTTTATGTCAATTATAAGAACCTCCCATGTCTATAACAGTTGAGTTTGTTGAATTACCGAGTCACTCCGAGTCTTGAGTTGAAGAGTTGAGTTATTTATGATGATTTATGAGGTTTTTATCATATGATTTATTTACTATGAGATTATGAAAAGTATGTTTCAATCTAACTCAAGCCAAGTGAGCCACTGATAACGCTCAATCTACAGCTCTCGTAGGAGTGTAAAGCGGTCGTTAGCAAATATAGAACCCAACCTGGGTTGGGTATCGATCCCAAAGGGAATAACTTGGTCAACAAGTAAGCAAAATTACTAGACTTTTAGTGCAAGTCTCGTAAAGAGGGGGGATTGTAATGTGTAACCGAAATAATAAAGTAAAAACTAAAAATAGCAAAGTAAAAATAAAAGGATTGTTACGTAAGTTGTAAACAATGAGAATTGAAGCGTTGGGGTTATGTCCACCTCTTGAGTTATACGTCTCTATTGACTATGAGTGTGTAGAATTCCGACATGCATGTGCTTATAGAGAATTGTATTCGATGGTAAATCCAGGCGTCTTTCGACCTATTCGAGGATTATTTCACTTTAACTCTTTCGAGCTTAAAGTGTGTCTAACGGTACAAATTCTCCAAGAGGTTAATCCAGTTACGGCACTAACTGTTTAATAGGGAATTTAGGATGTGACCCTACTACCTTGACACTATCTCTTTTCCAGAAAAATAACCTTTCTTTCGAACAAGTTAAATGTTATACTGGCGTATTCTTGCGTTTGCAACCACAAAGAATTTAGATTAAGATGAAGAGAATAATGATAAAAGCAGCATACGTGTCACGAACTCACAAGCTCATAGTAATAGATAGTACCTCATTCGGCTTTCATAACCCCAACAGAGAAGTTTAGTTACCCATGAATACGAATGAGATCACGATTGACATTTTTGTTATACCACAAGATTGATTAATTTCGTGTAGCACAAGAGTGGTAGGCGTTTAGGCGTGAATTCCTAGGCAAAGTAACGATTCTCTTGTTGCGGAAATTAAGAATAAATGAATAGAAGAAGAAAAATAGAATTAATGGAAGAATTAGGAATTGAGAAGTAGAATGTATCTCTCAACTAAGGGAGGAATGTCTCTCTAAATCTCTAGAAAGATAGGGTATTTATAATACCCATATCCTATTCCTACTAAGCTAATGAAATACTTAACTAAATCCTACTAAACTAATGAAATACTTAACCCAATTGTACTAGGTTAATGTAACATTATCCAAATCCAAATAAACTAATGAAATACTTAACCCAATTGTACTAGGTTAATGTATCATTATCCTAATCCAAATAAGTTACTGCAAGTCCCCAAAGTCTTCAAAAATGTTGTTTTAGCCCGGGACAGATTTTCCATGCATCACTTTTGGTCCTTTAGGCGTTCAAGCTCCCTTTCCTTCCTTCGTGAGCTTTCTTTGGCGTCAAGTAAGCCATAAAATGCTGATTTCTGCATCATTTATACCTGAAACTTTGCTAATCATGTTTGTTAGCTCACTAACAGGAAAAAGGACTAAAAGCGCATGAAATATATAATCTGTTCTCAAAACGTGGCATAAATATGGGCAAAATATATTGATATAGGCGTGTAAATTCGCCTATCATCAACACCCCACACTTGAGGCTTTGTTCGTCCTCGAACAACATATCATGTCCCTCTAAACATCAACTTAGGGTTTCACAACAACAACACAAAACATTCGTCAAGACAAGCACAACAATTATCAACAAAGAGTAGTTTTTCGATCATTAGTAGAAACAGCTTAGCCTCTAGCATAGACTCGTGATGGTGGTCAACTCATATTCAAAAGTTAAGGTACAAAGAATCATATACACTACCCAAAACTCATCAACCATGTGTGTCTCACAATATAGTACCCATACTCACTCACAAGTATAGCATATTTTTCAAACATGGGTATCAAAATATCCTTGCTCTCACTCTCACAAAGAATTCGTATGCAGCAACTGATGACCATAGGCTTTCCCTTAGTGTAATACTCCACTAAATGTCAGAATGCTAAGCTTAGGATCAAGTAGGTCTTTTGATGGTTGTAATGTAGGCTATGGGACGGGTAGGACTATTTTGGCCAGAAATAGTGACTAAGTTCCTAAGCACTTTAATACATCACATTGTATCATTGACAATTTTTTCTTTCAACCTTTCTTCTTTATTTTATTCTACCACCCTTGTTCTCCTCTTTTGTTTTTCAATTTTAAACATAACTCACTTTTCAACTTTCTTTTTCCTTCTTCTTTTCACAACATACCTCTTATGATAACACTTTCTTTTTCATAACACATTCAATCACCATTACAATTTAAAGCATCATACTTACCCAATTCCTCTTATATTGTCACATGACTTTATACTTTAAAGCACTTTAGGAATTTGGATCAAATCACAGTCTTGAAAAAAAATGGATTAGGCTTACATACAAGGTTGTCAAAGAAATAGGCTAAAGGCTCAAAAGGGTTTAACTAGGATAATGTCCAAGGGTAGGTAAAACGAAGGTAAACAAGTATAGGTTGCCAAAGAAATGCCTAAATCATCTCCTAAACTTACACTCCTTATTTTCGTTTTGCATACATACCAGGCAAGTTCTAGCATCAGCCACAAACATAGAATATACTATTAATCTCACACACACAATGCACATGGTCGAATTTATTGGAAGTAATATAGACTCTTGACCCAACAAGTGAAGGAATTGAACCACACAATATCACATAATGAGTCACAATTAGAGCCTAAACATCTCAATAGTCATAATTGTAGCACATACTCTTGTTATAATCTCATTTGCCTATTGAAATTATTTCATACGAAGCTAAAAAATATTATTCCAAAAAAACGACACAAAAATAAAACAAAGTAAACAGAGTAAACAAACATAGATGCGATAGAGAAGTATAGCATACGATACCGCCACCCAACACTTATACGGGCCACTGCCCTCAGTGGAAAATAAATACAAAGAACCTGGTCAATCGGACTTGCCTCAATGTCGGGGGTCATACCCCCTTCGTCGGAATCATCATAATAGCCGTCGTCAGAGTTCTCCTCCTCGTCGGAGTCTGCCAAGCGTCGATCCTCATCGGTCGGCACATCATCGTCTAAAGGTTCCTCAAAGTATATGCTACTCCACACATCTCCCGTGCATGCATGTTCATTGGATAGTCATGGTCCAGCTGTTGGATCTCTGCAGCAGTTGGAACACGTCCACCACTCATCATAGTGAATCGTGTCATGCCATAGAGATGACGGAAGAAACTCTCATCACGAGCATTTCTCTCCGCAGTAGTAAGGTTGACACCATGAGTTGTTTCAGCATCTTTGACCTTTGTGAGGTCAACCTTCTTTGGGTTATGTGGGAGTTTGTGATCAGCTGGTTCCTCTTCGATATCCTCCTTCCGCAAGATTGCTGTCAACACATTACCAAAAGTGAAGTGGGACCTTTTGTGGAGTCTGTCCTTCCGCATTGTAGAGCAAATGATTGCCCCAAAGTTGATAGGGACATTCGTCATCAAAGCATAGACCAAACACACTCTATCTCTTCAGATTTTGGTGTATTGAGTCCCAGGAATCAGGAATAATTTGACAATACGCAACCAGATTCGTGCTTCCCTATTCAATGGAGCATAGGGGAAGGTGTTGTGTCATCCTGTGTCTCGGTGTCTGCCCCAACTTGCCATGGATCTACTTCCACAAAGTGTGTGTCGTATTGCTCTATAAGGAGGCCTACTGTACAGCTCTTTGAATGGTGTTGGGTCGACCGAAGGTAAGACAAGAAAGGAGTTGATCAAATCCGTATTGAGCTGTAACACTTGGCCCCGAATCTTGACTTCGTTGCCTGTGGTTTTCGGCGACCAGTTGTCATAGAATTCCCTTGTCAAATCGATATTACATTCTCCCATGTCGCGAAAGATGAAATCCAGATTCAACGCCATTATTTTCGCCAACATACGCGGCTCCTTCTTCGCTAGGGTGTCCTTATTGATCAAGTCGACGTGAACATATTTTCTTTCCTTGTTGTTCGTGTACAATTCTTTGGCTTCCTCCTCAATAAACCATTTTATTCCAAACATTCAGCGGGGTAGTTCCATGGAGGATGATTCTGCTTGGTCCTTGCGACCTCTCTTCTTGCCCTTTTGGGAAGTGGTAGCCTTATCTTGTCGCGCTTTAGGTGACATTGTTCCTGAGACTTAAACAATATTCATGTTAGCATCAACTCAAAGGAAACAATCTATAAACAATCCGTCGGGGTACCACCCCACACTTAGGTTCGTTAATACAAAACAGTGAAGTGAATGTAGCCGATTACTTGAACTTCGTCGACATACGTTTTAGGAACTATATTCCGACAAGAAAATCAGCGATGCATCACTAATGCAGCCATTGCACTACTTTCATGTTAGGTGTATCAACACTACTACATAGGGGTTACATCATGGTATAGTTATTTTCAACAATCACAACCTCCTAAGTCGGTAGGCAACTATAAGCCTTATCCCGATGAACGGGATAGTCTAACATGTACGTATTCAAGTATCAAGCTTAAGCAATTTTCATAACCATAGCAATTCCGCAAATAGTATAACAATGCTAGTAAAACCAAATTCAAGTCGGAAACAAGTCAAGATTATCCTAACGTATATGCTTACTCACATGGTTTTGTATCAACAATCCAAACACATTAACATCACCAATAATCCGTCAAGATGTAGCAATTCATAATAGACATAGTAACGTAGTACTTACGAGAAATAGATGAAGAATAAAAGAGTACTTACGTGATTGAAGCCTTTGGAGATGGTCTTGTGAATTGGAAGAGCAAAAAAGAAAAATTTTGAGATGATTTGGGTGGATGTGCGGCGCCTTTAGGTCAATTTCCAATGTGGTTATGTTTCAAGACCAAGTCCCCTTTATATAGGAAAAGAATGGGTCGGGTTTTGACCCATTTACAAACGGTTTTGGAGACAAAAATGACCTCTATGCGGCGCATAATGCTTTGCATAATCATAGTATAGGCGGCGCATAGTGTAGTGCATTTAGGGACATATGCGGCGCATAGTGTATAGCATTTAGGGACATATGCACCGCATAGTGTATGGCATTTGAGATACTGAGACCTAATGGTATATCATAGGCGGCGCATAGTGTATAGCACACTTAAGCATGGGCGGCGCCTATGTCTTTGCACACTAGATTTCGAGACCTTAGGCTATAGTATAGGTTTTGCATTGTTCGTGGCCTAGTTTTACCTAGGCCTAGCCTTCCTCAATGCCTATTTTGGCATGAGCAATGCTCAATCCATAGCCTTATACATCCTTTTTCCTAACTTACCACCTTTACCATACAATGCGTCCAAATAGTCATTTGAAACCAATCTCCTCGTTGAATACTTCTCGCACCTATATTTGCTCAAAACCAATGAAAACAATTAGTACGATGGGTTGCCTCCCACCAAGCGCCTTAGTTTTGGTCGTGGCACGACTCTTATTTTTGGATTTTCTCTTATCAAAAGCAAAACAAGTAATAGAACAAAAGAAAGACAAAACGATAAACGAAAAACGATAAAACAATAAAACGATGGGTTGCCTCCCATCTAGCGCCTTATTTATTGTCGTGGCTCGACATAGTTTCCTCGAGTACTTAGACTTCGTCAAGGTAAGTGATGGACATAAAATTCATTGAGTCAAGAGGACCGATATAAGGTTTAACACGTTGGCCATTCACTTTGAAGACAACACCATTATTGTCTTCCAATTCGACTACTCCAGACGAGTAGACTTGGATAACTTTGTATGGACCAGACCACTTAGACTTTAACTTACCTGGGAAGAGCTTCAATCTGGAGTTGAAGAGAAGTACCATATCACCCATTTGGAAGTTTCGTCGAACAATCCGCTGATCATGATACTTTTTTATCCGCTCCTTATATAGGTCTGATCTTTCATATGCATGGAGACGAAACTCATCTAATTCGTTCAGCTGCTCCAACCTCAGATTCTTAGCATCATCCCAATTCAAATTCAATTGCTTCAATGCCCACAATGCCTTATGCTCGAGCTCGATGGGTAAGTTACAAGCCTTCCCATAAACTAGTTGATAAGGAGACATGCCAATCGGTGTTTTGAATGCAGTCATGTACGCCCATAGTGCATCATCAAGCTTCCTAGACCAATCCTTCCTATTCGCATTAACCGTCTTCGCAAGGATTTGCTTGATCTCGCGATTGGAAACTTCTACTTGTCCACTAGTTTGGGGATGATAAGGCGTAGCTACCTTATGTTGCTTGACACCATACTTGGCCAAAACTGATTTGAATAGCTTGTTGCAAAAGTGAGATCCTCCATCACTTATGATAGTACGAGGTGCTCCAAAGCGAGAGAAGATTTTTTTCTGTAAGAACGATACAACACGCTTCCCTTCATTGTCGGCCAACGCTACAGCTTCCACCCATTTTGAAACATAATCTACAGCAACCAAGATATACTTCATTCCAAACGAATTCACGAATGGACCCATGAAATCAATACCCCACACATCAAAAAGTTATACCTCAAGAATTTTGGACATGGGCATCTCATGGTGTTTCGATATAGCCCCTTGGCGCTGGCATTGGTCACACCTTCTAACATAGTCGTAGGCATCTCTAAATATCGAAGGCCAATAATAACCACTTTGCAACACCTTTCTTGCTGTCCGATTACCTGCATGATGTCCTCCAACTTGGGAAGTATGGCATGCTTCCAAGATATTAGGCACCTCTACATGGGATATACATCGTCGAATAATACCATCCGCGCATTGTCGAAACAAATATGGCTCATCCCAATAGTAGTGTTGTACGTCATGCATAAACTTCCTCCTTTGGTGGTAAGATAAATTGGCAGGTATCACGTTACTCACCACAAAATTTGCAAAGTCGGCATACCATGGAAATTTTTCCATTGTTGTCGCTAATATCTCCTCGTCAGGGAATGCATCATCAATCTGAATTTGAGGTTGCACCACATGCTCATTCTCGAGTCTAGATAGGTGATCAGCTACTTGGTTCTTGCAACCTCTTCTATCTTTGACTTCGAAATCAAACTCTTGTAGCAGCAATACCCATCAAATCAACCTTGGTTTTGCATCCTTCTTTGTCATTAGATACCTAAGAGCTGCATGGTCTGTATGAATGATAACCTTAGTTCCCAATAGATAGGCACGAAACTTCTCAAACGCATAAACAACCGCTAGGAGCTCTTGTTCTGTCACAATGTCGTTCCTTTGGGCTTCATTTAGGAACTTACTTTCATAGTAGATAGGATGAAATAATTTCTCCTTTCTCTGACCAAGAACAGCACCAACGGCTATACCACTAGCATCACACATGACTTCGAACGGGAGAGACCAATCTGGTGCTACCATGATAGGGGCTTCAATGAGTTTTTCTTTGAGGCATTCGAATGCCTTTAAGCAATCTTCATTAAAGTCAAACTTTGCATATTTCTCCAATAGTTTGCACAATGGACTAGCAATTTTGGAGAAGTCTTTAACAAATCGACGATAGAAACCTGCATGGCCGAGAAAACTACGAACTCCTTTTACCGAAATTAGAGGCGGTAGCTTCTCAATAACCTCTATTTTTGCTCGATCAACCTCTATTCCTCTTTCGGAGATTTTGTGTCCAAGAACGATTCCTTCTTTTACCATGAAGTGGTACTTCTCCCAATTCAGCACTAGGTTGAATTCTACACACCTTTGCAATGCCATGCTTAAGTTTGCCAAGCATGCTTCAAAAGATTCACCAACAACTAAAAAATCATCCATGAATACCTCTAAAGTGTCTTCAACCATCTCAGAAAAAATAGACATCATACAGCGTTGAAAGGTGGCTGGTGCGTTACATAACCCGAATGACATACGTTTGAAGGCAAACGTACCATATGGGCATGTAAACATTGTCTTCTCTTGGTCTTCGGGGGCAATACAAATCTTATTGTATTCTGAATAACCGTCCAAGAAACAAAACCATTCTTTCCCCGCTAATCGATCTAGCATTTGGTCCATGAATGGCATTAGGAAGTGATCTTTGAGTGTCCAAGAATTCAGCTTTCGGTAGTCCATGCATACTCTCCATCAAGTGACGGGTCTGAGTGGAATAAGCTCATTCTTCTCATTCGCGACCACCGTCATGCCTCCTTTCTTGGGAACACATTGTACCGGGCTTACCCATGTACTATCAGAGATTGAATATACAACTCCTGCATCTAACCACTTGATAATTTCTTTCTTCACCACTTCTTGCATAGGTGGGTTTAGACGTCTTTGATGCTCAATGGTGGGTGTGCAATTTTCTTGAAGCTGAATTTTATGAGCACAAATCCCTGGTGGAATACCAATAATATCCGCAATGGTCCATCTAATAGCTCGTATATACTTGCGTAGAATAGCAATAAGAGCTACAACTTGTTGCTCACCCAAATCGGCTGCTACAATAACTGGAAGTGTGTTTCCGCTTCCTAAGAATGCGTACTTTAAATGACTTGGCAGCTCCTTCAATTCTAACGTGGGTGGCTCTTCAATAGATGGCTTAACTGGTGGTGTGGGTCGATTCTTGAGATCAAGGTCCAGCTTCTTGGGAGCATAGCGATATGTCCCTAATCCCGATAGAGCACAAATAGCTTCTTCACCATTTTCAGCATCCTCATTCTCTCCGTTCATAAGCACAACCTCCGAAGGGTCATCAATAATTTGCTCTTCTTTAAGTAATTCTTTCTCATCATCAAAGAAAACATCAGCCACAAAAAATACACTTAGATCTTTGGGCTGCTTCATTGATTTGCACACATCAAAGCGAACCACTTCGTCATTTATTCGGAATGAAAGCTCATTAGCTCTCAAATCAATGAGCACACTTCCTGTAGAAAGGAAAGGGCGTCCCTAGATTATGGTAACTTCTGATTCTGCCTCACAATCTAAAATAACAAAGTCTGCCAGAAAGATGAATGAAGAAACCTTTACCAATACATCACATAGAATACCAACGGGCCATTTTACCGACCTATCCGCCATGACAAGCCTCATGTTGGTTGGAGTAGGATCACCCAACCCCAACTTCTTATAGATTGATAATGGCATCAAATTGATGCTGGATCCTAAATCACATAATGCTTTGGCAAAATTCAAAGATCCAACGGTGCAAGGAATAGTGAAAGCTCCGGGGTCGGCCTTCTTCTGAACTATCTTTCGGGTAGCGATCGCGCTGCAATGATGAACATCTTCTTTCAACTCATAACTTGCTGCCCGCTTCTTTGTTAAAAGATCCTTCATAAATTTCGCATACCCAGGCATTTGTTCAAGTGCCTCTACCAATGGAACATTAATGGTCAGCTGCTTTAACATAGTCATGAATTTGCTGAACTTTGTATCATCCGCCACCTTCTTCAATCTTTGAGGGAAAGGTGGTGGTGGGTATGGAATTGTTCTCTCCATGGCTTTCTTCTCCTCTTTCTTCCGTTTTCCCACTTTTTTAGGCTGCACGTCGCTGGGTGTGACGTCCTTGAAGTCTTTCATGGACTTCTCTCCTATTGCGTTATCATCCAAGTCCGCGGCTTCGTCAACCACTTGCTTGCCTTTTGCTGAAGTTTCCAGCACCTTACCACTTCTGGTAGTGATGGCCATGCATGACCCATCATTCCTTGGGTTTTGCACAGTATCGCTAGGTAGAGTGCCGACCTTTCTTTGATTGAGTGCTGCTGAAAGTTGGCTCAATTGCTGCTCTATTTGCTTGATTCAAGTGGAATGTGAATCAACTAATTATTTTATGGAGGACAAATCATTAATTACCTCTGTTACTCTCACGCTCGTTGCTTCCACTCCTTTCAATAATTTAGACATCATGTCTTCCATACTTCCAGAATTCGATGTGGTGGTGTCACGTCTACCAGGGGGAACATACAAACCACTCTTTTCATTCTTGTTCTTCCAACTACCTTGGTCCTTGTTTCTAGATTTATCATAATAGTTCCAACCTTGGTTTCCTTGGGTATTCCCACGAAAACCCCCCTGATTGTTTAAGTAGTTGGCCTCCTCTTCCGAATCAGATTCGTCTCTTCCTTTTGACGCAATAGCTTTCACTTTTTCGGTCTTCCCTGATAATAAATGCTTTGTAAGAAGATCTATTTGTGTTTTCATATGTGCCATATCTTGATCACGTTCTTCTTCTCTTCTTCTTTGGTCTGCAATCATGCCAATAGTTAAAGTGGGGCTTGCTACCTAAAAATCCCTGGTATGCCAAGCTCTACTTTACTTCGTCATACGATCTAGCATATTGCTTGCTTGACCAAAGGTGAGGTCCATAAAGGATCCTCCAGCTGTATTATCCACCACTGGCTTAGTTATTGAATTCAAGGCTCTATATAATATCTCCATTAGGTGAACATTAGTCATATGATGGTTTAGGCATCTCGCTAGCTTTGTCTTGAACCTCTCCCATGTTTCATGAAGAGCTTCAGTGGGAAGCTGACGAAAGTTGCTGACTTCATCTCGCAATTGTGCTCTTTTGGCTGGCGGAAAGAATCTTTCTAGGAAAGTGTCTCTCAATTGCCTCTAATTTGTAATAGAATCAGGAGTCAGCCCATTTAACCATATAGTTGCCTCCCCAGACAGAGACAATGGAAATAGACATAATCGAATTGCATTCTGACCAACACCAGGATTGTCAAACGACTTGCATGTAGAAATAAAGTTGATGAAATGCATATTTGGATCATTTCCTGCTAGTCCACCAAATAATCCCTTGAGTTGAAATAACTAAATCATGGTGCTTGTGATGTTGAACTTGGCTCCGGGCTCTAATGGTAGTGGAATTATGGCTCCAGTGGCTCCGGCACCATCAAGATCATCATCATCATCGTCGAAAACTGGCTTCATAGGTTGGCGATCATACCTAAACCGTGTTTGTTGACCTCTTCTGTTGACAGGAGTTATAATTTTAGCATCACGCCTAGGGTTTAGTAACTCGTCATCACCTAAATCCTCATCATCGGGATTTGTTGCTCGTGCAGGGTTATCAATGTTCTGCTGTTGAACCTGGGCTGCAGCAAGGGCAGCCTGTCTTGCTTGTTCCTGTTGAGCAGCCATCCTTTCGATTTCTGCTTCCATTCTTCCAATGCGTTGTGGTTCAGGATTGATAGGTAATAACGGTTGACCAAAACTTCTAGTATGGGGCATGCACTGAATAAAAACCTGCAGTAAACAAAAACAAAAACTAAAAGTAAAAGTACGAGAATCTTTGACCAAAGGGTCTAGTAATTATCACAAACTTAATTGACACTTGTATTCCCCGGCAACGGTGCCAATTTTTGATAACGCTCAATCTACAGCTCTCGTAGGAGTGTAAAGCGGTCGTTAGCAAATATAGAACCCAACCTGGGTTGGGTATCGATCTCACAGAGAATAGCTTGGTCAACAAGTAAGCAAAATTACTGGACTTTTAGTGCAATTCTCGTAAAGAGGGGGATTGTAATGTGTAACTGAAATAATAAAGTAAAAACTAAAATTAGCAAAGTAAAAAGAAAAGGATTGTTACGTAAGTTGTAAACAATGAGAATTGAAGCGTTGGGGTTATGTCCACCTCCTGAGTTATTCGTCTCTATTGACTATGAGTGTGTAGAATTTCGACATGCATGTGCTTATAGAGAATTGTATTCAATGGTAAATCCAGGCGTCTTTCGACCTATTCGAGGATTATTTTTCTTTAACTCTTTCGAGCTTAAAGCGTGTCTAACGGTACAAATTCTCCAAGAGGTTAATCCAGTTACGGCACTAACTGTTTAATAGGGAATTTAGGATGTGACCCTACTACCTTGACACTATCTCTTTTCCAGACAAATAACCTTTCTTTCGAACAAGTTAAATGTTATACTGGCGTATTCTTGCATTTGCAACCACAAAGAATTTAGATTAAGATGAAGAGAATAATGATATAAGCAACATACGTGTCACGAACTCACAAGCTCATAGTAATAGATAGTACCTCATTCGGCTTCCATAACCCCAACAGAGAAGTTTAGTTACCCATGAATGCGAAGGAGATCACGATTGACATTTTTGTTATACCACAAGATTGATTAATTTCGTGTAGCACAAGAGTGGTAGGCGTTTAGGCGTGAATTCCTAGGCAAAGTAACGATTCTCTTGTTGCGGAAATTAAGAATAAATGAATAAAAGAAGAAAAATAGAATTAATAGAAGAATTCAGAATTGAGAAGTAGAATGTATCTCTCTACTAAGGGAGGAATGTCTCTCTAAATCTCAAGCAAGATAGGGTGTTTATAATACCCATATCCTATTCCTACTAAGCTAATGAAATACTTAACCAAATCCTACTAAACTAATGAAATACTTAACCCAATTGTACTAGGTTAATGTAACATTATCCAAATCCAAATAAACTAATGAAATACTTAACCCAATTGTACTAGGTTAATGTATCATTATCCTAATCCAAATAAGTTACTGCAAGTCCCCAAAGTCTTCAGAAATGCTGTTTTAGCCCGGGACAGATTTTCCATGCATCAGTTTTGGTCCTTTAGGCGTTCAAGCTCCCTTTCCTTCCTTCGTGAGCTTTCTTTGGCGTCAAGTAAGTCATAAAATGCTGATTTCTGCATCATTTATACCTGAAACTTTGCTAATCATGTTTGTTAGCTCACTAATAGGAAAAAGGACTAAAAGCGCATGAAATATATAATCTGTTCTCAAAACGTGGCACAAATATGGGCAAAATATATTGATATAGGCGTGTAAATTCGCCTATCATCAGCCACCACTGTACATATGCATATTTTTATGAAATTGATGATGATAGTTTCATTGTTGCATGAACCCCCACATACTCATTACATTCCAAAGTGCTGACCCACATATTTTCTATTGGGATACATTTTCTCATAATGTAGGTTTAGGTACTCAGCCACAGCCGCATTAGTGATATTCGTGTGCCTCAACTATGTTCCCTCAGTGGTGAGTCCTCATAGTTCGAGGACCGTGTCTATATTTTTGGTGATATCATTTTGTTGTTATGGCTTTCAGTACTTTTTGAGTCAGTTGGGGATTTTTCCTAATGGATCCTTGATTTTGATGTATAGAGGCTTTGTCAGACTAGAGAGTTGGTATGTACAGACATTCAATATATTTTGGTTGTACAGTCAAGTATTTTCCAGTATTTCTCTTGACTCCGGTGTGGTATATCTCTTTGTTGTGCATGACTATTGTTGAATTAAATTCCTTGAGGTAACGTCTGGCTCAGAGGGTTAGCTTGGGGCTACGTGTATCCCTAAGCACAGTGTGGCATCTTTGGATAAAATTTCGAGGCATTACAAAGCTTGGTATCAGAGCCTAAGGTTTAAGGAGTCCTAAGAAGTCTAACAAGACGCGTTACGTAGAGTCTTGATCATCGGTGTGTAGTGCACCACATCTATGAGCAAGAGGCTACGGAACATTTTAAGAAAAGTCATTTCTTTCTTTCTAAAGTTTATCGTGCCTACAACTGTTTCTTTATCGGTGATTAAATCATGCTCTCTTATAACAGAAAATCCCTCCTTGTTGAGATCGTAGAAACAACGAGCAACCTCAACTCGTTGATCCGTTGAACAAGCATGTGTCTTATGCAGAATTCTGGGCAACTTTTCAGGTGCTAGCCTAGGCAGTTACCGCCAATGCTCAAGCTAACTCCCAAGCTACTGTTCTACCTTTGTAAGAGATTAATTCTCCTGTATCTCGAGTTCGTGAATTTATGTGGATGAATCTGCCTTAGTTATATGGGTCACAGGTAGGTGAAGACCCACAGATATACTTGGATGAAGTGAGAAAGATCACCCAAAATATGCATATGATTGAGGAGAAGAGTGTTGAATTAGATTCCTATCGAATGAAAGATATTGCATATGATTGGATGGAGATATGGAGGATGAGTAGATGGGAGAATGCCGCTTCCATGACTTAGCAGTTATTCCAGGATACGTTCTTGGATAGATTCTTTTCTCTTGAGATAAGGGAAGAAAAGATAGAAGAATTCATGAATTTGAGACAAGGCTCCATGACTATTAAGGAGTATTGTCTTAGATTCAATCAATTATCCAAATATGCTCCTAGTATGATGGCTGACTCCAGGACCATCATAAGCAGGTTCATGACCGGCGTATAGAGTTACGTTGTGAAAGAGTGTAGATCTGCTGTGCTTAATAGAGAGATGGACCTTTTTTGGTTCATGATACATGCCCAATAAATTGAAGCTAATAAGGTGAAAGAGAGGAAGAGAGTAAGAAGGAATAAAAAAGCTATATCAGAGCAGCAGGGATTTGGTCAGTCCAAATTCTATGGAGGTAATCGCCCTCAATTTCAGGGATGTCCATTTATGACTACGCCTTCCTTAGTTAAACTCTCGCACCTAGAAATAGGCAGGAGCAAGGGAACAGGCCTATCCCATCCAGGTCTCAGGAAAGTGTAAGTAACAAACCTCGTCCTCCTTCATGTGCCAAGTGTGGAAGAGATCATTTTGGCGAGTGTTTTGTTGATCAAAGGGGTTTCTTTGGTTGTGGAAAGTTGGGCCACTGACTTAGAGATTTACCATATGCTAGACAGGGGAGTCAAGATGCTCATCCCCAGAGTCAGGCTACTAGTGGCCCCTGCTCCCGTAGTCTGCCCAGTCCTCCTCAGGGTGCCTCTCCTAGTACTGCTAGCGGTTCGCGCCAGAATTGATTCTATTCTATACCACCTCGCCAGGAGCAAAAGGACTCTCTAGATGTTGTCACTGGTATGCTCTGTATCTTTTATTTTGATGTGAATGTATTGATAGACCCCAGTTCGAGTTTCTCTTATGTGACACCTCTGGTTGCTGTAAATTTTAAGATGGACCCTAAGCGGATTCCTAAGCCTATTCTCGTTTCTACCCCGGTAGGATAATCTATTATTGCTAAGAAAGTGTATAAGAAGTGTCCTATCACTATACTTCATCTGGTCATATGTGTTGATTTGATTGAGCTAGATATAGTTAATTTTGACGTCATTCTGGGTATGGATTGGCTTCACTCGTGCTATGCATCTATAGATTGTCGTACCTGAGTGGTCAAGTTTTAGTTTCCTGACTAGCCCATTTTTGAGTGGTTCAGGAGTTTTGTAATTCTAAAGAGCCATTTTATATCCTACCTTTTAAAGCTAGGAAGTTGATATCCAAGGGTTGCATCTATCACCTAGTTTGAGTTAAAGACCTCAAGTCTGAGACTCTGACTATTCAGTCAGTTACCATTGTTAATAAGTTTCCAGAATTTTTCCCAGAAGATCTCCCAGGGGTCCTACCTGATACAGAAATAGAATTAGGGATTGATCTCCTTCCCGGTACTCAGCCTATTTCCATTCCTCCGTACCATATGGCTCTCACAAAACTTAAAGATTTGAAGGAGCAACTCAAAGATCTCTTACAAAAAGGCTTTATTAGACCCAGTGTTTCCCCATAGGGTACACCTGTTCTATTCATGCATAAAAAAGATAGTACATTGCGTATATGCATTCATTATCGTCAACTTAACAAGGTAACTATCAAGAAAAAGTACCCTCTTCCTCGAATTGATGACTTATTTGATTAGTTACAAGGTGCGAGCTACTTCTCAAAAATAGATCTTAGATCCGACTATCATCAGCTTAAAATGAGAGAGTGTGATATTCCAAAGTCAGCCTTTCGAACCCGTTATGGTCACTTTGAGTTTATTGTCATGTCCTTTGGGTTAACCAACGCCTTAGTAGCCTTCATGGACCTTATGAGTGTTCAAGCAATATCTTGATATGTTTCTCATTGTATTCGTAGATGATATTCTTGTATATTCCCGAAGTGAGAATGATCATGCCGAACATCTTAGAATTGTCTTGCAAACTCTTAGAGATTATCAATTATTCACTAAATTTAGCAAGTGTGAATTTTAGATAAGGTTAGTTGCTTTTTTGGGTCACATTATTCTACCGAAGGCATTAGAGTCAATCCCTAAAAGACTGAAGCTGTAAAGAATTGGCCTAGACCTACCTCCCCATCTGACATTAGGAGTTTCTTGGGTCTAGTTGGTTACTACCATCATTTTGTTGAGGACTTCTCTTCCATTGTGTCTCCTATGACCCGGTTGACCCAAAAGAAAGTGAAGTTCATGTTGTCGAAACCTTGCGAAAAGCATTTTCAAGAGTTAAAGACTCGACTCACTTTAGCCCCAGTGTTAGCTTTACCCGTTGGTAATGATGGTTTTGTGGTGTATTATAATGCTTCTAGAGTTGGTTTGGTTTGTATATTGATGCAGAGGGGTAAAGTTATAGCTTATACCTCTAGACAGTTGAAGCCTTAAGAGAAGAATTACCCAACCCATGATCTTAAATTAGCAGCTGTAGTTTTTTCTTTGAAAATCTGGAGACATTATTTGTATGGTGTTCATGTTGATGTGTTTACTATTCACAAAAGCCTGCAGCATGTGTTTACTCAGAGGGAGTTGAATCTTAGAAAAGAAGATGGTTAGAGTTTCTAAAAGACTACGATATGAGTGTGTTGTATCACCTGAGCAAGGTCAATATTGTAGCAGATGCTCTTAGCAGGTTGTCTATGGGTAGTGTAGCTCATGTAGAGAATGATAAAAAAGAATTGGCTCATGATGTTCATCGTTTGGCTAGGTTAGATGTTAGATTACTTGATTCCATTGAAGGGGGTATGTTAGTTCAGAGTAGTTCTGAGTCCTCTTTGGTCTCGTAGGTAAAGGAGAAGCAAGACAGGGTCCTTGTTTGGTCAGACTGAAGGAGTCAGTTAAGGACCAAAAGGTAAAGGTTTTATCCCAAAGGGGAGATAGTGTGTTGAGATTGCAGGGTAGATTGTGTGTTCCCAATGTTGATGATCTAAGATAGAGAATTATGGATAAAACACATGGCGCGCGATATTCTATTCATCCCGGTGCTACCAAGATGTACCATGATTTGTGGGAAATCTATTGGTGGAACGGTATGAAGAAAGACATAACAGGATTTCTGGAAAAGTGTTCTACTTAGCAATAGGTTAAGGTAGAGCACCAAAGGCCTGGTGGTGCAATGCAAGAGTTTAGAATTCCTACTTGGAAGTGGGAAAAAGTGAATATGGATTTCGTAATTGGTTTGCCTCCTTCTCATCGTCATCATGATTCGATTTGGGTTGTTGTATACCAGTTGACTAAATCAGACTATTTCTTACCAGTGCATTCGTCTTATACAGCCGAAGATTATACTAGATTGTATATTCAAGAATTTGTTAGACTTCATGGATTTCCTTTTGCTATTATCTCTGATAGGGGTACTTAGTTTACTTCCCAGTTTTGGAGAGCTTTTTAGAAAGGTTTCGGTACCCAAGTTCGTCTAAGTTCTGCTTTCTATCTGCAAACAGATGGTCAGGCTGATCGGACTGATAACGCCCAAACTACAGCTCTCGTAAGAGTGTAAGCGGTTGCTGTCAAATATAGAACCCAACTGGGTTGGGTGTCGAATCCTACAGGGAATACTTGGTTAATAAGTATGCAAATATTAGTAGACTTTTGGTCGAAAGTTCTGCGGAAAAAGGGGGGATTTTATGCATGTAATAATGTTACCAAAATAATGAAAGAAACGATTTACTTAGTACGATTTAATCACAGAGAAGAATAAGTTAGGGTTATATCCACCTTATGAGTTCTACGTATCTATTAACTATGAGTTATGCGGAATTCAGACATGCATGCACTTATAGAGGTTCGTATTCTAATGGTAAATCCTAGTGTCTCTCGACCATCAAGGATTATCTCACTTTAACTCTCTCGAGCCTAAAGTGTGTTAGTAACGGTACAAACTCTCCAAGAGGTTAATCCGATTAAGGCACTAACTTGTAAACAAGGGTTGATAGCCCTATTTTCTTGTCACACTCTCTTTTCCACACATGTAACTTTTCTCTCGAACAAGTTAAGGCTATAGTGGCGTATTCTATATGTTTGCAACCACAAGAATTCAGTTAAGATAAAGAGAGTAATGATATAAGTAGCATACGCATCAAGAATTCTCAAACTCATAGAAATAGATAGTATATCATATGGCTTCCATAACCCTAACAGAGAAGTTTAGCTACTCATGAGTGCAACAGAGATCACAATAAACATCATCATCATACCAAGGCTCAAAGAATCTCACGTTGAAGATGGGTGTGGCGTCAAGACTAGGTTGATTTTTTTGCCCTCTAGACGCTTTTCTGTAGCGTGTTTTCTCTGTTGGTAACTTACAGAATCTGTAAACTGAATAATACTAAAAATGTCGACTGAATTATGAAAAGTAATAAAAGCAATGCTGAAAAATTCAGCAAATAAGGTTTTTATAACATCCATATCCTAGTCCTACTAAGTTTCTGCATCCTTGTCCCAGTCCTACTAAGTAGTTGTTGATCCCCAAGTCTTTAGAAATACTATTTTTGCCCGGGACAAATTTTCCATGCATCACTTTCAGTCCACAAGCTTCCAAAAGTTGCCTTCCTTCTTACGTGAAGCTTTCCTTTGCTGCCCAGAGGTCCACAAAGTGCCGAAAAGTTCATCATTAATACATGAAACATGCTAATCACGTTGGTTGGCTTACTTACAGGAAAATGGACTAAAAGTGCAAAAATTATATATTTTATCCTCCGAACTTAGCTAAAATATAGGTACAGTATGGTACTTTAGGCGTGTAAATATGCCTAACATCAACACCCCACACTTAAATATTTGTTCTTCCTCGAACAAAATATTACGTCCATGCAATCATCTACTTAGAATATTGCAGTAACTGCACAAAATATTCATCAAGACAGACACAGCAATTATTAACAAAGAGTAGTTTTCTGATCACTACTAGAAACAATTCAACCTCCAACATAGACTCGTGATGATGGTTAATTCGTATCCACAAGTTAAGGCACAACAAATCATATAACACTACCCAAAACTCATCAACCATGTATGTCTTACATAAGATATCACCCATAAGCCCTCACAAGTATTGCATTTTTCGCAACATGGGTACAAGTATTGTTCTCGCTCTCACAAAGAATTCATATGTTGCAACTGGTGACCATAGGCTTTCCCTTAGTGTCATGCTCCACTACTATCAGAATGCTAAGCTTAGGATCAAATAGGTCTTTTACAGGTTGTAATGTAGGCTAAGGGATGGGTAGGACTATTTTGGCCAGAAATAGTGACTATGTTCCCTAAGCGCTTTAATACCTCACATTATGTCATTAACACTCTCTTTTAATCAACTCTGCTACCTTTCTTTCATCTACTACCCCTTTTCACCTATTTTGCTTATTCAAACATAACTCTTTTTATTTAATCATAAACATAATTATCTTTTTGTTTTTCTATTTCTTTTTCTTTTCTTCCTTTTTTTATAACACTCCTCTATGATAGCCACTCTTTTTTCTTAACAAATTCCAGTACCACTACACTCTAAGGCATCACTCTTACCCAATTTCCTCTTATTTTGTCACATGATTTTACAATTTAAAGCGCCTAGGAATTTGGAGAAAATTATGGTCTTGAAAAAAAAATGGATTAAGCTACATATGAGGCTGTCAAAGAAAATAGATAAAGGTTCAAAAGGGGGTTAGCTAGGATAATGTACACGGGTAGGTAAAAAGAAGATAAACAATCACAGGATGCCAAAGAAATGCCTAAATCATCTCCTAAACTTGCACTCTTTATTTCGCTTTACACACACACCAGGCAAGTTCTAGCATCAGCCACAACACAGAATATACTATTACCTCTCACACACAAGACACATGGTTAACTTTATTGGAAGCAGTATAGACCCCTTGACCCAACAAATGAAGGAATTAAACCACACACTTGTCACATAGTGAGTCACACTTAGAGCCTAAACGTCTCAATAGTAATGATTTTAGCACAAATGCTTGTCATAATACCATGCTGCCTTTCAGAACAATTTCATGCTAAAAAAAAATTACCACTAAACCAAAGAAACAACCAAACAAACAACTAAACAAACAACTAAACAAACAACTAAACAAACAAACATAAATAAATGCAGGCAAAGAAGTATAGTATAGCATACAAATACCAGCACCCCACACTTAGACGGGACACACTGTCCTCAGTGGAAAATAAATAAGAAAAACCTGATTAGTCGGATTCTTCCTCTATGTCTGGGGTCATACCCCCTGCATCGGAATCATCATTAGAGTCGTCGTCATCAGAGTTCTCCTCCACGTCTGAGTCTGGCATTTGGCGATCATCGTCGGTTAGAACGTCATCATCAAGTGGACTCCACACATGGACCTCGCATGCTCATTCATCGGGTAGTCATAATGCAACTGTTGGAGATCTACAACAGTTGGAACACGACCTCCGCTCATCATGGTAAACCTCGTCATGCCATATAAATGGCAGAAGAAGCTTTCGTCGCGAGTATGTCTTTCTGCAGTGGTCAGGTTGACACCATGCATAGATTCAGCATCTTTAACCTTTGTGAGGTCAACGTTCTTTGGGTTGTGTGGAAGCTTATGATCTGCAGGTTCCTCTTTGATGTCCTCCTTCCTCAATATCGCAGTCAATAGATTGCCAAAGCTGAAGTGAGACCTCTTGTGCAGCCTAGCCTTACGCATTGACGAGCGTATAACCTCACCAATATTGATGGGGATATTAGTCATCAATTCGTACACCAAGCATACTCTATCACGGATGATCTTTCTATACTGTGTCCCAGGAATTAGGAAAGAGTTGACTATCCGCAACCATATCCGAGCTTCTCTATTTAGGGAAGCATATGGGAAGGTATTGTGCCGACCTGTGTCCTTGTGTCGACTCCAACGTGCCATTGATCTTGTTCCACATAATGTGTGTCTAATTGCCCTTTACGGAGGTATTTTTTGAAGATCCTTGAGCGGTGATGGATCAACAGCTGGAAGACCCAGAAAAGTGTTGAAAAACTCCGCATTTAGTTGCAAGACTTGGCCCCTAATCTTCACCTCACTTCCGGTAATCTTTGGGGACCAATTTGAATAGAATTCTCGCATTAAATCAAGATTGCATTCTCCCATATCCTGGAAATGAAATCAAGATGTAACGCCATTATTTTGGCCAAAATGCGAGGTTCTTTCTTCACTAGGCTTTCCTTTTGTATCAGCTCCACATGAACATACTTTTTCACTTTGTTGTTCCTATACCACTCCTTTCCTTCCTCCTCTAGGACCCATTTTATCCCGAACATGCGGCGAGGTATTTGCAGCGAGGAGGATTCAGCTTGCTCTTTTCTTCCCCTTTTCTATCCCTTCTGTGAGGTGGATGCTTTGTATTTTCCTTGTTGTGCTTTTGGTGCCATTGTACCTGAGATTAAAATAAAGTCATGTTAGCTTCATCTCGGTAGATACAATCGACAAACACACAGTAGTGGCACCACCCCACACTTAATTTGTTGTCACAAACTAATTAAGTGAACATTGTCGATTACTCAGACTTCATCGATATACGTTTAGGCGTTATGTTCCAACAATATAATCAGTGCAGTCATACATTTCATGTTATCTTAACTATCTTGTTCAACTCTATTTCATGTAATCTTGACCATACTTTATGGGTTGCATTAATGCACTTTTGGAACAAGATGACTACGTAGAGATTGAACCAAGTTTATGGCATAGAAATAATCACAACATCTCATGCTTGTATTCAATTATGATCTTTATCTCGATAAATGATCCATTCAACATATTCAAACGTTCAACATACACGATTAGGTGATCACTTCACCATGTCGATTTTGCATAAGTATGATAGTGTATCAAGATCAACTACAAGTTGGAATAAAGTCTAGAACACCCATACGTACTCGTTCACTCAAATAGATATATCATGACCAACCAATTTCATTCAAATTATCAACACTACTTCAAGATTTAACAAATCATTATAGGCGCAATATTGTAATAATTATGGAATATAAAAGAAGATCTTACTTGGTGATGGCCTCGGAAGATGATCTTCCAAAGTTAGAAGAGCAAAAAGAAAATTTTTTGAGATATTTGGGAGAGGTAGGCGGCGCTTAGGTTGAGTGAACAATGAGATTTTGTTCTAAGACTAAGGTTCTATTTATAGAACAAGTATTGGGTCGGGTTTTGACCCATTTGGAATCGGATTAGGGGACCAAAAAGTAAGCATAGGCGGCTCCTAATGCTTTGCCTATGCTTGGCATAGGTGGCGCCTATGCTATGGCATTGTTCGGCATAGGCGGCGCCTATGCTATGGCATTCTACATTCAGAGACCAAAGGCTTTGGCATAGGCGTAACCTATGCTATGGCATTGTTCGGAATAGGCGGCACCTATGCTATGGCATTCTAGATTCAGAGACAAAAGGCTTTGGCATAGGTGGCGCCTATTCTATGGCATTGTTGGGCATAGGCGGCGCCTATGCTATGGCATTCTAGATTCAGAGAGCTTAGGCTATAGCATAGGCCTTGCCTTGTTCGTTGCCTAGATTTACATAGGCCTTGCCTTGTTCATTGCCTAGTTTTGCTTGGGCAATTCCTAACCGATAGCCTTTGCTTCTTCACTCCTAACTTACCACCTTTAACATAGCACACTTCCAAATCAAAATTTGAGACCAATCTCCTCCTTTATATGTCTTGCACCTACACTTACTCAAAAACAACAAAAACGATTAGCACGATGGGTTGCCTCCTATCAAGCGCCTTAGTTTTGGTCATGGCTCGACTACAAAAACAAACTCCTAGTAAAAAAAATGATTAAGAACAATGGGTTGCCTCCCATCAAGCACTTGATTTATTGTCGTGGCACGACATAGTTACCTCGATTACTTAGACTTCATCGAGATAGATGGTGGCCATGCATTTTATCGAGTCAAGAGGACTGATATATGGCTTCACTCGATGGCCATTCACCTTAAAGACACCACCATTATTGTCTTCTAACTCTACTACTCCAGACGAGTAGACGGCTAATTTTAAACGGACCAGACCATTTAGACTTTAACTTACTTGGGAATAGCTTCAGTCTGGAGTTGAAGAGAAGTAACATATCACCCTTTTGAAAGTTTCGTTGGATAATCCGCCGATCATGGTACTTTTTCATCCGTTCCTTATAGAGGTCTGATCTTTCGTACGCATGTAGACGGAATTTGTCCATCTCATTCAGATGCTCCAATCTCATATTCATAGCCTCATCCCAATTCAAATTCAGCCGCTTCAACGCCCACAATGCTTTATGTTCGAGCTCGATGGGCAAGTGACAAGCCTTCCCATAAACTAGTTGGTATGGGGACATGACAATTGGAATTTTGAATGCAGTCCTATACGACCATAAGGCATCGTCCAGCTTCCGAGACCAATCTTTCCTACTAGCATTTACAGTCTTGGCTAGGATCAGCTTGATCTCCCGATTAGAAACTTTGACTCGCCCACTAGTTTGTGGGTGATAAGGTGTGGCTACCTTATGTTGCTTGACGCCATACTTCGCTAACACGGCTCTGAACAGCTTGTTGCAAAAGTGTGATCCTTCCTCGCTTATGATGGTACGTGGTACCCCAAAACGAGAGAAGATATTTCTCTTTAAGAATGCTACAACATGCTTACCTTCATTATCAGCCAGCGCTACAACTTCAACCCATTTGGATACATAATCCATAATAACTAGGATATATTTCATCCCGAACAAACTCACAAATGGGCCCATAAAGTCAATACTCCATACATCAAATAGCTCAACTTCAAGAATTTTAGCATGGCATCTCATGGTGCTTAGAAATTGCGCCTTGTCTTTGACATTTATCACATCTTCTCACAAAATCGTAGGCATCCTTAAATATTGAAGGCCAATAATATCCGCTTTGCAATACCTTCCTTGCTGTCCGATCACCTGCGTGATGACCCCCGACTTGGGAAGCGTGACTTGCTTTCAATATACTAGGCGCCTCCATATGAGATATACATCGCCTAATAACACCATCCGCACATCGTCGAAATAGATATGGTTCATCCCAGAAGTAGTGTCTCACATCATGCATGAACTTCCTCTTTTGATGAAAAGATAGATTCGCAGGCATCACATTACTTACCACGAAATTTGCAAAGTCTGCATACCATGGTAACTCTTCCATCATCGTGGCTAATATCTCTTCATCGGGGAATACATCATCAATCTCAAGATCAGGCTGCGCTATATACTCGTTCTCAAGTCTAGATAGATGATCAGCTACTTGGTTTTTGCAACCTTTTCTATCTTTTACCTCGAAATCAAATTCTTGCAGCAATAATACCCATCGAATTAGCCTTGGCTTCGCATCCTTCTTTGCCATTAAATATCTTAGAGCTGCATGGTCTGTATGAACCACCACTTTTGTTCCCAACAAGTAAGCACGGAACTTATCAAAAGCATAAACAACCGCTAGAAGCTCTTGTTCCGTAACTGTATAGTTTTTCTGGGCTCCATTCAAGGCCTTGCTCGCATAGTAGATTAGGTGAAATAACTTTTCTTTTATCTGAACAAGTACAACACCCAAAGCTACTCCGCTTGCATCACACATAATTTCAAACGGCAGAGACCAATCAGGTGCTACAATAATAGGAGCTTCAATTAGCTTCCCTTTGAGGCATTCGAATTCCTTCAAACAATCTTCACCGAAGTCGAACTTTGCATCCTTCTCCAAAAGTTTACATAACGGACTAGCAATCTTGGAGAAATCTTTAATAAACCTTCGATAAAAACCTGCATGACCGAGGAAACTACGAACTCCCTTTATAGAAATTGGTGGTGGTAGCTTCTCGATAACTTCAATCTTCGCTCGATCGACCTTAATTCCTTTTTCAGAAATTTTGTGCCCAAGAACAATACCTTCTTTAACCATAAAGCGGCACTTCTCCCAGTTTAGCACCAAGTTGAATTCAACACATCTCTGCAATGCCATACTTAGATTCTCTAGGCATGATTCAAACGACTCACCCACCACTGAAAAATCGTCCATGAACACCTCCAAGGTGTCTTCGACCATATCAGAAAAAATAGATATCATACAACGCTGAAAAGTGGCAGGTGCGTTACATAGCCCAAACGGCATACGGTTAAAGGAAAACGTACCATATGGGCATATAAACGTTGTCTTCTCTTGATCTTCGGGAGCAATACAAGTCTGATTATAGCCGGAATAACCATCTAGGAAACAAAACCATCCTTTCCCTGCTGATCAATCAAGCATTTGGTCCATGAATGGCACTTGGAAGTGATCCATAAGAGTCCACGAATTCAGCTTTCAGTAGTCCATGCACACTCTCCAACCTGTGACAGGTATGAGTGGAATTAGCTCATTCTTTCCGTTCGCAACTACCGTCATGCCCCCTTTCTTAGGCACACACTGTATCGGGCTCACCCACTTACTGTTGGAGATTGGATACACTACCCCTGTATCTAACCACTTAATAATCTCTTTCTTCACCCCCTTTTGCATTGGTGGATTCAGACGCCTTTGATGCTCTATAGTGGGTATGCAATTTTCTTCAAGCTGAATCTTGTGCATACATATCCCAGGCAGAATACTGATAATATCAACGATAGTCCAACCAATGGCTCTCTTGTATCTCCTCAAAACGGAGATGAGAGCTGCAACTTGCTGCTCGCCTAAATCTGCCGCAATAATAACGTGAAGTGTGTTTCCACTTCCCAAGAACGCATATTTTAGATGACTGGGCAGCTCCTTCAATTCTAATATTGGTGGCTCTTCAATGGATGGTTTAGCTGGTGGTGTAGGTCAATTTTTGAGATCAAGGTTCAGCTTCTTGGGAGCATTAGGATACGACCCGATTCCTGTTAGAGCAAAAATAGTTTCTTCATAATCTTCGACATCCTCGCGCTAAACATTCATAAGCACAGCCGCCAATGGGTCAACAATAAGTTGCTTCTCTATAGATAATTCTTTCTCATCATCAAAATAAACATCAGCTATAGAGAACACATTCATCTCTTTGGGCTGCTTCATTGATTATCATACATCAAAGTGGACCATTTCATCATTCATTCGGAATACAAGCTCATTAGCTCTCAAATCAATAAGCACACTTTCTGTTGCAAGGAAATGACGCCCCAAGATTATGGGAACTTCAGAGTCCACCTCACAATCAAAAATAACAAAATATGCAGGAAAAATAAAGGAGGAAACATTCACCAATACATCATATAAGATACCAACAGGTCATTTTACCGACCTATCTGCCATTACGAGCCTCATGTTGGTTGGTGTAAGATCACCCAACCCCAACTTCCTGTAAATAAATAATGGCATCAAATTGATTCTAGCTCCCAAATCACACAATGCTTTAGCAAAATTCAATGATCCAGCCGTGCAAGGAATTGTAAAAGCGCCAGGATCTACCATCTTCTGAACTAGTGATCTGGTAGCGATTGCACTGCAATGATGAACATTATCTGTCAACTCATAAGTTGCTGCCCGCTTCTTTGTCAAAAGGTCCTTCATGAATTTCGCGTACCCAGGCATATGCTCCAGCGCTTCTACCAACGAAACGTTAATAGTCAGCTGCTTCAACATAGTCATAAATTTATTGAACCTGGTATCGTCAGCTTTCTTCTTCAATCTTTGAGGAAAAGGTGGTGGTGGAAGAGGAATAGTTTTCTCCACCACTTCTTTTTCATCTTGCTTTCGATTGTCGATCTTTTCAGGCTACCAACGTTTAGGAGTGACGTCATGGACACAATCTTCAGCTTCTTCAGCCTCTTCTGGTTCTGCATTGATAACATTATTTGCTATATCATCAACCACCTGCTTGCCTTTGGATAAATTTTCCAGCACCTTACCACTCCTGGTAGTAATAGCCATGCATGATCCGTCGTTCCTTGGATTTTGCACAGTGTCGCTATATAGGGTGCCAGCTTTTCTTTGATTAAATGCCACTGAAAGTTGACTCAATTGCTGCTCTAGCTGTTTTATTACCGTAGAATAAGAGTCAAACAATTTCCAGGAGGAACATACAAACTGCTTCTGTCAGTTTTATTCTTCCAACTCCCTTGATCACGGTCCTTATTGCCAGATTTATCATAATAGTTTCGACCTTGGTTTCCTTGGGCATTGCCTCGAAAACCCCTCTGTTATTCAAGTAGTTCGCTTCTTCTTCAGAATTAGATTCATCTCTTCCTTTTGACGCAACCGCTTTGACTTTTTTGATATTCTCTGATAATAAATGCTTGGTAAGAAGATCCATCTGAGTTTTCATGTGCGTCATATCTTGATCACATTCCTCCTCTCTTCGCCTTTGTTCTGCAGTCATGCCAATAGATATAGTAGAGCTTGCTACCTCAGAATCCCTGGTATGCCAAGATCTACTTTGCTTTGTCATACGGTCTAGCATATCACTTGCCTGAACAAAAGTAAGGTCCATGAATGACCCTCCTACAGCATTATCAACCACTGGCTTAGTCACCGAATTCAAAGATCTGTATAATATCTCCATCAAGTGGACATCGGTCATATGATGATTTGGGCACCTCATAAGCTTCTTCTTGAACCTTTCCTATGGTTCGTGGAGAGCTTCAGTTGGAAGCTGTCGAAAATTGTTGATCTCATCTCTCAACTATGCTCTCTTGGATGGCGGAAAGAACCTTTCTAGGAAAGCGTCTTTCAATTGCCTCCAATTAGTGATAGAATCAGGAGTTAGCCCATTCAACCATAGAGTTGTCTCCCTAGACAGAGACAATGGAAATAAGCGCAGCCGAATAGCATTCTGTCCAACGCTTGGATTGTCGAATGACTTGAATGTAGAGATGAAATTGAACAGATGCATATTTGGATCGTCATCTGCAAGTCCACCAAATAACCCCTTGAGCTACAATAATTGAATCATGGTGCTGGTGATATTGAACTTGGCTCCAGGTGCCAAGGGTGGAGGAATAATAGCTCATGTGTCACCAGCCCCATCCAAATCATCATCATCATCATCAAAAGGAATCTGTACAGCTCGGCGATTAGGCCTCAATCTAGCTTGATGATCTCTCCTCTGCATAGGTGCCGCCACCTCAGCAGCATGCCTTGGGTTTAGTAACTCCTCATAACCCAAGTCCTCATCATCAGGATTTGTTTCTCGCCCTGGGTTATCAATATTCTGCTGATGCACTTGAGCAGCTACCAGTGCAGCTAATCTATCTTGCTCCTGTTGAGCTGCCATTCTATCAATGTCACGCTGTGCATCCATTCTGCCAATAAGTTGAGGTTCAGGATTTATGGGAAGTAATGGCTGACCAGAACTTCCAGTATTTGGCATGCACTGTAAGAACCTGAATAAAACAAAAACAACAACTAAAAGTAAAATACAAGAATCTTTGACCAAAGGGTCTATTAACTATCACAAACTTAGTTGGCAACCGTATTCCCCAACAACGGCGCCAAAATTTGATAACGCCCAAACTACAGCTCTCGTAAGAGTGTAAGCGGTCGCTGTCAAATATAGAACCCAACTGGGTTGGGTGTCAAATCCCACAGGGAATACTTGGTCAATAAGTATGCAAATATTAGTAGACTTTTGGCCGAAAGTTCTGCGGAAAAGGGGGGGATTTTATGCTTGCAATAATATTACCAAAATAATGAAAGAAACGATTTACTTAGTACGATTTAATCACAGAGAAGAATAAGTTAGGGTTATGTCCACCTTATGAGTTCTACGTATCTATTAACTATGAGTTATGCGGAATTCAGACATGCATGCACTTATAGAGGTTCGTATTCTAATGGTAAATCCTAGTGTCTCTTGACCATCAAGGATTATCTCACTTTAACTCTCTTGAGCCTAAAGTGTGTTAGTAACGGTACAAACTCTCCAAGAGGTTAATCCGGTTAAGGCACTAACTTGTAAACAGGGGTTGATAGCCCTATTTTCTTATCACACTCTCTTTTCCACACATGTAACTTTTCTCTCGAACAAGTTAATGCTATAGTGGCGTATTCTATATGTTTGCAACCACAAGAATTCAGTTAAGATGAAGAGAGTAATGATATAAGTAGCATACGCATCAAGAATTCACAAACTCATAGAAATACATAGTATATCATATGGCTTCCATAACCCTAACAGAGAAGTTTAGCTACTCATGAGTACAACGGAGATCACAATAAACATCATCATCATACCAAGGCTCAAAGAATCTCACATTGAACTGGGTGTGGCGTTAATACTAGGTTGACATTTTTGCCCTCTAGATGCTTTTCTGTAGCGTGTTTTCTCTGTTGGTAACTTACAGAATCTGTAAACTGAATAATACTAAAAATGTCGACTGAATTATGAAAAGTAATAAAAGCGATGCTGAAAAATTCAGCAAATAAGGTTTTTATAACATCCATATCCTAGTCCTACTAAGTTTCTGCATCCTTGTCCTAGTCCTACTAAGTTACTGTTGATCCCCAAGTCTTTAGAAATACTGTTTTTGCCCGGGAAAAGTTTTCCATGCATCACTTTCAGTCCACAAGCTTCCAAAAGTTGCCTTCCTTCTTACGTGAAGCTTTTCTTTGCTGCCCAGAGGTCCACAAAGTGCCGAAAAGTTCATCATTAATACCTAAAACATGATAATCACGTTGGTTAGCTTACTTACAGGAAAATGGACTAAAAGTGCAAAAATTATATATTTTATCCTCCGAACTTAGCTAAAATATAGGTACATTATGGTACTTTAGGCGTGTAAATACGCCTAACATCACGGACCATTCAGACTTTAGAAGATATGTTGAGGTCATGTGCGCTTCATTTTAAAGATAGTTGGGATGAGCACTTGCCATTGATTGAATTTGAGTATAACAATAGTTTCCATGCTAGTATTCAGATGGCCCCGTTCAAAGATTTGTATGAGATAATATGTAGATCACCTATAGGTTGGTTTGAAGTAGGAAAAGCAGTTGTGATTGGTCCTGATGCTGTGTTTGAGGCTATGGAAAAAGTTAAGTTGATCCGAGAAAGATTGAAGACTGCTCAAAGTCGTCACAAGTCGTATGCGGATATGAGAAGAAAAGATCTTGAGTTTAATATTGATGATTTGGTGTACTTAAAGGTTTCACCCATCAAAGTGGTGAAGAGATTTAGGAATAAGGGAAAGCTTAGTCCCCGCTATGTTGGTCTGTATAGGATTCTAAGCCGTATCAGGAAAGTAGCATATGAGGTGGAGTTACCAGCAGACTTTTCTAGCATTCAACTGGTATTTCATATTTCCATGCTTAAGAAGTGTATTGGTGATTCTGTCGTGGTTGATTCTTCCGAAAGCTTAGATATTCAGGATAGCCTTTCATTTTAAGAGATTCCGGTTGAGATTTTGGACTTTCAAAAATGGAGGCTAAGGAACAAAGAAGTTCCTTTGGTTAAAGTGCTTTGGCGAAATAAATCTATTGAGATTGCTACTTGGGAATCCGAAGCTGATATGAGAGCCAAGTACCCTCACCTCTTTTCTGTGAGTTCGGAGCGAGCAGAAGGTACCATTCTTTCTTAATTCTGCCCTCTTCTTATTAAAAATTCAGCTGTGTGTCTACTTCCATCACAAATTCATGCATTTTGTAGGGTATCTGAAGGTATAGAGTAAATTAATCCCTTTGAGTGAGTTGTTCCAGCTATACATCCTCATTTTCTCTTGTTAGCATATATGGCAACATTCGAGGACAAATGTTTTCAAGAGGGAGATATTGTAATACCCCAAGACTCTAACCAATTGTGAAATGATGAATCAACCTTATAAGAAGTAAATTATAGTTCTTTGGTTGTTTTATGATCAAGGGTGATGTGTATTAAGGCCTAAAAGATGTCCTAGCGATTAGTTGAATCAAAACATTCCTTACCAATTGAATTCTTGGGAAGGATATTGCTATATTCAACTTTAAATGAGCATATATCTCGTTATACTATGAATTATTAAGCTCATGACCTACCAAAATATATATAATTGAATTATCTTTCCAACGATACCAATTTCACCTAAATCCGTTATCAGATCCAAGAGTTATACCCATTTTATTCCAGCATACCAGCTGGAAAAACTGAGTGACGACATTTTATGATACGTTGTCACAAGTGTGACGACTTATCACCAATGTCATGAGCCTTAGGAAGATTTCCACCCCCATTAATGACATTTGTGACAATTTGTCATAAGTGTGATGACTTATCACCAATGTCGTCAACCTTAAGCAGAAAATCATAAAATACACCCTTTTGTGATGATATTTCGTGATGACTTGTCACAAGTCTGACGACTTGTCATGAATGTCGTCAGCTATTTTTTGTAGAAATTAAAGGACGTTTTTGCAAGGTTATTTTGGTATTTTCCCATCTTTTGTAGGCCCCTATATATATTAGAATTCCCATATAAACCCTAATTTCTTCTTTCTCTCTTCCAATTCTCTTAAGAAACATATCTAGGGTTTTTATTTAAGGACATTAATCTTCCAAAAATCATTCATAAATCTTCAAGATTTCTTTAAGAATCAAGTTCCTCATAGTATGGGCTTCGAGAATCATTTATTATAAGTGTGGATAGAGTCTCAAGCACTAGAATCCATCCAATTTCAAAGATTAAGGTATATAGGGTTTTGAACAAGAGCAATTCTTTCGTTCTTGTGCCCAAAGCTTTGATTTCTATCATGGATTTATATGATTTTTCAAGTGAGTTTATACCCAAATTACTTCATCATGAGATTATGAGAATATAAATTGTTCAAGCTTTGCTATATATGATTATTTTGCTATTCCCAAGTTATGACTTCATATTTAATATTGTGAATTTCATATTTCTACCATGAGTTGATATTTCTAGTGCTTTTAAGAGATGTTTCAAGCTTTAAGCTTCCTTATGACAAACTGAATTATTGAGTATATTGATTCATGAGATTGAGTTGTTACAATGAGCCTTGACATTTCCTCAAAGTTATTGATGTTGTCATGATTTAATGAATTGATAAATTTTGATATTGAGAAAGATTGATTTGAGTCGAGTCGAGTTAGGAATCCACAAATTGATTATGATTTGATAAATGAGAAAGAGATTTGATTTAGTTTTCATAATAGACCCTTATGATATTTGTGGTGGATTTCCTAACGCGTTCTAAGCTTGTGTCTGGGAGTAGTATTTACCACCAAGCGGGAAATATGGCATTTCTCTGAAACTACATACCACCGTAGGATTGATATTGATAATTGTGGGCTAGAGGCCGAGTATGATATTGTGACCACTAAATTTAGGTTGTACTCCCTGGAAAGAGTACGATGCTCCCTCTAATGTGGGGTTATCCCCTTAGGAGGGTAAAACTTTGGACTCCATGTAGCTCACATGGTTTATGTCGGTTATAAGAACCTCTCATGTCCATAAGAGTTGAGTTTCTTGAATTACCGAGTCAATCCGAGTCTAGAGTTAACGAGTTGAGTTATTTGTGATGATTTATGAGATTTTTATCATATGATTTATTTACTATGAGATCATGAATAGTATGTTTCAATCGAACTCAAGCCAAGTGAGCCATCATTGTACATATGCATATTTTTATGAAATTGATGATGTTATTTGCGTTGTTGCATGCACCCCCACATACTCAGTACATTCCAAAGTGCTGACCCACATATTTTCCTATGGGCTACATTTTCTTGTAATGGAGGTTTAGGTACTCAGCCACAGCCGCGTTAGCGATATTTGAGTGCCTCAACTACTTTCCCTCAGTGGTAAGTCCTCATGGTTCAAGGACCGTGTCTATATTTTTGGTAATATCATTCTGTTGTTATGTCTTTCAGTACTGTTTGAGTCAGTTTGGGGTTTGTCCCAATGGTTTCTTGATTTTGATGTATAGAGGCTTTGTCAAGCTAGAGGGTTGGTATGTACAGACATTCAATATATTTTGGTTGTACAGTCTAGTATTCTCCAGTATTTCTCTTGAACCCGATATGATATATCTCTTAGTTGTGCATGACTATTGTTGAATTGAATTCCTTGAGGTAGTTTCTAGATCCGAGGGTTATCTTGGGGCTACGGGTAGCCCTAAGCACCATGTGGCATCTCGAGATAAAATTTTAGGGCGTTACGTGTTAAGGATTACTACTAAAGGTCTCAATCCTATACTGATAGGTGAGCCTTCATCCCTAGGTTTGCTCGGTGCTAAAAGCTACTCCCAACTGAAATGACACTGATACTGATTAAAGTTAACAGGACTCATAACTAATAATTATTCAACATGAATAGAATAATCTTAATATGATGATAAAAGCATGATCTGACTGACTTGTTGCTTGAAATCGGAAACATACATAAACATATAGGTATTGAGTATTCATAACGCTCCAGCACTGTATAATACCTTAAATACAATAATATCATCATAAAACCATTAGGAAATTAATGGTTCGTAGACCCAAAACATAGAATAACTCACTAAACGGATGAAATCCATGATTATGAGTATGGAAAGGTGTTAAAATTATGAGGACAACATGCTCACATGGTTTAATTCATATATTGATAATTAACATGGTGTCAACTGAACATGATATAGGGGACTGAGTTTATAAAGCATGTAAGAACATACTCCACATGGGAAAATGCATTGTTATGATTTGTATTCGAAACTATTAAGAGAAAATTTCATACATTATACTTGACTTTAAAATTTCATAAAGATATAGAAGAGAGTTTATACTTGAAAAATAAGGGATTCTTGGGACTCAATGGGTGGAAAGAACCCATTGATGAATATCCTAGATACCTAATTTTGCTTGAATTCTTGAAGAAAACTTGGAATTGAGACTTGGGTGGGTGAATTCTTGGAGGAAGCTTTTGATTTCTTTGTGTTCTTGAGAATAGAAGGAGATGGAATGTCATTAAATGATGATGAATGGGGCAAATAATGCCCCTCTTGGGTTTTAAGTCATGGATTGGATGTTTAACGAGAGTAAAAAGTCCAAAATGCCCCTGACCCCTTAATGAAGGTTGCATAATTTTACACTGCAGTGTGGCACGATTTTTATCACAGTGGCCAGCCTCTGTGACACGTTGCTTATTGTAGAGGCTAACTATCATGACACATTGCATATCGTGGAGACTATCCTCTGTGACATGCTAAAATCGTAGAGGCTTACTACCTCAGTGGTTCAAAATTACTCTGAACCTCTTCTAAAAATTTTGAAACTCTATCGGGTTCCCTTTTCATATTCCTAAACATATTTCAACTCATAAATCAATGTTTCAAACTCAGGTAGTCCAAAAATTAAATTTTCAAAATCTTGGGGTGTTAAAATGTCCATGTCATATGTACTTAGTGTGAAATGATTACTTGGGGACCTTTAAACATGCGATGAATAGTTGGAAGTTTGTCTAGGATCTTGTAGGGTATTACACCCCTATCCTAGTCTCTGATTGGGGTTGCATCTCTCGACTTCCCTCAACGTTTAGGTCATCCACGAACTGTGATAGGATCCCTAGTCGCGGACTCGGGGTCCTCATCTCGTTTAGTGATAACATGCATCCTAGACATCTAAGAAAGAGTGAAACCTAAGAAATCTGTAGAAACTAACTCAAACTCTTAGAATGCAGTGATTGAAAGAAGCGAAGTTCTCCTAAGAATGTCCTATAGCAATCCGAAGATAAGAAACGGATGTCATCTTTTAGATCCGTGGGACTCCACTTGATACTTGCTCTTGTACCAAAAATGTTGGTGAACCTGGCTTTAATACTAATTTGTCACAACTTGATTTACGATTCATGATGGCACCTACTTTGTCCCGCCAGCAAGTAAGATAAATCATAGCCCAAAGCTAAAAGCACTGGGCTAATTTGGTAGAAAAATAGCATAAAAGCTGGAAACATATAAGTAAAAGCTTATAGGAAATAAAACATGGAACAATGATAATAATGCAGAAGATAAATATGAGAAATAGAAATATCCCTTGAACTAGTAGTGTGGTACAAGATCCACTAATAAAAGGAATATTAGTACTATAATACTCAAATATTCTTTAGTCTTAAAACAGAAAGACTAATAAAAAATAAAATAAGGAGAAAAGGGCAACTCCGGCTCCTAGAGCTCACCCTGTCTTCGAACTTTAGTTAGCATGATCGCAGCATCAATGACAGAAACTAGTACTCGGATCTTTACCAAAAAAGTATAGAAGTGTAGTATGAGTATCAAATCCATAGGTACTAGCAGGAATCATAGGTTGATTGAGCTAAACCATAATATAAATATAATGAAAATACGAGATAAATAAGTTAAGTCAAGGACGGGGGCAACCTAGAATAATTCTCCAAATACTGTAAATAAATAAATAAATAATCTAAAAGAATAGCATAAAAGAACACATAAATATTACTAAAAAATTACCCCCATAAGCCAGTAAATGCAGAAAAGTAAACAACCCAACTTGGGCCTTCATAAGCCTAGAGGGTGCAATAAAGAACATCTTGAAACCATAATTGTGACTCATTTCATACTGTAATCACCAAACTTAAACCGGTTCCATAATCGTCATAAATAACCTCTCAACATCGGACTTGAATTGAAACTCATATCATCAATTTTCTAGCTTGAATCAAAACTCAAAATCACCATTTGCCGGACTTAAATCAAAACTCAAAGTCATAAATCGCCAGACTCGAATCGGAACTAGTATTATCTTCCTAGTTCCAATATTGAATTAAGCATCATTTATCTAGCCTATAAAAGTTCTACATTATGCATTCAAATAATGTAATATGCCTAAAAGTCTACAAGGACCTAATAATAGCTTTTGCCTAAGGTGGGCTGGAGTAGCCCACTTCTAATCCCCGGAATTCATTCTAAGGCAGATTCTATCTCGAACTACACTGAGGTATCTAAATTCACTACTAGATATTAAATAATCTATATTTAGTCCTAAGATGGTAATTTTACCTAAAGAATAAGTAACAAAGTCAATTGTGCCTAATTTATGATTTTTTTAATAGGCTAAATAATTCAAATTATGCTAATTATGCCTCCAAAATATAATTTTCCACCTATATCTAGCACATTATTATAAATATACTATAATTAAGCCCAATCTATGAGAAAGGCAAACCTAGCCTACCTGGACACAGAAGAAAGCTTAGTTAAATTCGATACATCATCAATTTTCCCTTCTAAGAAGCTTCAGAATGATGTCACGCTATCAAAATGATAATCTACTCATTAATACAAGAACAATGGTACCCATATTGCAGTTTTGTACTTCAATTCTAAAATTACATAAAAATCTCACGTGGGTCCCGCTTGCAGAATCACACTTTTGAAATTGCCAACACATCCCTCTATGCTCAAGAAACATTTACCCTCAAGAATGGATAAATGCTAAGGTCAAATGGTGCAAAAATCAACCCACCAATAATCTAGAAATTTTGGAAAATAATAGAGAAATTTACCATGAATTTAATGAAAACTTACCAAGAATTCAGAGAAAAAAATGAGAAATACAAGATCACAAATGCCCCAAAATCACCTATTAATGTTTCTCCCAAGTTTTCACACTTTCTAGGGGTTTTCACTCTTGACCTTGTGTGAAAATGGGAGAAAAATCGAGCAAAGAGACATTTAATGCCAACAGGTGCCGCTTAAGTGAACACCGGACTTCTTAAGCGGTACCTACTGCCTGCACTACCTTTGCTTTAGTGGACCATTTTAATCTAAAGTGGTAGTATCTTTGCTTAAACGATATTCAATTGGTCAAGCTTGGTCACTTAAGCAGCTAGTTGGTCGCTTAAGTGGCCCAAGGAGGCGCTTAAACTGATTCACCAGTTGAAGACTTAAAATTTTTCCAAGTCTTCACCAACCCCTTTAGATTCATCCGAATCTCATAAATGTAAATTAACTATTCTACCCTACTAGATTCAATGTTTTGACTTGATGGCATGGTAAAGATTTTCATCCAAGGTTATTTCAATGAAAAGTGGGTCTCATGCCCAAGTGTCATTTTTATTAATTTTTGGCCAATAGCTCGATATGAGTCTAGAAGCCTTAGAACCTGAACCAAAAGTCCATATAATCTAAGATTGACATTATAGAATGATGAAACTGACCGAATTGGCATACGAGGTCGTTGGAATAAAGTTTTTACCCTATAACCAATTCTTACCAACAAAGACTTCAAAACATAAACTTATCTCTAAAAATAAATGAATTGTTCATTAATTGAATTGTCAGCTCCAGTAAGTCATAAATGACTTGGAAAAGCTATATGAAAGATCTAAACAACAAAATAAGTGAAAATGTAAAAAATAATATGGAGGGTTATTACAATAAATCATGTCTTAGAGGCAAGTTTTAGCCCAATGACTTTCAAACAACAAGTTATGCACCATGGGAAAAAGTTGATATTACCATATTCTATTTGATTTAGGAGATGTTCTATAACTCTTGCCTTGTAGGAAAGAATTAGTCTAAGGATTTTCAAACAACAAGTTACACCCTATGGGCAAGAGTTGACGCTACCACATTGTGTTTTAATTTATGAGATGTTCTATAACACTTGTCTTAGAGGCAAGAATTAGCCCATGGACTTTCAAATAAAATCTTACATCCCATGGTCAAGAGTTAACTACCACATTGTGTCTTGATTTTCGAGATGCTCTAGAACTCTTGCCTCTGAGGCAAGGCTTAGCGCAAGGACTTTAAAACAACAAGTTACGTCCCATGGGAAAGAGTTGAAACTACCACATTGTATCTTGATTTATGAGATGCTATATAACTCTTTCCTCAGAGGCAAGACTTATCCCAAAGACTTTCAAACAATAAGTTATGCCCCATGGGCAAGAATTGACTACCACATTGTGTCTTGATTTATGAGATGCTCTATAACTCTTGCCTTAGAGGAAAGACTTAGTCCATGGACTTTCAAACATCAAGTTATTCCCCATGGTTAAGAGTTGACATTACCACATTATGTCTTGATTTATGAAATATTTTATAACTCTTGTCTTAGAGGCAAGACTTAGCCCAAGGACTTTTAAACATCAAGTTAGACCTCATGGGCGAGTGTTGACGCTATCACATTGTGTCTTGATTTATGAGATGTTCTATAACTCTTGTCTTAAAGGCAAGAATTATCCCAAAGGACTTTCAAACAACAAGTCACGCCCTTAAATTTACTTCAACGTCAAAGAAAGAAGATTATCTTTGTGGATTATCCAACTTTCTGTTCATTAGCAACATAGAATAGAAGTTGAGAAGAAAAAAAAAGAACAAATAAAGATTGAGAAAAAAAAAGATAATAAAAAAAAAGTAAAGGTTTAGAAAAAAAGGAAAAACAAAGAAGAATAAAACACATAAAAAAATATAAAGATTTAGATAATCAAAAATGAGAAGAAAAAAATAAAAATAAATTTTGAGAAAATGAAAAAAATGAGAAAATATAAAAATAAAATAATGGTTGAGACAAATAAATTTAAAAAGAAAAAATAGGAGAAAAATTAAAAATAAATAATGTTTGAGAAAAAAAAGAGAAGAAAAAAATTTAAAAATTTAAAAATTAAAAATGAAGGTTGGGACAAATGAATTAAAACAAGATAAAAAGATAAAAGAAAAAATAAAAATAGAAAAAAGGAGAAGAAATAAATATAGAAGTTGAGAGAAAAATAAACATGGAAAGTGTGAAAACTTTTGAGGTGTAGAGGGGCAAAAATATACTTATTTAATACATAAAAAGAAGAAAGACTAGTCTTTAAAGACTTTTCTTATGAGAAATAGAAATCTTTATGTCCCCCAAGACTTAGTTTTCCTTCTTTTTATGTTTAGAACAAGTATATTTTTTCCCTCTGCACCTCAAATATTTTCACGCTTTCCATGCTTATTTGTCCCGTAACTTCTATTTTTTTTTTCTTTAATTGTTTTATTATTTTTTGTAATACATTTGTTTCAACCTTTATTTTTTTAAAAAAATTCTTCCTTTATTTCTTTTTTTCTCACCGATTATTTATTTTTCATTTCTCCTTTTTATTTAATTTATTGGTCTCAATCTTTAGTTTTATTTTATCTTTTTTTATCTTTTCTAGTTTTTTTATTTTTTTCAAACTTTATTTTTATTTTTTTATTCTCATTGTTATTTTTGTCAATCTTTACTTTTTTTACTTTTTTTCGTGTGTGTTTTTTTCTTCATTTTTTTCTTTTTTCTTCTCTTTTTTTTTCTCAATCTTTATTTTTTTTCTTTTCTCTTTTTTTCTTCTCAATTTCTATTATATTTTGCAAATGAACAAAAATTTGAATAATTCACAAAAAAAAAAATCTTCTTTTTTTGACCACAAAGTAAATTTAAGGGTGTGATTTATTGTTTGGAGGTCCTTTGAGATAAGTCTTACCTCTGAGGCAAGAGTTATAGAACATCTCATAAATCAAGACACAATGTGGTAGTGTCAACTCTTACCCATGAGGCATAACTTGATATATGAAAGTTGTTGGGTTAAGTCCTACCTCTAAGACATGAGATATAGAACACCTCATAAATCAAGATACAATGTGGTAGTGTTAACTCTTATCCATGGGGCATAACTTGTTGTTTGAAAGTCTTTGGGCTAAGTCATGTCTTTAATCAAGATTTAAAGAGAATCTCATAAATCAATATACAATGTGGTAGTGTTAACTCTTGTCCATGAGGCGCAACTTGTTGTTTGAAAGCCCTTGGTCTAAGTCTTGTCTCTAAAACAAGAGTTATAGAGCATCTTATAAATCAAGACACAATGTGGTAGTGCCAAATATTGCCCATAGGTTGTTTGGGCTAAGTCTTGTCTCTAAGGTAAAAGTTGTGGATCATCTCACAACTCAATGCATAATATGATAGTTTCAACTCTTGCCCACTGTACGTAAATTGTCGTTTGAAAGTCCTTGGCTAAGGCCTGCCTCTAAAGAAAGTGTTATAAAACATCTCATAAATCAAGACACAATGTGGTGGTGTCAACTCCTGCTCGTATGACATAACATATTGTTTTGAAGTCACTGGGTTAAGTCTTGTCTTTAAGGCAAGAGTTATAGAATATATCATAAATAAAAACATGTGGTAGTGTCAACTCTTTCCCTTGGGACGTAACTTGTTTGAAAGTCCTTGGGGCTAAGTCTTGCCTCTAAGGCAAGATTTATAGGATATCTCATAAATCAAGACACAATGTGGTAATATCAACATGTACCCATGGGGCAAAACTTGTTGTTTGAAAGAAATCAAAAAAAATAATAATAAAAGTTGAGGAAAAAGAAAAAAATGAAGAAAAATATTTAAAAAAATAATAATCAAAGAAAAGAAAAAAACAAAAAGAAAAAAGAAAAAAATGTAGTTGAGAGGAGAAAAGGTAAAATAAATAATAAAGAAATAAGTATGGTTGAGAAAAAAAAATAAGGAAAAAAAATAAAGGTTATAAAAATAAAAAAGATAAAAAGAAAAATAAAAAAAGAAAAAGCAAAGAAAAATAAAAAAGATAAAAAATAATAACCAAAGAAAAATAAAAAAGAAAAAAAAAACCAAAAAAATTGAAGTTGAAAGGTGAAAAGGAAAAAAAGTAATGTTTGAGAATTTTCTTTTTAGAAAAATCAAAGTAAATTATAAAGAAAAAAGATAAGAAGTTAGAACGTAAATAAGCAGGAAGAGTTGTTTAAAAATATTGAGACATAGAGGGTCAAATTGATATTTATTTTATATATGAAGAAAAAAGTAAGACTATTTTGTAGAACTTTTTTTATGGGGGACAAAAAAATAAAGTCGCTCATATTCCTGCACCCGTTATTTCACTCCTTAATTTATGGGTAATGTGATGCTAAAAAATATGAAAAAAGTTCAGAAATAGAAAACTAAACCCGTTAAAATAGAAGACACATAGCAACCTTTTGCTAATTACCCTAAATAACATTTAAATGTATTTGATGTGCAAGACAATATTAAATACATATAAAAATACAGTTAATTATTAAATTATCTTATTTTCAGGTAAAAACTTAATTTTACCTTCCTTAAATCACGTTCACCTTATAGATTCATTGTTAACTGGAGATTGTATTCCTAAAAAGATGAAGGTTTTTTAATGAGTCAAAATTTAACGTAGGTTTGAATGATTATTCTTTTTTCTATTTTCCAAACTTAATTTTAGCTTCCTTAAATAGCATTCACCTAATAAATTCATTGTTAACTGGAGATTGTATTTCTAAAAATATGAAGCTTTTTTTAATGAGTTTCAACGTAGGTTTGAATGATTTTTTTTTTCTATTTTCCTGTCTTCTTTTTCTTCTTTTCAATTTTTTCCTTCATTTTTTTTTTCTATTTTTGGGGTTTTCTTGTTTCTTTTTCTCTATGCACTTCTTTTTTGTATTTTTTTTTCACTTTTTCTTTTTTTTTTGAATTTTTTTCTTTGTCCATTTCTTTTTTCCCTTTATCCTTTTCTTAAATATTTTTCTATCGTTCTTTTTTTTGTTATTGTATTTTATATCTATGTGTTTTTTATAGTTTATGTTTATGTATCAAACTATATATTTTTAAAAAAATTATTATTTGTATTTGAATAGTTTTACCAGGAATATGTACAATTAATCATTTGTATTTGTGTACAAATAAGTTTATGCATCAATTATATTTGTTTGAGTCTAAAATATATAAATATGTAATTTATTATTTAATACAAATATAGAGTTTCTATTTGTATATCAAATTTATCATTTGTATTTGTATATACATAAACATGTATCATTTGTATATGTATGGTTCAAGTTGTATAAACATATATCTACAAATATATCATTTGTATTTGTATAATTTATCATTGTATTTGTATTGTTCAAGTTATAACAATAAAATATAATTCATACCAATAAATATAAACACAAGTGTTCATAGAAAGAAAAATAACAATTTTTTTCACTTATTTAAAAATATAAATGATGCAATCAACTATAAATTTAAATACAAATAAATGAAATTACAAATACAAATAAATATGCGATCAACTTACAAATATAAATATAAAATAGTTCTTTAAAAATACAAGTGTAAAGAAAATAAAATAAAATCATAAAATATAAATATAAAATAATTCTTTAAAATACAAGTGTAATTATATAAAATATAAATGATGGTGTGAACTATAAAATACAAATGCAAGTGCGACCTATAAAATGTAAGTACAAGTGCAATCTATAAAATGCAAATACAAGTACAAACAATAAAATACATGCACATATACGTGTGAACTATCAAATATAGATAAAATTGTATCAACGAATATAAAAGTATAAATAATGATGCAAATACAAAAATAATAGAAATTGTGATAATTTCATTATCATCCATTATTTGTGCTCAACGTAGTCCTATTTTACGAAAAATACAAATAATAAATAGCACTCAAAAAAATGAGAAAGAAAAAAAATAAAAAAAAAAGGATAAGAAAAATAGAGGCCAGATATAAAAGATTAAAAAAAATGAAAAGAAGGAAACGCGCACAAAAAAATAGAAAAAAAGAAGAAGAAGAAGAAGAAAAAGTAAAAAGAAAAAAATGAAAAAGAAAAAACGAGAAAGAAAAAAATGAAAAAAGAAACACCAAAAAAGAAAAAGAGGGGAAAAGGAGGGAAAGAGAAAAATAGAAGAGTAAAAAAAACCAAAAATAAAGAAAAAAACAAAAATAGAGAAAATAAAAAAGAAAAAATGAAAATAGGAAAAGAAAGGGAGAAAACAAGAAAGAATAAAAATTAAAAAAGAAAAATATTAATAAAGAACAAAAAAGAAAGAGAAATGGAAGAGAGAGAAAAAAAAGTGAAAAGAAAAAAATAAAAAAAAGATTAAGAAAAAAGAAGATGAAAATATGAGAAAGGAAAAAAAGAGAAAAAAAGGTTAAAGATATAAGAGAGAGAGAGAGAAAAAAAATTAAGGATAAAGAGCTACTAAAATATCACTATTTTGCTATCCCACATAACTTTTTTAAAGTATTGCTATTTAACTTAGAAAAAAGGACACAAATAGCCCACTAAACAACAATATTCCATCAAAAATAGCCATCAAATCATAAAGGAAAAATCACAGTTTTACTTTCTTTTATTACAGTATTACAAATCTCCAAACTAATTACAAATATTTGATATTTACAATTTCTTTCTCTATAATCCATATACATAACTTTACCTTCTCGTTCTCATGCTTTTATTTCCTTAAAAGGTGCCTACAATCAAAGAACCTCAATTTTTCAAATTTTGATTTTACTGTTCTTCTCAAATCCCTATTTATAATTCATAAAAATCCTAAAAAACAAATAACCTTAAACCCTACCTTAAACTCCCCCCCATCTTTGATCTTTCAATCAACCGCCATGACTGATTTGTGTCCATATACAGATACAATTTTTTGTTTATGTAGATGTTGTTATTTTTCTTGTCCATTTACTTTCATGGCACTAAGTTTTTTGACCCTTTTTAGTTTCTTTATTTTTAATTCTTAAGTTTATTTGTTTCTTGTTACAGTTTATGGAGGACATGACCCTTGATAGGAAGGTGTGGAGGATACGAATTAGGGTAGAGGGTTAAGGGTAGGGGAGCATTTTTTATTTGTGTGTGAAGTTTCTTGTTCGTGGTGTTGAGTGATGTCTATAATTTCAGATAGATAGTTTTTAGTATTACCTTGTGGCTAATAGTGTTAGTTTATTTTGCATACCGTACTAGTTTATATGCATTTATATTATGTGTTTGTTATACTGTTATCGGTTTTAAGCCGAGGTCTATCGAAAACAGACTCTCTAATTCACCCGAGGTGGTGGTATGGTCTGCATACACTCGACCCTTCCCAGACCACACTATGTAGGAATACATTGGGTATGTTGTTGTTGTAAGTTTCTCTATTTCTTCCCTCTTTGATTTCTCTACTATTTTTATGCATACTTATGAGAAAGGTTGTTCAGGTTCTGTAATGTCGTCGATTTTAGTTCCTTGTGCTTCTCTGTCTGAAACTTTCACAAGAAAGATTGGATCATAGATAGTGATATCATTCTTGTTGAAAGAAAAAAAAGACAAAAAGGTATATATATGTATGAAATTTGACATTGTCGAAAGTTTTTATGTCACACCATCTACATATGTTTGGAATTTGTGTTACTTCATCCCATATACATAACATTATTATGTATATAAACTCATACACTTTAAATTTGTTATGTATATGTGGTGAAACAAACACTGATAAACTATTTATTTCAGAACATATACATTACAAAGTTATATGTTATGCATTAACAGTGTTATACGTAGCGTAGTTATGTATATCGATCTATATACATAATTTTGTTTGTATATCTGTTGAAACAAACACTTGTTGGACTGTTGTATTTTCATAACATATGCATTACGAAGTTATGTATATGTTATACATTAACACGTATTATATGAAACACAGTTATGTATATGACTCTGTTATATAAGTTGAAGTGTGTTTATTTCAGCCTATATACATAACATTGTTATATTTATGAAATAATATTAGACATGAATATTGCATTGTTTTTTATTATTTCAAGTTTTGAAAAATTTTGTTTAAGTTTTGTTGTATATTAAACTAATATTGGTTTGCAATTTATATTATTACATGAGATGCAATGTGGATGTAACTGTCAAAATCAACTCGAGATTCCTCAATTACTAGTTCTGATCATCAACAACAACAATAACAATAACAAATTCAGTGTATTCCCACATAATGGGGTCTGGAGAGGGTAAGATGTATTCAATCCATACCACTACCTCCGGAGAAGTAGAAAGGCTATTTCCGATAGACCCTGGGCTCAAGACAAGGAATAATAATCAAATCCTTAATAAAGAATGAAATCAGATGACATGACATAAATACGACACCCACAAGGAATAGTACACAAATACTAGTAAACAAGTTCATAATAAAGCATGAAATAAGGTTGCATAACAAGAAAAATACACCCACCAAGTAAACCCTACCCTAACGGCCCAAACTGGCACTAGCCTTCTATCCTAATTCGCATTCTCCAAATCTTCCTATCTAGGTTCATGTCCCCAGTAAGTTGTAAAAGCTCCATGTCCTGTCTAATCACCTCTCTCCAATATTTCTTTGGCCTACCCCTACCCCGCCTGAAACCATCCAAAGCTAGTCTCTCACACCTACGAGTTGGGGCATCCGTGCCCCTCCTCATCACGTGTCTGAACCATCTCAATCAGACTTCCCACATCTTGTTGTCCACCGAAGCCACTCCAACCTTCTCCCGGATAGACTCATTCCGAACTCTATCACCCCTAGTAAGCCGACACATCCAATGCAACATCCGCATTTCTGCCACCTTCAATTTTTGAAATTCATTTGGTATTTCAAAGTTTTGAAATTGAAAAGGTGTTACTGAATTTAAGTGATCCATTAATTACAATTCCATAAATATAGTGCTAATTGTGTTATGTTTTTAAGACATATTTTATTTCCTTAATTATAGTTAAATTAGTTAGTTCAGATACTTAAGTAGTAATGTGTATGATTGACAATTTATGTATAAAAATCGGGAGAGAGAAATATTAATTCAAAAAAAAAAGAGAAGGTAATATGTTTCAAAACGGTTGGATTTATGTTATTTATACAATTATATATCCATCCCCCATTTAGTCAACTTTTTGTATATTTATGTGAGTCTCCCCTTGACTTAATTATAAACTTAAATTTGCTAGTATGTGTACTTTTCCCAAAAATATTAACTCAAAACGTGTGAAAAAGCCATTTCATGCCAACTTTTTGAACATGGCTAATAAATGCTTATTTAATATCTTATTGAATACGCTGTGCCAACTTTTCAAATAGAATTAATCTAATATGACAAGGCATCTATGGGACTTTTAGCTTTAAAAATGGAAAAGGACATGACTCGCCCTTTTCAAAATAATTGATTTATATTTGGATCAGTTGACATTTATGGTCAGTTTTCCAAGCAAATGCCATATTATGATCATTTTATAATTTGAATTATTTTGGCTCAAGAAATTCAGATACAGTTCATATATCATATTGTTACATTTCTTATACCATACTAATACAATTCATAAAAAAATAGAGCAGTAAATTTATGAAGAAAAATTGTGTCATTGTTATATAAAATATGCATTTTTTAATATGATGTGCATATAAATTGTTATTGTTGTATAATACATACATATATATATATCAGTATTATATAACCTGCCAGTAAATACCTAGAAAATAAAATTAAAAATCAATGGTCAATTTCGTATCAATAATTTCATCCGAAGTTCTATTTATGTCTCCCCCCCCCCCTTAAAAAACTGCTCTCGAATCATTATCAGAATTTTTGTTCTTCAAGAAGGCCAAACTAGCAAAACTAATTTGTTTTCTTCAAATTTGTTGAAATCGATGAGTTGTTGAGTTCAGATAACACATTTTGAGCCAAGAAATAATGGGATATTTTGAAAAATATAATTTACATAGTCCGTATTTTCATATTACACCTACATTATTCATTTTACATGATATACAAAATTATACAATGATTAATAAAATTATATAGAAAGCCACCATCATTGTTAACACCTCATGATAGCCGCTTATGACAGATAATCCATTAAGCCACCATTTATGGCCACCACGGCCACTGGTCAGCCTGGTCCTAGAGCTGACCAGTCCCTCGCTTTGAATTCTTCATTAGATTTTCCTCCCCTTGTTGATTTGCATAACCGTACTTTGCCTTCCGAGCCTAATGTTTTGCCTAATGCGGCTAAAACAAAGAATTATACCTCATTGTTTAAATCTCTAATTGAGAATCAGATTTCAATTCAAATGATTGAATCAATTCCATTGAAGAAGCTGACATACAATAATGGAATTACTATAGTGCAATAGACTGAAGATGGAGTTAATAGAGTGAATATTATATAAAACTTACAATATACGGTTGCTGGTAAGTTTTCCTATGGTTGGCCAGAATTGGATGAACTTTGGTCTCAAATCCCAAAACAATGCAATATTAAAGAAAATTGCACCATTGGTTTATTGAAGAATAAACATATTTTGATTAGGTTTGATCAAGAAGAGGATTTTGTTACCATGTTCTCCAAAAATATTTACTATTTTTTTGGATAAAGAAGGCCATTCCTATCCAATGCGACCTTTAATCTATGATGCTAAGTTTAAAGTGAAAGAGGAGACAACTCAAGTGTTGGCATGGATATCTTTTCCTGATTTGAAACCCACCTTGTTTGTGAAGGAATCATTGTTCTCTATTTTCTCAGCAGTAGGTAAACGTCTTCAGCTAGACTCAGATACCATTAATAAGACGAGACTAAGTTGTGCTAGGGCTAAGATGCAAGTTGATGGTCACGACCTGAACCAGGGCCTAGCCGTGATGGGTAACTCAAGTCCCAAGTAGATTGGAGATCACCCCTTAACCTAAGCTAGTTAACTCAACAACCTCAAGTATCAGATGAATTCCGAACATATAACAAGATAGTGCCAATTAAGACTAATGACATCTCATGAAATGTCTAAACCCATCCACCAAAACAACACACCCAAGTCCACAGTAATCCAACAAAACCTTTATAAATCCGAAGCCAATAAAATATCGGGACATACTCCCAAAAATAGCCAAAGAAAAGTCTAAAAAAGGTCTAAAACATAAAATATAAATACTAAGAATGAAGCCTTTCAAAATATGGAAGCTTACCACTTCAATGTCAACTCACAAACCACTCGAATACCTGATCACTATACAGAAAAGGAAAAATAAGTTTCGGTGCCTGCATTGCATGGAGATAGATGGTTAGCAGTTGGAGCACTAGAATGTAACTTAAGGATAGAGAATAAAATAATGCCATCATTCAAAACCAAGACAAATTATCATATGCAATCATAGGTATACATATATATAATGTCGGGCTAAGAAACAGGGTTTAGCATGAACTTTGAAAATCTCAACCTTTGTTGAGTAGCATAACCGTCATAAAATAAGGCACCCATGAGCTATATGATCCCATCTCTCATCTAGATGGAAGGGCCCTAGTTCGTGTAACTGCACGAACCAGTGAATATCCATATTCGTATATGCCTTTATAGGGGTCTCGAACCTCCCATCATAATCAAGGTAATGTAAGCACCAATGTATATAATATAGGGGACTTTAACCTCCCATACATATATTCATTCAGAGAACTCAAACCTCCCGGTAATATAGACACCTGCATCGACTAGCGCAGTTTCCAGTGATAGTCTTTTAGACTCCACTTACAGGGCCCAACTACACATCCCACTTTAAAGCCCAATTTAAAACATTTATTTAACATATACACAACCATTAATCTAATTACTTACCAAAGGCATACCGTTGATATTGTCATACCAACCCCACTTTCAAGCATACAACATATCATAATCATTATTAATCAACTTTGGGACTCAAACTATTGTCTAAACCAAGATATCAATTCAATTCAACATTTAGGAAATCAAGCATATTTAGCCAATTAAACTACTAAGGTTACAATTCAAATTAATTTATGGACAACAAGACCTTTATAAAACCGTTTACCAACTATCAACATTCATAGTCTAATGCCTTAGTTCAAACATAATTCATATATGACAAGATTCTTCTCATTGACATTTTCACAAACAGGTTGAGGACATACCCTTATCGAACCATTATTCAAAGTTAAGAACGATCAAGCCTAGAGTTAAACATGGCCCATTCATTAAACCACAATTCCCATGAACCCACATGTGCAAAACCATTATCAAAACATGTATAATCATAATTTAAAATATGAGAAAACAATACTCAACATTATTCTTCAAACCCTAACCATGGTTTTTAAAACCACTATTAATGAATCACGAACAACATTTAAAACATATTATTTTTGTGAACTAACAATGAAGAAAGAGTCACCTGCCTGAGTTATGAAGATTTATGAAGAGATTTTGATCTTTAAGCCTCTAGATGATCATCTTGAGGAAACCCTGGCCCAATCCTCTTGAGAAGTTTTTTAGAGAGTGTTTAAATCTTCTAAAGTGTAGAATGAATAACCAAAAAGTGTTATAAGACCTGTGGTCTTTGAAATACCCTGGGTTCTGGTCCTTGCAAATTTCTTATGTATTGGTATTTCGGATGATCATACGACTCATTATACTAGTCGTATGATATGGTTATGGGTCAGATAACCCAACTCGTAAGGCGTCTAATATTTGGTGGTTGAGTTTCTATTATGGTTATGGGTTAGTGGTGATGAGTCATATGTTTATGATACAAGAAGTATAGTACCCAACCGTATATTGTACAGTGTCTAGACTAGATATCCTGCATAGGGTACAACTTGGAGGATACTAGTCATATGGTGATGGTATGAGTTAGGCCAAGGGAGTCGTATATTGGAAAGAATGTGGTGTCCAACTTTCTTATTAAGTTATGAGTTGGGGGTACCACTCATATGATGTGGATATGAGTTGAGTGGTCCAACCGTACCCTCCTGCGTTCTTTTTACAACTTTTAAGTTGAGGGTATTTTTTGGACATTTCCCACCCTAAGAACTTAGGATCCTACATATTATAACACTATTTGGTCCCTCATTCTATTCTTTAGAAGATCAAAACACTCTCTAAAAATCTCTCAAGAAGATTGGGCTAGGGTTTTTTCAAGGTGGTCATCTGGAGGTTTAAGGATCAAAATCTTTTCGTGAATCTTTGTGATTAAGGCATGTACTCCTCCCTCATTTTTAGTTCAACATAAAGTATGATTTAATGAATGGTTCTCATGGTATTATTGTGAATTTATTTGGGGTTTTGAAATAGATGTTGGGGGTTATGGTTGTTCTTGGTTAGATAATGCTTTCCTATGTTTTCTTATGGTTTGAACATGTGGCTGCATTGGAATGGTCAATTGATACTTGGTTTTGGTTGTGGAAACTATATGCCCTCAACATGTTTGTTAAAATGCCAATGAGAATGATTTTTTTCACATAGTTTGACTATCTTGGTTTGATTGATTTTAAATGGTTTGGAAAGGCCTTGGTTTTTCTTGCTTTGATTTAATTATAATACTTTGTGGGGTACATGGGAATGCCCTAAGTAATTTTAATAATGGAGCCGGTGGTGTACATGGGAATCCCCTAAGTGTTGGCTAATGACATTCCTTGCAAGCTATAGTCGGCATGACGATACCACTTCATAATTCCTTAATAACTGACTCCTGGAATTGGTGGTTTGGTTATGTGATAAATTGTTTTAATTGGACAATAATTTTGGGCTGTGATAGCTAACCGTAAAGGTTTGAGTCCGATGGACGAACACTGGAAACCCATGTTTGCCGACATGAGGGTTGGTCATGGTGACCATATGCTTGTGGGGTTTACGGTAATCCCCCAATTTATACTTGTATATGTGTATCATGAAGGGTGAAGGGTACACGGGAATCCCCGACCCCTATGATATTTATGTTTCGTGCGATTACACGCACTGGAGCCCATTCAGGGGTTAACACTGGACCTATATAGCCCGTGGGTAGATTATGACTGTAAAGCTGGACAACCCAAGTTAAGGTTTTAAATACATGCTAAATCCGATTCCCTTTTATGGCATGATATATATATTTATACATGTATGTGATTGCATATGGTTATTTATTTTGAATTTGAATAATGGCATTATTTTATCCTTATTCCTGAGTACATGCTAGCTTCATTTCGCTAATCGTGTTCGGGCACTGTAAACCCATGCGATGCTGAAACCGACCATACTACTCCTCCTACTTAGTAACTTGGATTCGGGGATATCTTAGAGTTAGACTGAAGTGGTGACCTTTCGAAGACTCTATTTTATGCTATGGACTTCTTTACATTGTTTTTGTTCCTTGATCTTTGGTTTTGGCTATGGTCGAGGGCATGTACCGACCGGATATTCCTTGTTTTTTGTTAGAGGATTTGTGAGACTACTATGGGCATATACGATGTCGGTATTGGTGTCATCCTTGGTTTCGGTATTGGCCTTAGAGTTGATACCGATTGAATATTTGATTGAGGTTGTTGGATTATGGTTACAGACCTTAATTAATGCCTTTGATTTATTATTGTTCTATCTTTTTATATGTTTGGAATTAATCTGACATAGGGTGCAGGGAGGTTATGGTTGGGTATTGGGAGTGGTCTCCGATTCCAGTTGGACTTGAGGCACCCTACACTACTAGGCCCTAGTTCGGGTCGTGTCAATCGTAAGGTCTTGGGGTAGGAAATATCCAAACTACCCTTAGCTTAAAATCTGTGGAAAACTTGCAGGTGGGTACGAGTGGACCCTCCAACTAGTCACCACATCATACAAGTGGTACCCTAAAACCATCACCAAAATAGAAAGTTGGACACCACAGTATCTCAAATATATGACTCCCTTTCCCAACTCGTCACAACACCATACAACTAGTACCATCAAGTTGTATCCAAGGCAGAATATCAAGGGATAGACACTGGACAACATACGATTGGATTCAACACTCTCGTTACATCAACATACGACTTGTATGGATTCTATCGTACCAAGGACAGAACTTGGTCAATCAACACACTGACCAATATAGGACTAAGGTCTCTAGACCTGTCACCACACCATATGGCTTATGGTATGAGTCGTATGATGAACAGATGGTTCAAGACTCAAAGATTTTGCAAGGGCCAAAGTTTGGGGTGTTTCAGTCGACAATACAAGGACAATCAGACTCAACGCGCCTCTACTTTTACCTTTAACCAAGTTAGAAAACAAAGATGTCAAGAAAACCACCCTTTTCCTGTAACAAAGATAGACAACTAGGATAATAAGAATAGCACATACCTCAAGCATAAATTTCCAAAATCGGGAATAGGAATCGATACTTGGACTTCATGTCCTTAATGTCTTCCCAAGTTGATTACTTGGACTTTTGGTTCTGCCATAGAACCTTCACCAAAGCCACGTCTTACATTCACAACCAACGAACTTGCCGATCCAAGATACTTACCGGGACCTCCTTATAGGAAAAAAATTTGAAATACCAATGTTCTCTAAGGGAATAACAAACAAAAGATCACCCATGTATTTTTGTAACATGGACGCATGAAATATTGAATGAGTGAAACTTATGCTAGAGGGCATATCCAACGCATACACAACAGTACCAAACCTTCTCAAAACCAAGTATGGGCCAACATACCAGGGACTGAGCTTTTCCTTCTTTAAGAACCTCACTACTCCCTTTATGGGAGACACTTTCAAGAACACCCAATCTCCAACCTCAAACTCCAAGTCCCTTTCCCTCACATCTTTATAGGACTTTTGACGACTTTGGGCTATATTAAGCCTATCCTGAATCACTTTTATGAACTATATTTGAGCCAAACATCTCTGATTCACTAACTTTAAACCACCCAATAGGAGATCTACACCTCCTACCATATAATGCCTCAAACGAAGCCATACCAATGCTCAAATCGTAACGATTATTATAAGAAACCTCAATGAGGAGAAAATGGTAGAACCAACTACCACCAAAGTCAATCACATAGGCTCATAACATATCTTCCAAAGTATGAATAGTCTTTTCGACTTGCCCATTCGACTGCGGGCGAAAAGCCGTACTAAGACTCACTTTAGTCCCAAAGCCACACTAAAAAGAGTGCCAAAAATACGACAAGAACTTAGTACCAAAATCTAAAATAATCGAGACAAGTAGAACATGCAACTTTACCACTTCTTGAAGGAACAACTTCGTAAAATGCTTGGCAGAATAAGTAGTCTTCACTGGCAAGAAATAAGCGGACTTAATCATCCTATCCATGTGACCCAAATAAAGTCACACTGACTTCGCGACCGAATAAGGCTGGTAACAAAATCCATATTAATTACCTCTTATTTTCACACTAGTAGTTCCTTCGCTTAGAGTAGTCCACCAGGACTCATTTGCTCCACCTTCACTTGCTGATAATAGTTTGCCACAAAGTTGGCTATGTCCTATTTCATGTTTATTTCACCAATACGTCTCCTTAAGGTCATGATACATCTTTGTTAAATTGGGATGAACCATATACCACAATTCATGGGTCTCGAAGAAAATCCTACCTCGCAACCTATCAACATCGAGAACACACAACCTCCCTTGGTATCTCAAGATACCATCACCACCGATCTCAAAGGGTATCACCTTCTGGTTACAGACATCATTGTTGATCTTCATCAAAAGAGGATCTAATACCTGTTTCTCCTATATTTTTGAACTAAGAGATGATTGTGCCACCTGTTGCATAAACACACCACCATCCTTGGAGTCCAAGAGACAAACTCCAAGATTATCCAAATGGTGAATATCCTTCGCCAATTCCTACTTATCCTCATCCATATGTGATAATATACCTATGGACAATCTGCTAAGAGCATCAACAACCATATTATGCTTACCTGGATAGCAGTAAAGACTCATATCATAGTGCTTCAGCAACTCAAGCCACCTTTTTTGCCAGAGATTAAGATCTTTCTGAGTGAATATATTCTGCAGGCTCGTATGATTAGAAAAGATATCAGCATGGACTCCATACGGATAGTGACGCCAAATTTTTAGTGTGAACACCATGGCTAACAACTCTAAGTCATGAGTTAAATAGTTTTTCTCATGAACTTTCAACTATCTAGAGACATAAGTAACCACCTTACCATACTATATCAACACACAAACCAAACAAACCTAGGACATATTACAATAGACCATAAATCCCTCTATACCCTCAGGTAGATTCAAGACTAGAGCTGAAGTCAACTTATCTTTTAGCATCTCAAAGCTACCTTTGAAAGAATTAGACCACAAGAACTTTACCTTCTTCTGAGTCAACTTGGTCAATGGTGAAGCAATGGAAGAAAAACTCTCCACAAACTACCTATAGTAACCTGCTAAACACAAGAAGCTTCGATTATTGATTGGAGTCATGGGTCTAAGCCACTTCTTAACAATAACAACTATCTGAGGGTCTACCATAATCCCCTCACTATACACGACATGACCCAGAAAAGTAACAACATTAAAGAAGAATTTACTCTTAGAGAACTTAGCATACAACTATTGATCTTTCAAGGTCGGTAACACAAGGCAGAGGTGATCGACATGATCCTCTTTATTATTAGAGTACACCAAAATGTCATCAATGAAGACAATCAGAATAGATCTAAAAACTGATGGAAAACCCTATTAATCAAATCCATGAATGTCATAGGGGTATTGGTTAAGCCAAATAATATTACCAAGAACTCAAAATGCCCATACCGAGTATAGAAAGTTCTCTTAGAGATATCCACTTCCCTAATATTAAATTGATGATACCCGGATCGAAGATCAATCTTACAAAAATATTAGGCATACTAAAGCTGATAAAAAAGATCATCAATTCTTAGATGGGGATACTTATTCTTTACCATCACCTTGTTCAACTATCGGTAACCAATACATATTTGAAGGGACCCATCCTTCTTACGCACAAACAACACTGGTGTACCACACGGAGACATACTACATGAAAGAAACCCTTGTCTAAGAGGTCTTTTAATTATTCCTTGAGTTCCTTCAACTCGGTTATAGCCATTCTATATGGGGGGGGGGGGGGGTAGAAATAGGATGAGTGTCCGAAACAAGGTTAATACAAAAATTAATCTCCCTATCAGGGGGATACCAAGAAGGTTATTAGGGAAGACCTTAAGGAACTCATTTACCACAGAAACAAAATGTAAGGAGGAACTTTCCAAGTTAGAATCTTTAACCTAGACCAAATGATAGAGACAACTTTTGGAAATTAACTTCCAAGCTCTAAGATATGATATAAACCTCCCCTTGGACACTAGAGAAATTCACTCCCATTCAACAATCAGCTCATTAGGGAATTTAAACATGACCTGATGGGTCCGACAGTCTAAAGAAGAATAACATGAGTGCAACCAGTCCATTCCCAGAATAATATGAAAGACAACCATGTCTAACTCTATCAAGTCTACCAGCATTTCTCTACTACTAATAGATACCACGCAACCCCTATAGACTCTTCTGACAACCATAAAGTCTCCCACTAGGGTAGAAATAGAAAAATGGTCTGACAGACATAGTATAGAAACTAAAATACACAGCCATAAATGAGGTCATCTAAGAGAGAGTGGACCCCAAATCAAGTAAATAGTATACATCATGAGAAAAGAGTTTCAACATACAAGTAACAACATTTGGAGATTCCTCAAAATCCTGACGAGTAGTGAGAGAAAAAGATATTTTTGACCAGTGTCGAATCTAGAAGTAGAACCCTTTGGTGCAGAGGCTGAAGAAGCATAAATAGGAACCTTGTTTGCCCTAAAAGTAACACTAGAGGGACAATCCCGTTGTATTTGACAAATATGACCACACATAAAATATTTATTCCTCTCTTTCTCGCATTATCCATGATGATGCTGACCATAGAATTTGCAGAGAGGGTAGGATGATGCTAACTGGGACCTACTGTCCTGAGATTGGGAACCTTGTGCCCTAGAGGCATCACCACCCTGAAAGCCTTGGTCACCAGACAACTTTGGGTAGGGAGCATTAGCATCGAATAGGAGTTAGGACACCACAAACACTTCTTTTAGAACACCTTTCACTCTACTGTTAGCTCCCACTCTAATCTGAATATCAAAATTTCTTTCTCTACCTCTCATGAATCTCGACTTGCTTTTTTTTCTCTTTTGTGACCTATCTCTCACCAATCTTGGCCTACTTCTTTTTATTCTCTTCGACCTGCTGTATATACGCAGCTAATCTTGAGATATCAATGATTAACAAGGCATCCTTAGTCTCACGAATCAACTCACGAGACAATCCCAAAGTGAACTTTCTCATCTGGGCCCTTATTAGATACCAATTCAGAAGCATGCCAGCTAACCAATGGAAATTCAAAGCACACTCCTTGATTGTTATCCTTCTTTGCTTTAAGTTAACAAATTCCTCTACTTTCACCTCTCTTAACTCCTAAGGAAAGAAGTTATCCAAAAATGCACTAGAGAAATCATCCTACAAGGCAGAACCAACATCCTCACCTCTTGACTATTGCTACTCTTCGTACCACTGGTATGCCATATCTTTAGTTTGGTAGGCAGAACATTCTACACCTTCAACCTATGAAGTATGCATAACCCCGAATATCTTTTCCATCTCATCAATAAAACTTTAAGTATCCTCTTCAACCTTGGTACCAGTAAGACTTGGAGGATGTAACCTCATAAATTGGCCAACTCTAGTGGCCTCATGAACCCATAGTAGCACCAGTAGAACTCGATTATTATGACTGATACGTCGCCAATTGAGTCAATAGGTTAATCGAGCGATAAAACTCAGCAATTTTAACCTCTCTAGAAGGTTACTGAGTATGAGTATCGCCCTCAAGAGCAAGATCAGTAGGGATAGGTGGAACCCCATGAGGATAGATAGATGCAACGACCTTTGACCGAGTTTGGACCCCAAAAATTGGACAGTCTCTTCCATATTATTGTCAGACGGGACAAAAGATTTCACACATACATTAGATCTTCTTAGAGGCATGATAAAAAAGATGCAAATAGAAATCAAAAAAATCTAATACCTTAGACTTTATAGCTAAAAATTAAGACAACAAAAAAGGGAAATTTTCCTAATGTCTCATAGACTCTCTCTTATAAGTGTGGTGCACTACACACCCATAAAAGAGACTCTACTTGATACGACTTTGTGGATACCCAATTGATCATGAACCTAGGCTATAATACCAACTTTGTTATAACCCAAACCAGGGCTATGATGAGTACCTTAAGTGCTAAGTAGACTAGAGATCACCTCCTTCACCTAACCTAGTCAACTCAACAACCTCAAGTGTTAGCCGAATTTCAAATATATACCAAGATACTGTGAATTAAAACTAATGATAACTCAATAAATGTCTAAACTAATCTCCAAAACATCACACCAAAGTCTACAGTTATCCGACAAAGCCTCTACAAATTCAAAGTCAACAAAATATCGGGATATGCCCCCGACAATAGCCAAAGCAAAGTCTAAACAAGGTCCGAAACAAAGAATATAAAGACTATAAAACAAAGTCTTTCAAAGTATGGAAGCTCACCACTTCAATATCAACTCACGAACCACTAGAACATTTGATCACTACACAGAAAAAGAAGAAGAAGTTTTGGTGCATGCATAGCGTAGGGATACAATGTCTGGAAATGGTTAGTAGTTAGAGCGCTAACATGTAACTCAAGGATAGAGAAATAAAATAATTCCATTATTATAAACCAAGACAAATAATCATATGAAATCACAAGTATACATATATAATGTTAGGATAGGAAACAAGGCTTAACATGAACATTGAAAATCTAAATGTTGGTTGTGTAGCACAATCATCATAAAACAAGGCACCCATGGGCTATATGGTCCCAGATATCCATAGCTTAAAGGGCCCCACTACGTGTAGTATCATGAACCAGAGAAAATTCATATCTGTATATTCCTTTCTGGGGGACTCAAACCTCCCAGCATACTCAAGGTGACTTAAGTACTAATGTATATAATATGGGGGACTCATACCTCCCATTCATATATTTATTTAGGTGACTCAAACCTTCAATCATATAGACACCTATACCGGTGATGATAGGCGTATTTACACGCCTAAAGCACCTTAATTTACCCATATTTTAGCTAAGTTTTAAGGACAAAATATATAATTCCTGCACTTTTAGTCCTTTTTCCTGTAAGTGAGCTAACCAACGTGATTAGCAAGTTTTCAGGTATAAATGATGAAGATTTCAGCATTTTATGGACTGGTTGACGCCAAAGGGAGCTTCACGAAAGAAGGAAGGCAGCTTTTGGAAGTCTATGGACTGAAAGTGATGCATGAAGAATTTGTCCCGGGAAAAAACAATATTTCTAAGGACTTGGGGATCAGCAGTAACTTAGTAGGATTAGGACATGGAAAAAAACCCTATTTCAGTAGGACAAGGATAAAACCCTATTTCAGTAGGTCTAGGACAAGGGTGTTATAAAAACCCTTATTTGCTGAATTTTTCAGCATTCAATTCATTCTCTTTCAATTTATTCTTATTCTCTTCTATTCTTAAATTCGTTGTTGACATTATTCTTCATCTATTCAACTTTTAATTTTCACGACAAGAGAAACGCTATTAGCAAGGAATTCACGCCACAAGTGCTACCAAAACATACTTCACATGAGATTTTTATTATTTTGGTATGATGATAATGTCTATTGTGTTTTCCGTTGCACTCATGAGTAGCTAAACTTCTCTGTTAGGGTTATGGAAGCCTTATGAGATACTATCTATTGCTATGAGTTTGTGAATTCTTGACACGTATGTTGCTTATATCATTACTCTCTTTATCTTAATTTAAATTCTTGTGGTTGCAAACATATAGTACGCCAGTATAGCATTAACTTGTTCGAAAGAAAAGTTACATGTCTGGAAAAGAGAGAATGACAAGGAAATAGGGCTACCAACTCCTGTTTAAAAGTTATTTCCGTAACTGGATTAACCTCTTGGAGAATTTGTACCATTAGTTATGCGCTTTAAGCTCGAAAGAGTTAAAATGAGATAATCCTTGATGGCCGAAAGACACTAGGATTTACCATAGAATATGAATCTCTATAAGCGCATGCATGTCTGAATTCGGCATAACTCATAGCCAATAGATACGTAGAACTCATAAGGTGGACATAACCCTAACTTACAATTCTCATTGATTAAAACCTACCAAACATTCCATTTTTACTTTGCTATTTTGATACTTTCACTTCACGCATAAAATCCCCCCTTTTTCGTAGAATTTTCGACCAACAGTCTAATAATAGTTGCAATACTTAGTGACCGAGTATTCCCTGTGGAATTCGACACCTAACCCAGTTGGGTTCTATATTTGACAGCAATCGCTTACACTCTTACGAGAGCTGTAGTTTGAGCGTTATCAAATTATGGCGCCGTTGCCGGGGAATACGGTTGTCAACTAAGTTTATGATAGTTACTAGACCCTTTGGTCAAAGATTCTCATACTTTACTTTTAGTTGTTGTTTTTGTTTTCAGTAGGTTTTTGTTCAGTGCATGCCAAACACACAAAGTTCGGGACAACCATTATTACCCATAAACCCTGAACCGTAACTTATTGGCAGGATGGAGGCGCAACGTGACATTGAAAGAAGGGTTGCTCAACAGGAACAGGCTAGACTAGCTGTATTGGCCGCTACCCAAGTACATCAATAGAATATTGATAATCCAGGACGCGCAACAAATCCTCATGATGAGAACCTGGGTGATGAGGAGCTACTAAATCCTAGGCGTACTGATGAGGTGGCGACACCTGCGAACAGAAGAGATCGTCAAGCTAGGTTTAGGCCTGAACGCCGAACTGTGCAAATGCCGTTCAATGATAATGATGACGATCTTGACGGAGCTGGTGCCATAGAAGCTATTATTCCTCCGCCCTTGGCACCCGGAGCCATTTTCAATTTCACTAGCACCATGATTCAGTTATTGCAGCTCAAGGGACTATTTGGTGGACTTGCAGGCGACGATCCGAATATGCAACTGGTCAATTTTATCTCTACATGCAAATCATTTGACAATCTAGGCGTTGGACAGAATGCAATTCGGCTGTGCTTATTTCCATTGTCTCTATCTAGGGAGGCAACTCTATGGTTGAATGGGCTAACTCCTGACTCTATCACTAATTGGAGGCAATTGAAAGATGTTTTCCTAGAAAGATTCTATCTGTCATCCAAGAGAGCACAATTAAGATATGAGATCAGCAATTTTCTATAGCTTCCAATTGAAGCTCTCCACAAAACATGGGAGAGGTTCAAGAAGAAGTTCATGAGGTGCCAAATCATCATATGACCAATGTCCACTTGATGGAGATATTATACAGGGCTTTGAATTCGGTGACTAAGCCAGTGGTTGATAATGCTGCGGGTGGTTCATTCATGGACCTTACTTTTAATGAGGCAAGTGGTATGCCAGATCGTATGACAAAGAAGAGTAGAGCTTGGCATACCAGGGATTCTGAGGTAGCAAGATCTACTATATCTATTGGCATGATGGTAGAACAAAGGCGAAGAAAGGAGGAACGTGATAAAGATATGGCGCATATGAAAACGCAGATGGATCTTCTTACCAAGCATTTATTATCAGGGAAGACCAAAAAAGTCAAGGCTGTTGTATCACAGGGACGAGATGAATCCGATTCTGAGGAAGAAGCCAACTACTTGAATAATCAGGGGGGTTTCCGAGGCAATGCCCAAGGAAACCAAGGTCGAAACTATTATGATAAATCTGGAAACAAAGATCGTGATAAAGGTAGTTGGAAGAACAAGACTGACAGGAGTGGTTTGTATGTTTCTCCTGGAAGACGTGACGCCTCTGCATCTGGTTCTGGAAATATGTCCATGGAAGATATGATGGCTAAGCTGTTCAAAGGAGTGGAGGCAACCAACACGGGAGTAACTGAGGTAATGAATGATTTGTCCTCAATGAAGCAATTGGTTGACTCGCATTCTACTGCAATAAAATAGATGGAGCAACAATTGAGTCAACTATCAGCGACAATCAACCAAACAAAAGCTGGAACTTTACCTAGTGACACTGTGCAAAATCCAAGAAATGATGGATCATGCAGGGCTATTACTACCAGGAACGGTAAGGTGTTAGATAATCCATCTAAAGACAAGCAGGTGGTTGATGATATAGAGGAGATTGTTATTGACGTACATTGTGATGATTTTGTAGAAGCTGAAAATCAGAAGGAGCGCGTTCATGAGAAAACTATTCCTCTTCCACCACCACCTTTTCCGTAGAGATTGAAGAAGAAGGTGAATGATACAAGGTTCAGTAAATTCATGACGATGTTGAAGCAGCTGACTATTAATGTTCCTTTGGTGGAGGCGCCGGAACAGATGCCTGGGTACGCTAAATTCATGAAGGACCTTTTAACAAAGAAGCGGGTAGTAAGATATGAGCCGACAGATAATATTCATCATTGCAGTGCAATTGCCATAAGGTCCTTAGCAGAGAAGAAGGCAGACCCTGGTGCTTTCACTATTCCTTGCACAGTTGGATCTATGAATTTTTCTAAGGCATTGTGCGATTTGGGAGCTAGCATTAATTTGATGCCTCTATCAGTCTACAGAAAGTTGGGGTTAGGCGACCCTATACCAACCAATATGCGGATCGTGATGGAAGATAGGTCGATAAAATGACCTGTGGGTATCTTGAATGATGTGTTGGTAAAGGTGTCTACCTTCATTTTTCCTGTAGACTTTGTGATTTTGGATTGCGAGGTGGATTTTGAAGCTCCCATAATCTTGGGAAGTCCTTTCCTTACAACAGGAAGTATGCTTATTGACATGAGATCTAATGAGCTGTTATTTTGGTTGAATGATGAAGTGGTCCGTTTTCATGTATGCAAAGCAATGAAGCAGCCCAAAGATATGGATGTGTTCTCTGTAGCTGAAGTTAATTATAAGGATGACAAAGAATTATCTGTAGAGAAGCAGCTTATTGATGAGTCACTATCTGATGAGCTACTGAATTTTGAGCGTGAGGAGGCTCAAGAACATGAAGAAACTATGTGTGATCTAACAGAAATAGGGTCCTATTCTCATACTCCTAAGCATCCGGACCTTGATCTTAAGAATCAACCATCACTAACAGCGAAGACTTCCATTGAAGAGCCACCAGTGCTAGAATCAAAAGAGTTCCCCAGTTACCTAAGGGATGCGTTCTTGGGAAGTGGAAATACACTTCCGGTGAGTGTGGCGGATGATTTAAGTGAACAGCACGTAGAGGCTCTCATCTCTGCTCTGAAGAGATACAAGAGAGCTATGGGTTGGACTATTGATGATATAATTGGTATCCCTCCTAGAATATGTATGCACAAGGGTCATCTCGAAGAAGATTGCATGCCTACAAGTAAGCCTCATTGTCATCTGAATCCATTCAGAAAATGATCCACCATCTATCTCGATGAAGTCTAAGTAATCGAGATAGTTATGTCGTGCCGCGACAATAAATCAAGCGCTTGGTGGGAGGCAACCCATCAGTTTTTTTTTAATTGTTTTGTTTTTCTAGGATTTTGTCGAGCTATGACCAAAACTAAGGTGCTTGATGGGAGGCAATCCATCGTTCTAATCGTTTTTGTTGTTTTTGAGTAAGTGTAGGTGCAAGAGGTGTAAAGGAGGAGATTGGTTTCAAATTTTAATTTGGAAGCGGTTCATGTTGAAGGTGGTAAGTTAGGAATGAAGAAGAAAAGGCTATGGGTTAGGCATTGCCTATGAAAATCTAGGCAATGAACAAGGCAAGGCCTATGTAAATCTAGGCAACGAACAAGGCATGGCCTATGCTATGGCCTGAGCTCTCAGAATCTAGAATGCCATAGCATAGGCGCCGCCTATGCCCAACAATGCTATAGCATAGGCGCCTCCTATGCAAAAGCCTTTGGTCTCGGATTCTACAATGCCATGGCATAGGCACCGCCTATGCCCAACAATTCCATAGCATAGGCGCCGCCTATGCTCAACAAGGCTTTGCAAAAGGTGCCGCCTATACCAAGCATAGGCAAAGCATTAGGCATCGCCTATGCTCACTTTTGGTCTCCAAATCCAATTTCAAATGGTTCAAAACCCGACCCAAGCTTGTCCTATAAATAGAAACTTAGTCTTAAAACAAAAACTCATTGCAAATTCAACCTAAGCGCCGCCTACCACTCCAAATTCTCTCAAAAATTTTCTTTTTGCTCTTTTAACTTTGCAAGAACATCTTCCAAGGCTATCAACCAAGTAAGTACTTCTTTGATCTTCTTTTATATTCCATAGTCATTACAATACTACACCTATAATGATTCGTTACATCTTTAAGTAGTCTTGGTGATTCGAATATGTTGATTTGTTGTGATACAACTAAGTAAGAGAACGAATACGTAAGGGTGTTCTAGACTTTGTTCCGATTTGTAGTTGATTGTTATACACAGTCATCTTGTTGTGGAATTGAAATGGTAAAGTTAATCACATAATCATGTAATTTGAACGTTGGAATATCTTGAATGGCTCGATCATAATTGAATACAAGCATGAGATGCACCATAAACTTGATTCGATCTCTACGTAGTTTTCTTGTTCCAAAAGTGCATTAATGAAAATCATAAAGCATGGAAAAGATTACATGAAATAGAGTTGAACAAGATAGTTAAGATGACATGAAAAGTATGACTGCACTGAATATATTGTTGGAACATAACACGAAATTGTATGGCAATGAAATCTGAATAATAGACATCGTTCACCTAATTAGTTGTGCCAACGAATTAAGTGTGGGGTGGTGCCACTGTTGTTTGTTTGTCAACTGAATCTTACCAAAATGAGGCTAACATGACTTTGTTTTCAGGCTTAATAGCACCAAAAAGTCGACCAGGAAAGGAAAAAACATCCACCTCACAGAAGGGATAGAAAAATGGAAGAAAAGAGCAAGTTGAATCCTCCTCACTACAGATACCTCGCCGCATGTTTGGAATAAAATGGGTCCTAGAGGAGGAAGGCAAGGAGTGTTACAGGAACAACAAAGTAAAAAAATATGTTCATGTGGAGTTGATACAAAAGGAAAGCCTAGCAAAGAAAGAACCTTGCATATTAGCCAAGATAATGACGTTACGTCTTGATTTCATTTTTTGAGATATGGGAGAATGCAATCTTGATCTAACGAGAGAATTCTATGCCAATTGGTCTCCAAAGACTACAGGGAGCAAAGTAAAGATTAGAGGCCAAGTTTTGCAGCTAAATGCAGAGTTCTTCAACTCTTTTCTAGGCTTGCCATCTGTTGATCCATCACCACTCAAGGAGATTTATAATAGACCTCCGTACAGGGCAATCAGACACACAATGTGTGGATCAAGATCAATGGCACGTTGGAGTAGACACAAGGACACCGGTCGGCACAACACCTTCCCATTTGCTTCCTTGAACAGAGATGCACGGATATGGCTGCGGATAGTCAACTCTTGCTTGATTACAGGGACTCAGTACACAAAGATTACATGAGATAGAGTGTTCTTGGTGTACGCATTGATTACGAACGTCCCCATCAACATTGGGGCGATTATTTGATCTTCAATGCGTAAGGCTAGGCTGCACAAGAGATCCCACTTCATCTTTGGTAATCTGTTGACTGCGATATTGAGGAAGGAGGACATCGAAGAGGAACCTGCAGATCATAAGCTTCCACACAATCCAAAGAAGGTTGACCTCACAAAGGTTAAAGATGTTGAATCTATTCATGGCGTCAACCTGACTACCGCAGAACGACATGCTCGGGATGAAAGTTCTTTCGCCATCTTTATGGCATGACTTGGTTTACCATGATGAGCGAAGGTCGTGTTCCAACTATTGTAGAGCTCCAACAATTGGATTATGAATACCCAATGAATGAGCATGTAAGGGAAATGTGTGGAGTAGGGGTATACTTTGAGGAACCTCTTGATGATGACGTGCCAACCGATGATGATCGCTGAATGCCAGAATTCGACGTGGAGGAGAACTCTGATGACGACGACTCGGATGATGATTCCGATGAAGGGGGTATGACCCCAGACATAGAGGATGAGTCTGACTAAACAGGTTCTTCTTATTTATTTTCCACTGAGGACAGTGTGTCCCGTCTAAGTGTGGGGTGCTGGTATTTGTATGCTATACTTCTTTGTCTGCATTCGCTTATTTATGTTTGTTTGTTTTATTTGTTAGTAGTTAAATTTTATAAAAAAAATTTAAAAAACTTTGTATAAAATTGTTCTGATAGGCAGCATGGTATTATGACTAGAGTCTGTGATAAAATCATTACTATTGAGATATTTAGGCTCTAAATGTGACTCAGTATGTGATAAATGTTGGTTTAATTCCTTCATCTGTTGGGTAAAGAGTCTATACTGCTCCCAATAAAGTCGACCATGTGCCTTGTGTGTGTAAGATGATAGTATATTCTATGTTTGTGGCTGATGCTAGAACTTGTCTGGTATGTATGTAAAGCGAAATAAAGAGTGTGAGTTTATGAGATGATTTAGGCATTTCTTTGGCAACCTATACTTGTTTACCTTCTTTTTACCTACCCGTGGACATCATCCTAGATAACCCCCTTTGAGCCTTTAGTCTATTTTCTTTGACAGCCTCATATGTAAGCCTAATCCATTTTTTTCAAGATCATAATTTGATCCAAATTCCTAAGTGCTTTAAATTGTAAAGTCATGTGACTCAATAAGAGGAAATTGGGTGAGAGTGATGCCTTAGAGTGTATTGGTACTTGAATTTGTTATGAAAAAGAGTGGCTATCATAGAGGTGTGTTATTAAAAAAAGAGAAGAAAAGAAAAAGAAATAGAAAAATAAAAAGATAAATTGTGATTATGATTTAATAAAAAGATAGTTATGTTTGAATGGCAAAATAGGTGAAAAGGGGTGATAGATGAAATAAAGGTAGCAGGGTTGATTAAAAGAGAGTGTTAATGGCATAATGTAATGTATTAAAGCGCTTAGGAACATAGTCACTATTTCTGGCCAAAATAGTCCTACCCGTCCCTTAGCCTACATTACAGCCTATAAAAGACCTATTTGATCCTAAGCTTGACATTCTGATATTAGTGGATCATGACACTAAGGGAAAGCCTATGGTCATCAGTTGCAACATATGAATTCTTTGTGAGAGTGATAGCAAGGAAAATCCTATACCCATATTCCGAAAAATGAAATACTTGTGAGTGATTATGGGTAATATCTTATGTGAGACACATATTGTTGACGAGTTTTGGGTCGTTTTGTATGATTCCTTGTTCCATAACTTGTGGATATGAATTAACCATCATCATGAGTCTATATTAGAGGTTGAATTGTTTCTAGTAGTGATCAGAAAACTACTCTTTGTTAATAATTGTCGTGCCTGTTTTGTTGAACATTTTGTGCTGTTACTGTGAAACCCTAAGTAGATGTTTACATGGACATGATATTTTGTTCGAGGATGAACAAAGCTTTAAGTGTGGGGTGTTGATGATAGGCGTATTTACACGCCTAAAGCACCTTAATTTACCCATGTTTTAGCTAAGTTTTAAGGACAAAACATATAATTCCTGCACTTTTAGTCCTTTTTCCTGTAAGTGAGCTAACCAACGTGATTAGCAAGTTTTCAGGTATAAATGATGAAGATTTCAGTATTTTATGGACTGGTTGACGCCAAAGGGAGCTTCACGAAAGAAGGAAGGAAGCTTTTGGAAGTCTATGGACTGAAAGTGATGCATGGAGAACTTGTCCCGGGCAAAAACAGTATTTCTAAGGACTTGGGGATCAGCAGTAACTTAGTAGGATTAGGAAAAGGATAAAAACCCTATTTCAGTAGGACAAGGATAAAAACCCTATTTCAGTAGGACTAGGACAAGGGTGTTATAAAAACCCTTATTTGCTGAATTTTTAAGCATTCGATTCATTCTCTTTCAATTTATTCTTATTCTCTTCTATTCTTAAATTCATTGTTGACATTATTCTTCATCTATTCGACATTTAATTTTCACGACAAGAGAAACGCTATTAGCAAGGAATTCACGTCACAAGTGCTACCAAAACATACTTCACATGAGATTTTTATTATTTTGGTATGATGATAATGTCTATTGTGTTTTCCGTTGTACTCATGAGTAGCTAAACTTCTCTGTTAGGGTTATGGAAGCCTTATGAGATACTATCTATTGCTATGAGTTTGTGAATTCTTGACACGTATGCTGCTTATATCATTACTCTCTTCATCTTAATTTAAATTCTTGTGGTTGCAAACATATAGAATACGCCAATATAGCATTAACTTGTTCGAAAAAAAAGTTACATGTCTGAAAAAGAGAGAATGACAAGGAAATAGGGCTACCAACCCCTGTTTAAAAGTTAGTACCATAACTGGATTAACCTCTTGGAGAATTCGTACCATTAGTTATACACTTTAAGCTCGAAAGAGTTAAAGTGAGATAATCCTTGATGGTCGAAAGACACTAGGATTTACCATAGAATACGAATCTCTATAAGCACATGTATGTCTGAATTCCGCATAACTCATAGCCATTAGATACGTAGAACTAATAAGGTGGACATAAACCTAACTTACAATTCTCATTGATTAAAACTTACCAAACATTCCATTTTTTCTTTGCTATTTTGATACTTTTACTTCATGCATAAAATCCCCCCTTTTCCGTAGAATTTTCGACTAACAGTCTAATAATTGTTGCAATACTTAGTGACCGAGTATTCCCTGTGGGATTCGACACCTAACCCAGTTGGGTTCTATATTTGACAGCGACCGCTTACACTCTTACGAGAGCTGTAGTTTGAGCGTTATCAACCGGCTTGCTCAATTTGTAGTGTTAGTCCTTCGAATTCTACTTTCATGGACCGACTATATATCCCACTTTAATTCCAAATTTAAAACATTCATTTCACATTTACACAATGATTAATCTAATTACTTATCAAAGACATCGCATTGGTATCATTGTACCAACCCCACTTACAAGCGTACGACATGCCATAACTATTATTAATCAACTTTGGGACTCGAAACCATTATTTAAACTAAGACATTAATTGAATTCAATATTTAGTAACTCAAACCCATTTAGCCAATTAAACCACCAAGGTTACAATTCAAATCAATTTATGGCCAACAAGGTCTTTATAAGATCATTTACCAATCATCAACATTTGTAGGCCAATGTCGTAGTTCAAATACAATTCATATGCGACAAGATTCTTCTCATTGACATTTTCATAAACAGGTTACGAGCATACCCTTATTGAACAATTATTCAAAGCCAAATAGTGTTAAATATGACCCATTCTCTAAACCACAATTCCCATGAACCCACATGTGCAAAACTATTATCAAAACATGTATAATCATAATTTAAAACATGAGAAACCAATACTCAACATTATGCATTCAAACCCTCAATCATGGTAGTCAAAACCACCATTAATGAATTATGAACAACGTTTAAAACATATGATTTTTGTGAACTAAAAATGAAGGAAGAGTCACCTGCTTGAGTTACGAAGATTCAAGGCGAGATTTTGATGTTTAATCCTCTAGATAATCACCTTGAAGAAACCCTAGCCTAATCCTCTTGAGAATTTTCGTAGAGAGTGTTTAGAGAGTATTTCAATCTTCTAAAGTGTAGAATGAATGACCAAAAAGTGTTATAAGATGTGGGGTCTTAAGGTCTTGGAGTGGATAATGTCCAAACTACCCTCAGCTTAAAAGCTGTGCAAAACTCGTAGGTGGGTACGAGTGGACCCTCTAACTCGTCACCACATCATATGAGTGGTACCCTTAAGACATTACTAAAATAAAAGGCTGGAAACCACCACTATCCAACATAGGACTCCCTATCCAACTAGTCACAACACTATATGACTAGTCTCATCAAGTTGTATCCAATGTATAACATCAAGGGCTAGACACTGGACAGTATATGATTTGACTCAACCTTCTTGTTACATCAACATATGACTCGTATGAAGTCTATCGTACCAAGGATAGAACTTGGTCAATTAACACACTAACCTTTATACGACTAGAGTTCCTAGACCCGTGACCACACTATATGATTTATGGTGTGAGTCATATGATGAACAAAATGTTCAAGACTCAAGGATTTTGCAAGGGCCAAAGTTTAGGGTATTCCATTGATCAACTATTAGACTTTCCAAAGTATGTGGAAATGGAAATTATTAATTAGATCACTAATGAATTAAGAGTAGAAAGTATTAAAATCTAATATGACATGATTCTTAAGTATTGAAGGGAGTACAAAATTAAGGGCATTATGCACAAGATTGTAGAGTTTTTCACCTTGAATTAAGAAATAAAGAATCTAGTAGTTTTTACCAAAATAAGGAACAAAATATGAATATTACTGTGACTACAGAGATTCAAAGGAAGAAAAATAAAATTCAAAGAAGGCAATGGAATCCTACACACAAGAGGTTTAAATATGATAAGAATGCACCTGTTAATTTCAATAATAAGGTAGTATCTCTAAAAAAAATAGTAAATACCAGCAATACATTTGCTGCTTTAACGAAGGAGAAGAAATATACAGAGGTTAAACATAGGGGTTTAGGTAAATTTAAAAAGCAGTTACATAGCCAGGCATCTGAAGCAATAAGTAATCAAGGATCAAGAGTACCAGATTTACAAATTGAGATAAAGAATCTAGTTGATAAAACTAAGGAGAATAGAAATCAAGTTTATGTTAACATTAATGACATAGATACAGGGAGTAGGCAAGTCTTTCAGCAACAACAAATGCATGACAGGTCCAAACAAAAGAATCCTTAGGAGCATTATCACTCTTCTACAAAATAATGGATTCTTAGCGCCATTGCTAATCATCATAACAATACACCCAGCAAAGAAGAAATCTAACCAAAAAAAATAAGAAACTACATATAATGATGATCAATAGAAAGAGCAGGAAGGTTAGTCCCAACAACAAAATATTCAACAAAGTTTAATATTGTCTAAGCCACACAAACAGTTAACGTATGAAATCCAAAAGTAGTATTAGAGGAGTCTCATAATACGATCCATAATAATAATAAAAAAGAGATGCAAGGTAGTACAGTTTCAAACGAGAACCAGTAATGTATAAAAAATACAGTGTCAATTAAACATAAAGGGGAGGAATAACTCTTGTTAATGAAGGAATTAGCTAAAGCTACATATCATGAACCTTTGCAAATAATTTCAAGTGATAATGAGTTATTGTATGGATAATAGGTTTGAAACACCCTAGGCTTGGGACCCTTAGAAATTTTTTGAATTTCTGGGTTCTAGACAACATATGACTGATGGGTACCAGTCGTATAATAGGGTATGAGTGGTATGCCTTGGTCCTATGCTGACAAGTGTTGGTTGGTGGGTTGGATTGGTTATTGTAATGGGTAAGACTTGGGCTGGTACGAGTCTTATAGTTTGATACAGTTCATATGGTTTGGGTTTTTCCTTCACTTGATCTAGTACTTAGTAAAATAACTTGGATATAAGTACGAGTGGCTCACCATGAGCTATAATGCCAGGGTATGAGTTATACTATGGGCTCGTATAGTGGGCAGTATTTAAACCTCTTATGATTCTATTCTACCAGGGGAACGGGTCAAGGGGACTAGTCGTATGCTCGAGTATGACTTGGTTTGGGTAAATCATATGTTGTATAGTGTTGGGTCGAAGGAGGAGGCCTAGGGTACGAGTGGTAGGTACTACTCGTATTCAAGGGTACGACCGATATGGTATAGTCGTACTGTTTGATGGTATTTTTATGTAGTTTAAGTAAGGGCAATATGGATATTTCCCCACTTATTCTATTAAGGACCCATGACTTTTAAACCACTTGGGAGGTTATTTGCTCTATTATTTTATTCATTATCACTTAGAAATCTCTCTTAAACACTCTATAATTCTCTCTAAGGCTTTTGGGTAAAGGGATGCTAGGGTTTCACTAAGCTGGTTAATTTGGGACTTGATTTAAGGCAAGATACTTCTCCCTCATTGTTAGTTCCAACTAAAGGCATGATTTATAGAATATTTTCCTTGCATAATTATTGTATACTTCTGGGGTTTTTAAATTTATGTTGGGGTTTTGGTATTAAATGCTTGATTATGATTTTCCTATGTTTTTATTTTGATTTTACATGATTTAATGTTGGTTTGGATAATTGGTTGCATGTGAATGGTTAATTGGTAATTAGAATTAGCTTTGGAAACACTATGTCCCCAATATGTTTGATGAAATACCTACGATAATGCTTTTACTATATTATTAAACTTTTAATAAAACTATTGCATGGTATGGTTTGGTAATAGAACCCTAAATGGTATAAATGGTTTAAACAGTTTAGAATGGTTAAATGAAATGATTTGGTGGTCATGGTTACTGTTAATTTAATCTTCCTTGTGGGGTACATTGGAATCCCCCAAGTCTACATGATAATAAAAAACTTGTGGGGTACATCGGATTCCCCCAAGCAAGCTTAATAATGGAATACTTGTGGGGTACATGGGAATCCTTCAACTTAACTTGATAATGTAATCTATGGGTACATGGGAATCCGTTTACATAAAAAGGTTGGCTAAAGACATTGCTTGCAAGCTATAGTTAGTATGATGATGCCACTTTTTATAGCCTTGGTTAATGATAATAGAATAATGGTTTGGTTGGTTGGAAATGGTTTTTAATTTGTAAATAATGGTGGGGTATGATAGCTAACCATAAATGTGCGAGTCCAATAGACGGACATTGGAAAATCATATTTGCCTATATAAGGGGTTAGTCATATTGACCATATATGATCCTATGGGTACATGGGAATCCTCTAAGTACATTGTATATATGTATCATGGATAAAGAAGGGTACTAGGGAATCCCCTACTCTTATGGCATCTCCGGTTCGTGCGGCTGCTGCATCGAGGCCTATTCAGATGGTTACACTGGATCTATATAGCCTGTGGGTGGTTCTAAGATGGTTAAGCTACATATACCTAGTTTAATGGTTTTAAAGGAATGCTAAACCCGGTTCCCTTTCCCAGCATGGTTATATATATATGTATGGTTTGTATGCATATGGTTGGTTTAATTGGTTTTACTGGATGGCATTATTTTATCCTTACCTAAGTACTTGCTAGCATTCACCCTCTAAACCATCCTCGAGTAGCTGTATCCTCACGCAATATAGGAACCAGCCTTCCTACTCTTCTTTCTTAGTTTTCAGATTCGAGATCAGCTACTGTATTGAAGTGGTAAGCTTTCATATTCCAGAAGGCTCCATTTCATGTTCATGGATATTTTTACATACTTTGGTTTATTTAAGGATATTGGTTTTTGCTATGGTTGAGGGCATGTCTGAAATACCCTGGGTTTCTATCCCTTAGGAAATTTTCCTGGATTTCTGGTGTCTAGAAAGTATATGACTAGGGGAAATGACTCATACACTGGGATACGAGTGGTATGGGTTAGTCGTATGCTGACCAACATTGGTTAGCGGGTTGTATTTGGTTTCTGAAATGGGTATGACTTGGGTGGTATGAGTCGTATAAGTTGGTATGGGTTGTTTGGTTACTTCACTTTGTCTTAGACTTGGTAACTTAAGTTGGATCTATGTACAAGTGGCTCACCATGAGCCGTAAGACAGGGTATGATTCATATCATGGAATCTTATAGTGGGCAGTGTTTAATTTCCTTCGGATTCTATTCTTTCAGGGGTACAAATTATGGATACTAGTTGTATACTTAGGTAAGAGATGGTGTGGGTTGAGTTGTACCTTGGATAATATTGGGTCCAAGAAATATGGCCTTGGGTACGAGTGGTGAGTACCACTCGTATTTGAGGATACGACTGGTATGGATAGTCATACCTACCTGACGGGATTTCTGGGAGTTTAAGTGAGGGTAATCTAAAAATTTCCTCACTTAACCTAATAAGGACCCTTGACTTTTAACTAACTTGGAAGGTTATTTTCCATATTATTCTATTCATTAACCCTTAGAAAACACTCTATAATCCTTCCTAGAGTTCTTGGGAAAAGAAAGCTAGGGTTTCATCTTAAGGATTAATTTAAGGATTTTGTGGTGATTTCTCTTCACCAACTTTGTCAATTAAGGCATATTCTCTTCCCTCATTGTTAGTTCCAACTAAAGGCATGGTTTTATAAAAAAATTTCATGGTTTGAGATTGTACGGTTTGGGGTTTTCAAATATAAATTAGTGGTTTTGGTTATAAATGCTTGGTTATCGTTTTCCCATGTTTTAATTATGCTTTTATATTCTTTAATGGTGTTTTTGGATAATTGGTTGCATGGGAATTGTTATTTGGTAATGGATTTTGGTTTTGGTAATACTATGTCCCCAATGTATTTGATAAAATGCCTATTAGAATGTTTTCACTACATTGTTGAGCTTTTTATGGAATTTATGCATGGTTTAAACTTTGTAATGGAACCCTAATGGTTTAAATGGTTTAAAGGAATGGTTTGGCTTAATAAACATACTTGTGGTGTACAAGGGAATCCCCCAAGTTAATATGGTAATGAACACTTAAGGGGTACATGGGAATCCCCCAAGCTAATAAGACAATGTGATCTATGGGTACATGGGAATCCCTTGGTCTCTATCAAGTTTGGCTAAGGACAATACTTATAAGTTATAGTCGGTATGATGGTACCACTATCTAATAGCCTTGGTTAATAATAATGGTATAATGGTTTGGTTGGAAATGGTTTTAACTAGGCAATAAAAGTGGGGTGTGAAAGCTAACCGTGAAGGTAGGAGTCGAAGGGACGAACACTAAAACCTCATGTTTGCAAAAATAAGGGGTAGGTCATGGATACCTTAGATAATACTTATGAGGTACACAAGAATCCTCTAAGTACACTATACATCTATATCATGGAGAGTGAAGGGTACATGGGAACCCCTAACTATTATGGTATCTCCATTTGTGCGGCTATATGCATCGAGTCCTATTTAGGGGGTTACAATGGACCCATATAGTCCATGGGTAGGTTAGGACAGTTAAGATTCACATACCCATTTTAATGGTTTCAAATGCATGCTAAACCCAATTCCTTTTCCCGGCATGGTTATATATATATGTATGGTTTACTTGCATATGGATGGTTTACTTGGTTTTATTAAATGGAATTGTTTTATCCTTATCTTGAGTTCATGTAAGCATTCACCTGGTAACTCATCTTTGGGTTTTATTTCCCTACGCGATGCGGTAACTGTCCATTCTACTCCTCCTACTTAGCATTTGGACATTTGGGGTCAGCTTTTGGATTGAAGTGGTGAGCTTTCATCTTGTCGGAAGGCTCCATTTCATGGGTGTCATTTTATGCTTTGGTTTATTTATGGATATCAGTTTTGGCCACGGTTGGGGCATGTCCCAAGTAGATTTTTGGTATATTTTGGTTAGAGACTTTTATGGAACTACTATGGGTTGGCATGGGTGGCATCGGTATTGGTGTTAGCCTCAGTATTGGCATTGTTATTGGGGCTGACACCTTTGGATAATATTGTTGGTTTTTCCATTCTTTTATGTTATGTAATGGAACTTGGTTTGGTTATTATTTGGTTTGGTTTATGGTTTGGTACCGTTCAAATTGGGTTCGAGCGGTTGGACTCGGTTGGGTGAGTGTCAGTTATGTACCTATCCCAGAGTTTAGAACTAAATAAATTTGCTATCTTATTATATGATTAAAATTCAGCCAACTCAGGGCAGGCGACTGGAGGTTGGGTTGGGTAATGGGGGAGGCCCCTGATCAGGGTCGGACTTGGGACATCCATTACGACAAGGCACCAGCTTGGGTCGTATCAATGTCCCAACTTGATATTGGCTTTCTTTTGGTTAGAGGATTTTGTGGAACTACTATGGATTGGTATTTTTAGTGTTTTATGAAGGATGGGTGCTTATGGTAATCCTTAGCGCCAACCTTAGCATTGTCATTGACATTGGTACTGGGGATGATACCGTTGCCCAATCTCAGGCGAGTGGGACTCAGTCGGCTTCTTCATGCCCTCCTTGCCGGTTCTGTGTTTGTCTTTATTGGGAATTTTTTGATGAAGGGAGACACAAATGTTTAAATATGTCCATCCAGGCCATATTCTCAAGAATTGTCTGATTAGTAAGGGTGCTCCAGGAGCGGTCAAAGCTCCAGTTGCTTCATCTTCTTCTCTACACCTAGTGGTGATGCTTCGTTGTCTGCTCCTACTTCTGGTGCCAGTGCTGGTCTGAATAGGTTTCTGCTCTTGCATCTCGACAGGAATCTGAGGCATTACCTAATGTCGTGACTTGTACATTATAGCTCTTTTCTCGTGATGTGTATTATTTGCATGATCTAGGGTCCACTCTCTCATACGTGACCCCATTAGTGGCTGAGTGTTTTGGTTTTGATCTTGAGCTTATTTCTGATCCTTCTTATATGTCTACCCCCAGTAGGAGACTCTGTAGTTGCTAAGAGAGTCTATAGGAGGGTGTGGTATCTGTTGGTAGTAGGCAGACTTTGGTGGATTTGTTTGAACTGGATATGGTGGATTTCGATGTTATTCTATGGATGGATTGGTTATACTCTTGTTATGCATCCTTAGATTGCGAACCCATAAGGTTGTCTATAGATTTGTCGTGACCCAAACTGAGGCCCTAGTAGCGATGGGTATCCCAAACTATGAAGGCCCGAGAGACACCTTAGCATAAAATCTTAAGCATAACTTATCTGTTATAATAAAGTGGAAGATAAAATGAAAACATGGTAGTTCTATTATTTAAACTTAACATGGCAGGACATAAGTCCATAAGAAAACCTAAAACCATCTATAACACGACTATGAACTCTCTACTAAACTGAAAACAACAATCTATCTAAATTAGGGACTAGGCCCCCGGTCGGTCCATGAACTAAAATCAAATAAAACAAACACATAGGAAAAGATGCCTTCCGAAGTAATAGAGGCTCGCCAACTCCGAATGTCGGACAACGATCTACTACTTAGAGGGACCCTAGGACTGGGCATTAGAACCTAAAATATAAGGGTCAATACACAAAGGTACTGGTATGTAGGACAATCCAAAAAATAACATATCTTTATACAACATAAGTGAGAGCATTTCGTAAACAATTTGACATAAGATAACCGAAAACACATGGGGATACTTTCATTAGTTTCAAAAAAAATTTGTACTCATGACTCACTCTTTATTTTACTTCTAAACTAGATGGTACACCCTAAATTTCTATAATCCCACAGACTATATGGAATCCTCCCTTGACTCAATAGCCAATCCCCCAATCCAAGTTTTACGCAAGGATTGGAGTTCAAAAAATTGGCAATACCACCATCAGCAAAACACAATTTCAGGCTACAAGTTATCTGAACTCAAGCCTTCTTCAGGTATCTATCAACTCTCTTTAAGCCCAATTTTAGTCCTTTAAAAATCATACCTCATGCTCAAAATGATTTAGTGCTTAATCTGTGAACAAAAGGGCATGTCATCACAGGGTATCGTCATACCCAGACTTGCAGGTCACTCATGTCATATCAATTCTACATCCCTTGTGATTCAAAACATGCAATCACATAAAATTCTTATAGTTAATGCAAAGAGTATAGTTATGGAAAGAAAACACCCTCTCATAAATTAGTAACCAATGTAAAATCCATAATTGATAATAAAACACTTGACTCATAACCCATATCATGTAAATCAAGAAAAATCCACATTGAGAAGGATGTTTCATAAATAATTCTCTCATGTTATTCCTTGAAATTTACACAACGTTCAAACACATGAATATAATTCAAATCTATGGAAAACTTCATGAAACTCTAATCAAAATGGGATCATGATACATATACTTCAAAGTCTTCTCAAAACCTTTATTATATATAGAATTTCAAACCTTTAAAACTTATCAAAAATAATACAATACACCCATGATATTTAGGATAGTTTCACATACCTTAACAATGATGAGAACGTGGAGAAATTGTCTCTTAAAGCTGACAAGTTCAAACCCTAAGTTATTTTCTCTTCTTGTTCTTAAGGAAGATGAAATAGGGATTTTTGGGTGTTAATACATGATTAGGTACCTTAATTTCATCTATATTTATTTAAGAATGGAAATGGGACATGAATGGACCTTTTCACCCTTAAAATAACTCAAAAATAAAGCATTTACGCCGCTATGCCTTAGCCATGCGGCGGACAACCCATGGCACTGGTCAAGGTATGTGATGCACAACCCATGTCATAGTGCTTAAGTGGGAAACGCATACCCCATAGCCTAACCCCAAGATGGGAAATGCATGCCTCATTATCTTGCCATTCCAGTGGTTCTTGGCGATGGAAATATGATACACGACCATTGAATGGATCCTATCTTGCAATGCACACTTAGTTTTGAGGTCCTAAAACACCCCTAACACCTCACACAACATCTATACATGGTCTACCATCAACAAGGGGGTCCTAAAGGTCATTCTAGAGAGCGTTATCTGAGTGATACAATTATGGGATGTTATAAGGTTTCTCGGTAAACCAATTATTGAATGGGAGGGTGGTTCCCAAATAACGGTCAACTTACTCCCATGTTTAAGGGATAAGGAGGTCGTTGTCTATATCTTAACTCGCGTTGGGGTCAAAGCCATAAGGAATAAAATGCATATTTCTAGTCCAATGGGTGCTCTAATTACTAAAAAGATACCCAAAATGCAAGTAAACACAACATAATAAGAGTGGGGAGATTTGGTTTATATAAACTTTTGGTTTGTAACAAGCTACAATGACACTTTTTGTTTAAAAATCAGGTTTAGGGAGAATCTAAGGATTATGTCTTCCTAAAGGTATAAAGTGTGTAGGAGAGATGGTTCATCATGATATCTAGTTGTTGAGTAAGAGATAGGATACGTCGAAAGTATTTGCGACTAGTTTTTCAACTAAACCTCAAAGATTTCACCCATTAGCCCTTTCGAGAACCTAATAAGTGTGACATTCATAGTCACCCAATATCTCAATCGGGCATCCTATTTCTAGCAAAACGCCCATGAAATGACTTACACTTCATTTACCTTTATTTCTAAGATTTCAAAAGGTAGTAAACCACATACTTAATTGTCCACCATTGCATTTTCCTTCTATAGCCCTTTTTCAAGGATGCTATGGGTTCCCATAGGTTCGCCTTCATCCATCTTTCAAGGATGATGAAGTTTTTCTAGAGTTTGGTTTTTTGACCTATCAAACCCATTTGGAGATTTGGGGTTTTCACCCATAAAATTCCATCTATTAAACTCAAGCAATGGTGAAATTCATACTCAACAACTAGAAATCATGTAAACACATCAACACCCACACACAAATATACTTTAGTTCAACATAATCCCAAGACTAAATTACTAAGCTCCTCATGAAGAAAGTGGAGAAAGATATACCATAAGGATTATCCAAAGCACCCATCCTTCACAAAACACTAAGAATTGAAGTCTCAAAAATTAGTTACAATCTTGCCCAATTAGGGTTCTTGTTTCAAATTCAAAAAATATATATGGGGTAAGCAATACTCAAAGAATAAAGGGTTTTTGCCTATATAATGTTTGGGATTCATTCAAGTAAAATTACAAAATTGCCCTTGGTAACATTCCCGATTATCCGCGATCGCATGAGGTTTTCTGCGACCGCGGTATGGTTCTGAGATCATGTTGTATTGACCATCTTAACTAAATGCGACTGCGGCCTTTGGCCCACGATCATGATAACTAGGGATGATGATTGCTCCAAGTCTTCAACTGCACTTCTTTGCTTCCACTTGATCTCTTTTATCTTTAGTCCACATCTTTCTTTCTCACCAACTCTATGCATGTAAAATATAGATATCAATGCAATAAATGATGATTATGTCTCATTTATTTGTACAAATCTTGGTAGTGTGCACGGAATTTGAGTGCAAATGAGTAGTAAAATCACCACTCATTAACACCCCCAACTTAAAACCTTTCTTGTCCTTAAGCAATACTTCTTCTAATCATTTTGATTTATTTTCTTAAGCATGTCGGTACTTTCTTATGACTTCGTGTCCCAATGACATCTCTTTCAACTTTCACCACCCCCAACTAGTGTTTTAGCCTCAAATTGCATTCTTAAGTTAAGGAGGATAGGGTTTAAGAAAGGGATAATAGAAGGGTCACGGCTTGCAATGTATTTCCCAAAAAAGTCCAAAGGCTCAAAGTGGGTGACTAAGGATTATATCTATTTATTGGTAGGCTTTTTAGGCTAAAGTAGGCTTTCAATGTCACAAGAATGGCCTAGGATCATTTTACCCACCAAATACAATCAAAATTTAGCCTTGAAAGAACAATGGGGCAATTTTATATGGTAAAAGTACACATGATATGTAGACAAATTAGCTCCCACACATGGAATGTGAATCTCATCAAGGGGATTCAATAGTTCCTCCCACTCAAGACAAATAATTTTCTGAAGTCAGGAAAAGAGAAAAAGTTTTGTTACAATGTTGCTCACTTCCATGCCCTTGAATATTACAAAAATTTTGGACAGAGGGGGGTGTTTGTTTTGGATTCCAAAAGTTTGAGAGTGAAAATAAAGGAGATAAGGGTGATCCCTAAAAATCCATCAAGGGTTATTTTCACTCTCAAACTCTGCATCTTCATTATTCTCCTCAAGATCAGACCAATCGGCTGGGACCTCATCATCACTCTCCACCCATGAGGAAGGAAGTTGGTCTTGGGGTTTTAGGACCTTTCTAGGCCCTTTACCTCCTTCCATATCTTGTTAAAGAACTCATCCCTCTTCTTCTCCCTTATGACCATATTTTTATGTGCAATCCAAAGATCTCGATCTAATTCCACCAAATATGAGTAGGCTTTCTCAAGCTTATCAATGGTAGCTTCCTTCTTCTTTTGGTCCACTCTATACTTCTCTTAAGTGGATCGTGACACATATGAATGATGACTGGTGAAGGGCTCTCCGGGTACCTAGGGAAAACTACATACAATCTCCCAAATGGCAGCAATATCAACTCTAATATCCTCAAGATGACAGGTGGTTGATAGCCTATGAAACTTAGTCTCAATACATGTCAACATCCCCAAGTCAATCTTTCACTTCTTGTTTTTTCAAGTATGTCTTCCCCTCAATTCGCAAGAGATAGATGGGGGCACACCCAAGTATCTATAGCATACTCCTAAACCCCCTCTCTCCTACGAAGCTCAGTAAAAAAATAAGGGAAAGAAAATATGTGTACCACCTTGGTCCTTGAAGTGGTCTATTTCATTGACCACGAGCTGACCAAAATCCAAATAAATATCGTCTAAAATACAAGAAACCATTCGAGAACACAGATCTGGGAATGTTGTCATGTTGGTGCAGGGGAAGACTCGACTAGATATCATGTGAAACCAAATTCAAGCCTCAAAAGTAAAGTAACTCATGGAGATGTTACTTTTTGTTTTTGTCTATGAGACTTCTTTTTTGGGACACAATCTTTTCGCCAGCCAACTTCCCAGCTTACATCCCTTTTCTTTGAACTCACCCATATCTGCATACGGGAGTCCATAAACATTATCAATTTGGTTCGCCCTAAAGCACACCATTTGTCCCTGGATTTTAATAGTCATGTTGGATGGATCTGAGAAAGAAACTTTGCTAATGTTCGCATAGAATTCACGCACCCATTTATAATTTGCATTACATGAATCTGGGGCAAAACACTGCCACCCTGTGGCCTCAAGTTTGTCATGAAATGCCAGAAGATTTTTCAGCATATTATCCAAGAAACTCCCTCTCTCTGAGAGCAGCTTTGTCCTCGAAAGATCACTCTAGTAGTGAGTGTGGAACTTGAGTGCCATGAATCAGATATAATCATACTTGTCCTTGATATTATCCTAAAAGCACTAGGAATTAACGACATTTATCATTTACATTTTTATGCATAAACTATGCCACATTGTTCACTAAAGCTCATTGAATGGGCACTTGGTGGTGTTTTGCTAAAATTTTAGGGTGCTGGATTTTTGGGCATGGCAGGAAACTCCCTCGGTCACTGTGATTGCGAGCCATAACTATGTCTGTGCTAATGCAATATCCAATTAGCGTGATTACGATAACTGAGACCAGTTCCCGCCAGCTTTCCATGTTCAACATTTCTAAATTTCAGACCACTAGCATGTTCTACAATATGGATTTACATTAATACTAATGAATAAGGCTACTAACTACTCGATTATGCCCTTAGAATGCAAAAATCCTTATTAAAAACATCATTCAGGCAATATATCAAACATTTGGTGTGTATACTCCATTTATCTCTATTGCGTACACATTTTTAGGTACTCAAAATTTCCCTGCTCATGTGCACACCATATTATAGTACAAAAACACTACACAAGTATCAAGTATGAAGACATGGAAACATGAAAACCGAAGATCTAGGCCCTTTCTACATCATGCATTCTTTGGCCTATTTACAAAAATTAAAGCATGTATTCAAGGTACTTACTAGATTTATGATGAAAGGGGGATGCAAGGATGCAGTTGGAGAACTTACAAGCTTGTCCAAAATTTGGTCCAATTAGAGAATAAGATTTGAAAGGGAGTGTAAGGGAAATGGGGAATGCAGCTGGTCATATAGCTGAAGCAACCATGATTAAGTGATCGTGATAGCAGGCATATGATTGGCTATGATCGTGACCAGGGGCCCTCGATTGTGGTAACTGAGAGCATTTCTGCTCCCCTCTTTCCCCCTATTCAGCTTAATTCACAAATTGACAATTTTTCCCCTGTTCAGTTTCCAATACAAAATTTTCACACTTTTCCCTTTTTTAAAACTTATCCAATGCACTCTATAGTGCCACAAATTCATGGGTTATTGAAATGGAAAAACCAAAATCTAAGCTACAACATTACAAAGAAAGGATACGATCCACTTTTATGAAATTTATGGGTTTCTTTCCGCACAACGCCTTAGTTAACATTATGGCACAACGTCTTTCTTTTTTCATTCTCAAGGTGGGTCCTCAAGCCCCTTTTCTTTAACCTTCTCAATCTCAACATCTACCACAAACACAACTTGAAGCTCCACATATTGCTTTTTCATCTTACAAACCTTGAAAGTGACATCATCTTTTTGCACCCTAAACTTCATCATCCCCATTTCTAATTCGACAATGGCCCTTTCGGTGGCTAAAAATAAGCGACCAAGGATGATAGGTACCTCTTGTCCATTTCACAGTCAAAGACGACATAGTCCCCTGAAAGTATAAACTTGTCCACTTTAACTAGGACATCAAATAAAAATCCCATCGGCCTTTTGAAAGACCGGTATGCCAATAAGAGTCGCATAGAGGTCAGGTTCACACAATCCAAGCTTCTTATAGATGACAGAGGGAATGAGGTTGATACTTGCACCAAGGTCAAATAGGGCATCCAAGATTGTCTTTCTTTTCCAGAATCTTACTATCTATGATAGCACTACAACCATGGGTGACTTTAATGGTGTCACCTTCTAAAAGCTTATTTTTCCACATCAATTTCTTCATAAGCTTAGCATATCCCGGGATCTCTTAGATCATATCAAGCAATGGGATATTTATCGATAGATTTCTAAACTTAGACATGAATTTTTTTAGCTTGTCACCTCCTCTTTTCTTTGCAATCATTGAGGGAACAGGGGAGGAACTTGGATTGTAGGACTTGTTTCACTTTGTGGCTTTTCAATCTCAACCACTTCTTTATCATCTTTCACATCTTCTTTTTCATAATTTTTAGGTAACACTTCCTTTGGCTTTGAATTAGGCATCTTTCCACTTAATTTTTCTTTCAAGTTCTCATCAAATGTCTTCCTACTCCTAGTGACTATTGCTAAGACTTGAGTGTTATTTTTTTTATTAGCAATCGTGTCACTTGGGAGCCTACCTCTAGGCCTAACATTTAATTGCATGGATATTTGCCCAATTTAGGTCTCTAATTTCCTGATAGAGACAGAATGGTCCACCATAGTTTGAGATATTTGAGAGAAGTCACCTTTCAATTCATGGACTACTTTATCTATACCTTCCACCCTATTTAAAATCTTGGCGAAAACATCCTTGATCTTGAACTTTTTAGGGTCAATGGAGCTTGCCTCTTTGTTATTATTTCTATCATGGGGGGCACATAGCGGTCATAATCACGCTCTCTATCCATCCAATCCCTATCACGCTCACACTCTATCTAACCTTGATTTCCACCTTGCCTTTAATAGGAGGGGTGGGAACCCCAGAATAATTTGATAAATACCAAATCTCCTCATCCAACTTCTTAGCCTCCTTATCATCCTCATAGGCCTTAGATGCTATGGCGTTTACTACTTTTGTAAGTGCACCCATAACATGCTTTGCAATAGCTCAAATTGGGTCATCATCTTTGCCATGCACTCTTCTCCTACTTCATCTCACTTTCTTTGGTCTTTGTCAACCATAATTTTGTTAAGTGGATCAAGGGCCCGGTAGAAGATCTAGAGAAGCATCTTCTCTAGGACCTCGTGGTTTGGATATTTTTCCAATTTTCTATTGCATCTTACCCATTCTTTAATCAATGGTTCCCCGTTCAATTGCCTAAAATTTATGATCGCATCCCATATTTGAAGAATTTAGGATGGTGGGAAGTATAGATCAATAAAAATTATGGTAAGTTCCTCTTATATAGTGATTGAACCGGGTGGAAGTAAATAGAGCCACAACACCGCCTCTCCCATTAAAGGGAATAGAATCTTGAGTGATGTGTGCAATGTTGGAAGGTGCGCACACCTCTAAGAAATTCCTCAAGTGAACATTGGGGTCCTCATATGCTTGACCACCATATATCCACTTCATTTTTAATATGTGTAACGTAACACTAGTTACATAGAAAACTCTGTTCCCATTAGTTTGTGGGATACAGATTGCAGATGTTTGGCCCGCATCATGGAGTTTTCCCTCATCATCGAGAGGTACATCAAAGGGCCCCATGTTACTAGTGTTGTCACTCATTGTTGCATTAACACTATGATCACCTACAAAAATAAAAAAGAACAAAGAAAGTAAATCACACCACCTCGGGTATACCCAAGTAAAAATCACACTGCACAAGTAAAATCTATATTTCACTCCACGACAATGATGCCATATTGATAACGCTCAACTTACTCCCATGTTTAAGGGGTACGGCGGTCGTTGTCAATATCACAACTCATGTTGGGGTCAAATCCACAAGGAGTGAAATACAAATTTCAAGTCCTACAGGTGCTTCAATTACTAAAAGGATACTCGAAATGCAAGCAAACAAAACATATAATAATAGTAGGGAGATTTGGTTTGTATCAACTTTTGAGTTATAACAAGTTACAATAACGCTTTTGGTTTAAAAATCAAGTTTGGGGAGAATCATGGGATTATGTCTTCCTAAAGGTATAAAGTGAGTAGGTTAGAGATGGTTCATTATGATATCTAGTTGTTGAGTGAGAGATAGGTTTGGTCTAAAGTATTTGTGGCTAGTTTTTCAACTAAACCTCAAAGATTTTGCCAATTGTCCCTTTTCAGAACCTAAAAAGTGTGCCATTCATAGCCACCCAATACCTCAATCGGGCATCCCTATTTCAAGAAAGATGCCCATGACATGACTTACACTCCTTATTTCTAAGATTGCAAAAGGTAGTAAACCACATATTTAATTGTACACCAATGTCTTACCCCCCCCCTATAGACCTTTTTCAAGGATGCTATGGGTTCCCATGGGTTACCATGGGTTCACCTTCTTCCCTCTTTCAAGAATGACAAATGTTTTCTAGAGTTTGGGTTTTTCACCCATCAAACCCATTTGGAGATTTGGGGTTTTCACCCACAAAATTCAAACTATTAAAGTCAAGCAATGGTGAAACCCATACTCAACAACTACAAATCATGTAAACACATCAACACCTACACAAAAATACACTTTGGTTCAACATAATCCCAAGACTAAATTACTTAGCTGCTCATAAAGAAAGTAGAGAAAGATATACCATAATTATTATCTAAAGCATCCATCCTTCACACAAAATACTAAGAATTCAAGTCTCCAAAATTAGTTATAATCTTACCCAATTAGGGTTCTTATTTCAATTCAAAAAAAATCTATGAGGTAAGCAATACCCAAAGAATAAAGGGTTTTTACCTATATAAGGTTTGGGATTAATCAAGTTAAAATTACAAATTTGCCATGGGTAACTGTAACACCCCAATTCGCTGAACCGAAATGCTACACAGTGCTCATGACCCTGAGGGACCACAAGCTAACACATGACTGATATCTGTACCTGTATACTGCAAATCATGATATAATAATGTAGAATACATAGAACTGTAAGGCCATAAGGTTCAACTGAATACAATCATGTGGGTGAAAATACCCAAAACAACTTAATCCGAACGTAAATCTGAACATAAAACTAAAAGCCTCTAAACTATTTGAATAAGGAGTTAAAGGAACATGTCTCCAAATAACTCCATAAAACTGAAGTGAAGAAATAAATAAATGAATAAAATCATATTATCCTCGAATCAATGAGGACTCACTGTGTCTCTGCGACTGGAATGCTACCGCTACTGCCGGGCTGGAACTCGTGTCTCGGAACCTATGGTGTAACATGAAAACAAAGAACCATAGCGCAAATGCATCAGTACAACTGGATTACTGAGTATACGAGGAAGGTAGGTTGAACATAACGGGTTTCATGCAGGAACAACACTGACTGACTAATATGAACGTGGGAGTGAAAACACACATATATAGAAACTGGGACCATGATAGCATGACCTGTAAGATAATACATTGTTTACTGATAACTGTTATAACTGATACTGAAACTGATAACATGGACGACTGTATCTGACAGTCCTATATATATTGAAATCTGAAGAACGCCCTGAGTTCTTTTACTGAGACTAATACTGAAATTGTAGGAAGTAGTGTTTAATCGACATACCCCATGTATGCCATTATGGATAAGCTGGGTTCCAATCTCTACCCTGACTGAAGGGGTGTCAATACCGTGCCACGGGTAAGGACAGCCTGTGAGTGACCTTTATATGGCGGGTACTCAATGAGAACGGTAGGAACCCTAAACTGATGGGTTAAGCCACCTCATCAACCCTAATCTGATGAGTTAAGATGTCTCAACCTACGCTGGCTACGTAGTTCTGGAACACAAGGATGACTACTAAGAATCACACCCTGAACTGGCGGGTGAGTTCCCATCCTTGGGTTCACTCTGTGCTAACCTCTACTTCTATCTGGAGGGAATGGACATGAATAATTGACTGTGCATCACTTAATCTTATTGAATTTTTTTGACTAGGAGAATATTACTGATATCTGATAACTGACTAAGATCATGAGGTTTTCCTCAGTCACATGACTGACTAAAGTCTACGGAATCATAGCTTGAGTTCGGATATCATGAAACATGACATAGATCTAGGCACACAGCTATAGTTTTTGGGGACAAGTACCCCCGGGACTCGATGGAAGTAAACTGACACACATGACTGACTTGATCATAAGAGTAGAGTCCATAATTTATAATATCATAGTAGGGATCCCATACTAAGCATGGTTATCAACAATGTATTGCATGGAAAGGATTTCATATCACATGGAAGTACTAGCACAATATTAATATCATGTTCATTGCAAAATCATATTGGCAACACATACCAATAGCATGGAAGTTCTTGTGGATTGTATGGTTATCATACATCTTGTTCATAAGTAGAATTTGCAAGTAAACATAGCATAATCTCATAAGAATAGTTCATGAGTATTCCAACAATATTTACAAGGCACACTAACAACATAGAAGTCATTGGAACATAAGGGCATATCATGAATCCTTCACTTAGTTACAATTTAGCTATATTGCATGATTTCTATTTTCTTAGGCATTTTATCAAACACCTTACATACACATCTTAAGCATGGGTGAAATCATCAAATTATACATCATGAACAACCAAATTTACATGTTTCCAACTCATAGGATATCATGAATTCACAAAAACATCTAAAGATTCCATCTTAGGAATCACCCAATATCAACAACATGATCATCAACACCCAACAATATAGAAATCATAATTTATAATAAAATAGAGGGGTTTTGAGCTTTGTGGATGAAAGGGATCCATAAATCAACTCAAGCATACTATTATATAGCAAAAAAAACAAGCATCAACATGGGTATGATCATATCACCACTATCAACCAAGATTTTGTATTTTAAATATTGATTCTTGAACTCCACTAACGAAAGGAATCCGTGGATGAACACTACGCATACCTTAGAAGGAAGATTCTTAATGATTGATGGAGGAATTTCCTTGAAATTTGATCTGCAAGCTTAATTATGCAACCCTAGTTTTTTTTCTCCTTTAGTGCTCTTGGATGATGAGCTTTGAGATGAAAATAGGGTTGTAATATGTTTAGAAGCTATATATTTCGTAGGATTAAGTTTTGGGACGTGTAAGGAGTATTTAAAGACTTAATTACCTTTAAAATAACTCAAAACGGAGTGTTTTTGACACCTGAAATTGACTTAGGCATCACCCAAGTGATCGCCTATGCTTGGGTTGGGCGGCTCCTAACCAATCGCCTATGCTTACTGTCTCTCACGAAAATGGGCATAAATTTTTGTTCAAGTATTAGATTAAGGCGAAATTGATATCGTTGGAAAGCTAATTAAATTCTCTATAATTTGGTGGGTCTAAATCAAACAAAATACCACATTAAAATCTATTTATACTCATTCAAATATGACCTTTGCAAAAATCGAACACTAAAACTTGATGGATTAAAAAACTCTTAGCTTGTATTACCTTAAGTGACTCAAATAAACATGCTTAATGAATAGTAAGCTATCCTATCACTAGGATATTCATTGTAAGTCATGTACTCAAGTATGAATCACAGTATAGGAGATTTCATATGTAGGAATACTTATTCACTTCCTAGCTTAGAAACATGCGGGGTATTACAGTAACATTCCCCCTTCGCCGCTATTGCATGAGGTTATCTACAATCGTGGTATGGTTCCATGATTGCATTTTATTGACCATCTTGACTAACTGCGATCGCAGCCTTTGGCTTGTGATCGCAGTAACTGGAGATGAAGACTGCTCCAGGTTTTCAACTGTACTTCTTTACTTCCACTTGATCTCTTTTATCTTTTATCCACGTCTTTCTATCTCATAAACACTATTCCTTGAAAATATGGATATTAGTGCGTTAAATTAGGATTATGTCTCATTTATTTATACAATACTTGGCCGTGTGCACAAAAATTTAGTGCAAATAAGTGGTAAAATCACCACTCATCATTCCCTAACTCCTAGGGAGAGGTTTATTTCTTATCTTAGAGCTCAGAGATTAATCTCTATGTTGGGTTAAAGATTATAACTCGAAAGGTCCTTCTTTCAATTTGGTTTTGGTGGTAGATGAATTCCCTAAAGTCTTTCTAGATGATCTTCCTGGTGTTCCTCCAAATAGGGAGATTAAGTGTGGTATTGATTTGGTTTCAGACACTCGTACAATATCTATTCCTTCTTATATAATGGCTCTAGATAATTTGAGAAAACTTAAGGGGAAAGTTAAGAATCTTATAGATAAGGGATTTATCTATCCTAGTGTATCCTTGTGGGGTGCACCGGTGTTGTTCGTGTGCAATAAGATGGTTCCCTTTGGAAATGCATTGACTATCAACAATTGAATAAGGTAATAGTTAAGAATAAGTATCCTTTCTTATAGATATATGACTTATTTGATTAGTTTCAAGGTGCCAAATTCTTTTCAAAGATAGATTTTCGGTCAGGGTATCATAAATTTAAGATTAAGGAGGAGGATATCTCTAAGATGGCTTTTCGTACTTGGTATGAGCACTTTGAGTTCCTTGTTATGTCATTCAATTTGACTAATGCCCCGACGGTATTTATGGATTTGATGAGTAGGGTTTTCAGGTGGTTTTTGGATCTTTTGTCATTTGTTCATTGATGACATCTTAGTGTATTCTAAGAGTAAGGTGGATCATGCTAATCACCTTCGTGTGGAGTTTCAAACCTTGAAAGAGTTACAGTTGTATGCCAATTTCTCTAAGTGTGAGTTCTGATTGAACGTTGTAACTTTTGTTAGTCATATTATTTCTAGTGAGGGGATCATAGTGTATCCATAAAAGGGGGTTGTGGTTAAAAGGTAGCTTATACCCATGGTTCTAACTGATAGTTGAATATTTTTGGGTTTGGCTGGGTATTATAGGCTGTTTGTGGAAGGTTTCTTTATGATAGTTACCCCATTAACTAAGTTGACTCAAAAAAATGTAAATTTTTCTTAGTCAAATACTTGTGAGAGGAGTGTCGAGAAGCTAAAGGATAAGCTAACTTCAGCTCTGGTTTTGACATTGCCTAAATATAATGAGAGATTTGTGGTTTATTCTGATGCATCTCGAGTGGGACTTGGTTGTGTTTTGATATAGCATAGGAAGGTGATAGTATATGCTTCTAGGTAGTTAAAGGTACATGAGAGAAATTATCCTACTCATGATTTGAAGATTTTTGCGGTGGTCTTTGCTTTGAAAATTTGGTAGCATTATTTGTATAGAGTGAACGTGGATATCTTTTTTGATCATAAGAGTCTGCAGTATGTGTTCACTCTGAAAGAGCTAAATCTTGGGTAGAGAATATGGTTGGAGATTCCAAGGACTATGATATGAGTCTTCACTACCACCCAAGTAAATCTAATATGGTTTTTGATGCTCTTAGCAGGTTATCCAAGGGGAGTTTAGCTCATACGAAAAAGGAGAAGCGGGAATTGGTGAAGGATATTCACCGTTTGGTTAAACTTGAAGCTCGTCTCTTGGACTCCAATAATTGTGGTGTGGTGGCATAAGAAGTGACTCGGTCATCTTTTGGTGCAAAGATTAAAGAGAAGCAAATTCTAGATCCTATCTTGATAAAAATCAAGAGTGATATTGGTGGGAAAAGGGTGTTAGTGTTTGAGATCAGTGGTGATGGTACCTTGAGGTACCAAGGGCGGTTATGTGTTCCTAATGTTGATGGTTTGTGATAGAGGGTTTTGGTTGAGGTACATGAATCGTGCTATGTTGTGCATCTTGGTTCTATAAAAATGTATAATGACATCAAGGATATATATATTAGTGGAGTGGTATGAAAAGGGATATGGTTGATTTTTTGGCCAAGTGCATGGTGTGCCAACAAGTTAAAGTTGAGCACATGAGACCTGGTAGGTTGTATTAGGAAATATAATTGCCGAAATAGAAATGGGATGTAATCAATATAGATTTTGTTACCGGTTTTCCTCGGTCTCGGAACCAATTTGATTCGATTTGGGTCATCGTGGATAGGATGACAAAGTTCACTCACTTTTTACTGGTGTAGACTAACTTTTCCATTAAGAACTATACATTGTTGTATCTTTAGGAGATTGTAAAGATGCGTGGGGTACCTATTAGATTATCTTTGATTGTAGTACATAGTTTTCATCTTACTTCTAGTGGTCTTTTCAGAAGGGGTTAGGTACTAAGGTTAGTCTGAGTACTACTTTTCAACTGCAGATGGATGGGCAATCAAAAAGGACTATTCAGATATTGGAGGATATGCTTCAGGCATGTGTGATTGATTATGGTGGCAATTGGGTTGAGCATCTACCTTTAGTAGAGTTTGCTTACAATAATAGTTACTATTCTAGTATTGGACTGGCCCATTTTGAGGCACTATATGGTAAGAGGTGTAGATCTCCTATTGGGTAGTTTGAGCTTAGTGAGGTGGATATGTTCGGTCCGAATTTGGTTTATCAGGATATGGTAAATGTAAAGATGATTTGGGATAGGCTTAAGGCTTCCCAAAGTCGCCAAAATTCCTATGCAGATGTAAGGTGTAGAGACTTGAAGTTTGAGGTTAGGGATAAGGTGTTCCGAAAGGTATCTCCCAAGAATGGAGTGATACGGTTCGGTAAAAAGGGAAATCTCAGTCCCCGATATATTGTCCCTTATGCAATTTTATGGAGGCTTGGTAACGTGGCGTATGATACGGTATTTCATGTCTCTGTATTAAGAAAGTGTCTCGATGATCCCTCTTCATTGGTTTCTTTGGAAGGATTAGATACCTTAAATTCTCTTTCTTATGAAGAGGTCCCAATTGAGATATTGGATCAGTAGTTTCATCTCTTACAAACCAAGGATGTGGCCTTGGTTAAGGTTCTATGTCAAAACCATAAGGTGGAAGAGTCTACAAGGAAAGTAGAAGCGGACATGAAGTCCAAATATCACATTTATTTTATGCTTCGGATATTTATGTGGATGATATGTGTTCCTAATTATATCAATAATTTCTAACTTGGTTACAGGATGAATAGATATTTGATAATGCAAATGAATCGTGCTTATTTTTTACCTACCTTGTTCGTCATTCGGGAATGAATGATCTTAGTGAGGGACACTGAAATACCCTGGGTTTGAAACCCTTAGAAAATTTTTTAGTGGTGGGTATGAGTAGTATGCCTTGATCGTATGCTGACCAGTGTTGGTTGGTGGGTTGGATTGGATTCTGGAATGCGTACGACTTAGGTTGGTACAAGTTGTATGGTTGGATACGAGTTATTTGGTTTGGGTTTTTCCTTCACTTGATTTGAGACTTAGTAAAACAACTTAGATCTGAGTATGAGTGGCACACCATAATCTATATTTCTAGGGTACGAGTCATACCATAGGCTCGTATAGTGGTCAGTGTTCAAACCTCTTATGATTCTATTCTACCTAGCATATGGGTCAAGGGTACTAGTCATATACTTGGTTACGACTTGGACTGGGTAAATAGTATGTTGGATAGTGTTGGGTCCAAGAAAGAGGCCTAGGGTACTAGTGGTGGATACCACTCGTATTGGAGTGTACGATCGGTACGGTTTAGTCATACCCTATGATGGGATTTTTATGCAATTTAAGTGAGGGCAATCTGAACATTTTCCTACTCAACCTATTAAGTCCCCATGACTTCTAAACCACTTGGGAGGTTATTTGCCCTATTATTTTATTCATTATCACTTAGAAAGCTCTCTTAAACACTCTCTAATTCTCTCTAAAGCTTTTGGGTAAAGGAAGGCTAGAGTTTCACTAAGGTGATCAATTTGGGGCTTGATTGGATTTCTCTCTATTATCTTCTCAATTTAAGGCAAGATACTTCTCCCACATTGTTAATTCCAACTAAAGGCATGATTTATACAATGTTTTCATGGCATGATTATTGTATGATTTTGGGGTTTCCAAATATATGTTGGGGTTTTGGTATTAAATGCTTGATTATGGTTTTTCCCTGTTTTAATTATGCTTTTACATGCTTTAATGGTGGTTTGGATAATTGGTTGCATGGAAATGTTTTATTGGTAATTGGAATTAGTTTTGGAAACATTATGTCCCCAACATGTTTGTTAAAATGCGTATGATAATGCTTTTACTATTTTATTGGACTTTTAATGAAACTATTGCATGATATGGTTTTGTAATGGAACCCTAAATGGTATAAATGGTTTAAACAGTTTGGAATGGTTAAATGGAATAGTTTTGTGGTCATAGTTACGTTTAATTTAAACTTCCTTGTGGGGTACAATGGAATCCCCCAAGTCTACATGATAATAAAACTCTTTTGAGCTACATGGGATTCCCCCAAGAAAACTTAATAATGGAAAATTTGTGGGGTATATGGGAATTCTCCAAGTTAACTTGATAATGTAATCTATAGTTATATGGGAATCCCTTTACATAAAAAGGTTGTCTAAGGACATTTCTTGCAAGCTATAGTCGGTATGTCGATATTACTTCTTATAGCCTTGGTAATAATAATGGAATAATGGTTTGGTTGGCTGGAAATTATTTTTAATTATGCAATAATTGAGGGGTGTGATAGCTAACCATGAATGTGCGAGTCCATGAACAGATACTGAAAACTCATATTTGCCAACATGAGGGGATGGTCATAGACACCATATATGATACTATGAGGTACATGGGAATCCTCTAAGTACATTGTACATATGTATCATGGAGAGCGAAGGGTACTAGGGAATCCCCTGCTCTTATGGTATCTCCGTTTCATGCGGCTACACAAATCAAAGCCCGTTTAGGGGGTTGTAGTGGACCATATAGTCCGTAGGTAGATCTAGAATGGTTAAGTTACAGATACCCAGGTTAATTGTTTTAAAGACATTCTAAACCTGGCTCCCTTTCTTGGCATAGTTATACATATATGTGTATGGTTTGTATGCATATGGTTGGTTTACTTGGTTTTACTAGATAGCATAATTTTATCCTTATCCTAAGTACTTACTAGTGTTCACCAGCTAACCCGTCCTCGGGAGGCTGTATCCCCACGCAATGTAGGAATCTGTCTTTCTACTCCTATTGCTTAGTGCTCGGATTCAAGATCAGCTACTAGATATAAGTGGTGAGCTTCTATATTCTGGAAGGCTCTATTTCATGTTCATGGATATTCTTACACACTTTGGTTTATTTAAGTATATTAGTTTTGACTATGGTTGGGGGCATATCCCAACTGGGTATTGTCTTTCTTTTGGTTAGAGGATTTTGTGGAACTAATATAGGGTAGTATGGGTGGGATCAGTGTTGGTGCCAGTCTTAGTATTTCCATTGGTATTGGGGATGATACTATTGGACTAAATTTCTCACCGTTCCATCCTTTTATGTTATGTTATGGAATTTGGTTTGGTCATTGTTTTGGCTTTGGCTTATGGTTTGATTTGGTTATCGTTGTTGGTTGGTATTGAATGGTTGGACTCATTTGGGTAGTTACAGTCGTAGACCTATCCTAGAGTGGGTTACACAATAACACTATCTTGTTAGATGTTCAAAATTCATCTAACTCAGGATATATGTTGGATAGTTGGCTTAGGTATTGGGGGTGGTCTCCGGTCCTAGTTGGACTTGAGATTGACATTATGACAAGGACCCTGTTCGGGTCATGTCAAGGTTGTTGACTTACCATTATCTCTGGCAACTAAGATTCAAATCCACCCTTAGGCATGAGTTGCATGAGATAGTGTCTCATCAAGTCCTGCAAAACAACACTTGTGATAGTGTCATCCTTGAAGCTGAACCTGCAATTAAAGATAAAAAAGAAGATGAAAATTAGAGTAACTTAATGAAAACATGCAAAAGAGCAGGAATATCTATACAATATGTGAGAAAGAAGAAAGGCAAAAACAAAGGAGAAATAAAAAATAAATCATCACGGATGGTAACAAGGAGGGGGGAATTTCTATTAAATGAAGTCTAAAACCCTTTTATGGAACATAAGATCTGTGAGAAGTGAAATGTTTTTCATAGAGTTCAAATGCTTCACTGTCATCACCAGTTTAGTCTTATAGAAATAATGGAGCTATTTCAAGACAATAGATATGTTCAAAGATACAAGAGGATGTTGAACATGCAATATATTAACTATAATCAAAATGGGCAGATTTGGGTATTTGTAAATAATCATATTCAGGTAGTTGTAATTTCATATTCTTATCAATTTACACTACAACTAACATTGGAGGATCATAAACAACTACGCACCGCTGTAGTTTATGCCAAATTTAATATTGTGGAAATATTGGGACTTTGAAAAGATATTTATAACTTGAAACGGAATATGCAAACTCCTTGGCTTTTGGGGGAAGATTTCAATGTTATTTTGAGTGAAGAAGAGAAGATTGGAGGTTTTCCTGTGTACCCCCAAGAATATGAGGATTTTTTATTTTTCATTAATTCTTATAAGTTATTTGATGTTCCTTTGTCTGGTAGTCATTTAACTTGGTGGAATGGGAGAGCTGACGAAGCTTGTAGTTTCAAGAGATTAGACAGAATAGTGGTAAATCAGAATATCTAATATGTTTTTGGTAATACTGATGTACAACATCGAGTTAGGATTGGGTCTGATCGAGATCCATTATTGTTCACTTGTGTTAAAGATTGTCAACAATTTGTTAAACCCTTTTAGATTTCCCAAGTTCTTATAACGACACGAACCAAGTCTTCGACATGACGGGTATCTCAAGTCCTACGTGGACCAGAGATCACCCCCTTCACCTAACCTAGTCAGCTCAACAACCTCAAGTGTCAGATAAATTCCAAACATATAACAAGATAGTGAAAAATAGAACTAATATTAATTCAGGAAATGTCTCAACCAATCACCGGTAATCGAACAATTGTCTGTCACTTAGACCATCCACCAAACCAACACACCCAAGTCCACGGTAATCAAACAATGTCTATGTAAACCGAATTCAATAAAATGTTGGGACATGCCCCCAATAATAGACAAAACAAAGTCTTAAACATAGAACATATAGACCATGAAGGAAACCTTCTAAAGTATGGAAGCTCTCCACTTCAATGTCAACTTACGATCCAACTCGAACACCTAATCATTGTGCAAGAAAAGAAGAAGAAGTTCTGGTGCCTGCATCGCATGGGGATACAGTGTCCAGAGACGGTTAGAGATTGGAACACTAGCATGTAACTCAGGGATAGAGGAATAAAATAATGTCATTATTCAAAACCAAGTCAAATCATCGTATGCAATCACAAGTATAAATATATATATATATATAGTGTCGGGATAAGGAGAAAGGCTTAGCATGAACTTTGACAACCTTAACTTGGGTTGTGTAGCATAGCCGTCATACAACAAAGCACCCATGGGATATATGGGCCCAACTCTCCCCTAGCTGGAAGGGCCCCAGTGTGTGTAGCTGAATGAATCATAGAATTCCATATCCATACATATCTTTATAGAGGACTCGAACCTCCCGGAATAGTCAAGGTGACTTAATCACCAATGTATACAATATAGAGGACTTGAACCTCCCATTCATATATCCATTTAGGAGACTCAAACCTCTCGATAATATAGACACCCTCACCAGCTAGCACGATTCACAGTGTTATTCTTTCAAACTCTACCTTTACGGCCCGGTCACACATCTGGCTTTAAATTGCAATTTAAAACATTCATTACACATATACATAACCATTAATCCAATAAATTACCAAAGGCATCCCGTTGGTATCGTCATACCAACCAGACTTGAGAGCGTACAATATGTCATAACCATTTTTTAATATCTTTGGGACTTAAATCCATTTTCTAAACAAAGGCATTAATTCAATTTAACATTTAAGGACTCAAGCGTATTTAGCAATTCAAACCACCAAGGTAATAATTCAAATCAATTTATATCCAACAAGACCTTCATAAACCATTTACCAATTATCAACATTCATAGTCCAATGCCTTAGTTCAAAACATAATTCATATGTGACAAGATTTTTCTCATTGACATTTTCACAAACATGTTGAGGGCGTACTATTTATCAAACAATTATTCAAGCCAAAAAACAATAAGTCTAGGGTTAAACATGACCCCTTTCATTAAACCACAATTCCCAAGCACCCATATGTGAAAAACCATTATTAAGACATGTATAATCATAATTTGAAACATGAGAAAATAATAGTGAGCATTATGGATAAAACCCTCAACCATGGCTTCAAAAACACCATTAATGAACCATAACAATGTTTAAAATACATGATTTTTGTGATCTAACAATGAAGGAAGAGTCACATGCCTGAGTTATGAAGATTCACGGAGAAATTTTGATCCTTAAGCCCCTAGATGACCACCTTGAAGAAATCCTAGCTCAATCTTCTTGAGAGGTTTTTCGAGAGTGTTAGAGTGTTTCAATATTCTAAAATGTAGTATGAGTGCCCAATAAGTGTTATAATATGTGGGGTCTTAAGGGCTTGTGTGGGAAATTTCCAAAATACCCTCATCATAAAAGTTGTAAAAAAAATGCAGGTGGGTATGATTTGACCCCTCAACTCGTAACCACATAATACGAGTGGTACCCTCAAATCGTCACTTGATCAGAAAGTTGGACACCGTATTCTGTCCAACATATGACTCCCTTGCCCAATTCTTATCATCATAATACGACTAGTACCATTCCAGTCATACCCTAGGCAGAATATCAAAGGCTAGACACTAGAAAATATATGGGTTGGGCCGTACCTCTCATCACTTGAACATACGACTCGTATGGAGTCTTCTCGTACCAAGGATAAAACTTGGCTAATATCACACTAACCAACTTACAACTGGGTCCCTAGACCCATTCCCTCACCATACGACTTATATGGTAAGTCATATGATCAACAGAAGGCTCAAATTCATGAAATTTTGTAAGGGATAAAACCTGGGGCATTTCGGTCTCCCCCCTTAGGATCATTCGTCCGCGAATGATGGGATAAGGTAATACAAGAACAATTTGGACTCCACACGCCTCTAATCTAACCATTAACCAATTTAGAAAACAAAGATGCAAGGAAATCAATCTTTCCTTTAACTAAGTTAGAAAATAAAAGATGTTATGAACAACACATACCTCAAGAATGGATAATTGGACTTCATGTCCTCTTTAGCTTCCCAAGTAGCTTCTTCAAACTTTTAATTCTTCCATAGAACCTTTACCGAAGTCGTGTCTTTTGCTTGCAACCGATGAACTTGCTGAATCAAGATCCTCACTGAAACCTCCTCATAGGATGAAGAATCTAAAATACCAATGTTCTCCAAGGGAACATCCAATGAAGGTTCACCCACGCATTTCCGCAACATGGACACATGGAATACCGGATGAATAGAACTCATTCTAGAGGGTAAATCCAATTCATATGCAACATTTTCAACCATTCTCAAAACCTCATACGGGCCAACATACGGGGGACAAAGTTTTCTCTTCTTCCCAAACCGCATTCTACCTTCATGGGAACACCTACAAGAAAATCCAATCTCCAACCTCTAAGTCCCTTTGCCACACATCTGTATAGTACTTTTAGCAACTTTGGGCGGTCACAAACCTATCTTGAATTACCTTCACCTTCTCTATAGCTTGGTGAACCAAATCCAAGCCAAACATCTTTGCTTCCCCAACCTCAAACTACCCAATATAAGATCTATACCTCCTACCAAATAATGCCTCAAACAGAGCCATACCAATGCTAGAATGGTAACTGTTGTTATAAGAAAATTCAATTAGAGAAAAATGGTCAAACCAACTACCACCATAATTATTCAGACAGGCTCGCAAAATATCTTCCAAAGTCTGAATAGTCTTTTCAGTTTGTCCATCCAACTACGAGTGAAAAGCCATGCTAAGACTCACTTTAGTCCCCAAACCACATTGAAATGAGCGCCAAAAATGCAATGAGAACTAAGTACCACGTTCCAAAATAATCGATAAGGGAACACCATACAACTTTACCACGTCCTGAAGGAACAACTTTGCATAATCCTTGGTAGAATAAGTAGTCCTTACTACCAAGAAGTGAGAGGACTTAGTCATCCTATCCACGATGACCCAAATAGAGTCACACTAATTCTGCGATTGTAGAAGGCTGGTAATGAAATCCATATTAATTACCTCCCATGTACACACGGGTAGTTTAATCTCTTGGATCAGCCCACCAAGCCTCAAGTGCTCCACCTTAATTTACTAACACACCATACACTTAGCCACAAAGTCGGCTACATTCTATTTTATTTTGTTCCACCAATACATCTCCTTAAGGTCATGATACATCTTTGTTGAACTGAGATGAACCGTATACCACAACTCATGGGCCTCAGCCAAAATCGTACCTTGCAAACCATCCATATCGGGAAGATACAACCTCTCTTAGTACCTCATGATACCATCACCACCGATCTCAAAATCCATCACCTTCTGCTTAATCACATCATCCTTGATCTTCATTAAAATAGGATCTAATACCTACTTCTCCTTTATTTCCAAACTAAGAGATAATTTCTCCATCTATTGCACAAACACACCACCATTCTCGAAGTCTGAGATACAAACTATAAGGTTAACCAAATCGTGAATATCCTTCATCAATTCCCACTTATCCTTACCCACATTCGACAAACTTTATATGGACAACCTTCTAAGAGCATCAGCAACCACAAAAACTTTATTTTCTTTCGAGTCAACTTGGTCAATGGAGCAGTAATAGAAGGAAAACTCTTTATATACCTCCTATAATAATATGCTAAACCCAAGAAGCTCTGTATATCGATTGGAGTCGTAGGTTTAGGCCACTTCTTGACCACAACAACTTTCTGAGGATCTACCATGATCCCTTACCAAATATAACATAACCCAGATAAGTTATGGAATTCAACAAGAATTTACACTTAGAGAATTTAGCATATAACTAATGATCTTTCAAGGTCTGCAACATAAGGCAAAGGTGATCGTCATGATCCTCCTCATTATTAGAGTACCCCAAAATGTCATAAATAAATATAGATACTAATAGAAAACTCTACTCATCAAATCCATGAATACCGCTGGGGAATTGGTCAACCCAAAAGACATTACCAAGAACTCAAAATGCCCATATCGGGTATAGAAAGCTGTCTTAGGGATATCCACCTACCCAATCTTTAGCTGATGATACTTGGATTAAAGATCGATCTTAGAGAAGAATTTGACACCCTGAAGCTTATCAAGGAGATCATCAATTCTCAAAAGAGGGTACTTATTCTATACTATCACCTTATTCAATTGTCTATAATCAATACACATCTGAAGGGACCCATCCTTCTTATGCATGAATAATACCAGCGCACCCCACAGAGACACACTAGGACAGATAAAAACATTGTCTAAAATATCCCTTAGGTACTCCTTGAGTTCCTTCAAATTCATTGGAGCTATTCTATATGGGGGAATAGAAATAAGATAAGTGTCCAGAACAAGATCAATCCCAAACTCAATCTCCCTGTCGGGAGGGACACCAAGAAAGTCCTTAGAGAAGACTTCAGGAAACTCATTTACCACAAGAACAAAATATAATAAAAGACCGTCCAAGTTAGAATCTTTAACCTGGACTAGATGATAAGGACAACCTTTAGAAATTAATTTTTAGGCTCCAAGATATGATATGAACCTCCCCTTAGGAAATAGGGAACCATCCTCCCACTCAACAATTAGCTCATTAAGGAATTTAAACTTGACCTTACAGGTCCGACAGTCTAGAGAAACATAACACGAATGTAACCAATCCATTCCCTGAATAACATCAAAGTAAACCATATCAAACTTTCTCAAATCTACCAAATTGAAGAAGAGGCAATAGGAACCTTATTTTCCCCAGAAGCAACTCTAGAGGGACAATCCCGCTGTTTATGCCCAATCTGACCACACATAAAACATCGGTTCCTCCCTTTCTCACACTGCCCACAATGATACTGACCATAAAATTTGCAAAGAGGGTAGGATAGTGCTAACTGGGCCCCACTGGCCTGAGATTAGGCAATCTGTGCCCTAGAAGCATCACCACCCTAAACACATTAATCACCAGATGACTATGGGTAGGGAGAACTAGTCATAAAATAAGAGCTAGGTCTCCCTCAACGCTTCTACTTAGACTACTTACCACTCTACTATTGGCCCCTAGTTTATCTAAATGCTAAAATTTCTTACTCTACCTCTCACTAATCTCAGCTTATTTTCTTCTCCTTTTCAACTTATTGCATATACACAAATGATATAGAGATGTCTATGTACTTGATCAACTAGGTAGACTTACTCTCAAGAATTAACTCACGAGACAATCCTAAAGTGAACTTTCTCAATCAGGACCTCATATTAGATACCAATTCATGAGCATATCTGGACAACTGATGGAATTTCAAAGTATACTCCTTGACTATCATCCTTCCTTGCTTCAAGATTAAAAAATTCTTCCACTTTTGCCTCTCTAAACTCCTGAGGAAGGAAGCAATCCAAAAATATACTAGAGAAGTTATCCCATAAGGATAAACCAGCATCTTCACCTCTCGACTGCTCTCACTCTTCATATGACTGGTATGCTACATCCTTAAATTGATAGGAAATAAACTCTACATATTTAACCTCTGAAGCATGTATAATTTAGAAGATTTTCTCCATCTCATCAATGAAACTTTGAGGATTCTCCTCAACCTTTGTACTAGTAAACATCGGATGATGTAACCTCATAAATTGGCCAACTCTAGTGGCCTCCGAAAAACCCATAGAAACACCAGTAGAACCCAACTATTGTGATTGAGATGTCACCAACTGAGTCAATAGGGTAATGAAGCAATGAAACTATACATTTGTAACCATCCTGGAAGGCAACTAAGTATGAGTGTCATCCTCAATGGTAGGATCAATAGTGATAAGTAGGACACTATGAGGATAGTCAGATATAATGACCCTTAACCAAGTCAGACCCTAGAGGATGGATGAGTTCCTTCCCCATTGTCCACAAATAGGACAGAAGAGTTTGCATAAATATCATATCTTCCTGACGTAACTCTGTCGGACACCCAATGACACAAAACCTAGGCTCTGATACCAACTTTGTTATGACCCAAACCAGGTCCTGGCTGTGATAGTTATCTCAAGTCCCGCATAGACTGAATTTCACCCCCTTTACCTAACCTAGTCATCTCAACAATCTCAATTATCGGATGAAATTTTGAACATATAATAAGATAGCAAAAATAGAATTAATATTAATTTAGTAAATGTCTAAACTAGTCACTGATAATGCTCAAACTACAGCTCTCGTAAGAGTGTAAGCGGTCATTGACAAATATAGAACCCAATTTGGTTGGGTATCGATCCCACAGGGAATAGCCGATCAATAAGTAAGCAAAGATTATTAGACTTTTGGTGCAAGTCTCGTAAAGAAAGAGGGATTTTAATGTGCAAATAATGTAAACAAAATAGTAAAGTAAAAACAGAAATAGCAAATTAAACAGAAAGAATGTTTAGTAAGATGTGTAACCAATGAGAATTGAGAGTTGGGGTTATGTCCACCTTATGAGTTATACATCTCTATTGGCTATGAGTTATGAGGAATTCAGACATGCATGTGCTTATAGAGAATTGTATTCTATGGTAAATCCAAGCGTCTTTCGACCTAAGAAGGACTATTTCACTTTAACTCTTTCGAGCTTAAAGAGTATCTAATGGTACAAATTCTCCAAGAGGTTAATCCAGTTACGGCACTAACTTTTTAATAGGGGTTGGTGCCCTATTACCTTGACATTATCTTTTTTCCAGACATATAACTTTTCTTTCGAACAAGTTAATGCTATACTGGCGTATTATATGCATTTTCAACCACAAGAATTTGCATTAAGATGAAGAGAATAATGATATAAGCAGCATACGTGTCAAGAACTCACAAACTCATAGCAATAGATAGTATCTCATAAGGCTTCCAAAACCCCAACAGAGAAGTTTAGCTACTCATGAGTGCGATGGAAATGACCATAGACATTATCATTATACCACAATAAAGATCTCACGTGTAGTATTGTGTGGTATGGCTTTAGGCGTGAATTCCTTTTAGAATAGCTTTTCTCTCGTTGTGGAAATTAAGAATTGAATAGATGAGGAGAGTAAGAATAAAAAGTAGAAGTATTCGAATTAATGGAAGAATTAGAATGATTCGGAATAATAAAAACTTCAGCAAAATAGGGTATTTATAACACCCATATCCTATTCCTACTAAGCTACTGCATTACTTAACCTAATCTTACTAGATTACTGCATCATTATCCTAATCCTAATAAGTTACTGCTGATCCCCAAAGTCTTGGAAAATTATGTTTTTGCCTGGGATAGGTTTCCCATGCGTCACTTTTTGTCCTAGGCATCCAAGCTCTCCTTCCCTTCTTTCGTGAAGCTTCCTTTGACGTAAAGTTATCCATAAAATGCTGAAATCTGCATCATTTATACCTGAAAACTTGCTAATCACGTTTGTTAGCTCACTTACAGGAAAAAGGTCAAAAAGTGCATGAATTATATATTTTGTCCTTAAAACTTAGCTAAAATATGGGTCAATTATAGCACTATAGGCGTGTAAATCTGCCTATCATCAACACCCCACACTTAAAGCTTTGTTCGTCCTCGAACAAAATATCCTGTACTTCTGACCATGTACTTAGGGTTTCATAGTAACCACACAAAATTTTCATCAAGACAGGCATAGCAATTATTAACAAAGAGTAGTTTTCTGATCACTACTAGAAACGATTCAACCTCTAACATAGACTCGTGATGATGGTTAATTCGTATTCACAAGTTAAGGCACAGAGAAGAATACACAACTACCCAAAACTCATCAACCATGTGTGTCTCACATAAGATTTTACCCATTATCACTCACAAGTATAGTATATTTATCGAAACATGGGTATAGGATTATCCTTGCTCTCTCTCAGAATGCTAAGCTTGGGATCAAATAGGTCTTCTACAGGTTGTAATGTATGCTAAGGGACGGGTAGGACTATTTTGGCCAGAAATAGTGACTATGTTCCTAAGCTCTTTAATACATCACATTATGCCACTTAAGCTTTCTTTCAAACAACCTTTCTACTTTCTTTTAATCTACCACCCTTTCTCACATCTTTTGTTTTTCAATTTTGAACAGAATTAACTTTTTATTTTTCTTTTCCTAACACACCTCTTATGATAGCAATTCTTTTTCATAACCAATTCAAGTACCAATTCACTTTAAGGAAATACTCTCACCCAATTTCTTCTTATTTTGTCATATGACTTTACAATTTAAAGCACTTAGGAATTTGGAACAAATTATGGTCTTAAAAAAATGGATTAGGCTTACATATGAGGCTGTCAAAGAAAATAGGCTAAAGGCTCGAAGGGGGTTATCTAGGATGATGTCCATGGGTAGATAAAATGAAGGTAAACAATCACAGGTTGCCAAAGAAATGCCTAAATCATCTCCTAAACTCACACTCTTTATTTTGCTTTACATACATACCAGGCAAGTTCTAGCATCAGCCACAAACACAGAATATACTATATCCTCACACACACAAGGCACATGGTTGACTTTATTGGGAGTAGTATAGACTCTTGACCCAACAGATGAAGGAATTAAACCACACAATTATCACACAATGAGTCACTTTTAGAGCCTAAACGTCTCAATAGTAATGATTTTATCACAGACTCTTGTCGTAATACCATGCTGCCTATCAGAACAATTTTATGCAAAGTTTGTAACAAAAAAAATTCCTAAAAAAAAATTAAAAACAAACAAACATAAATAAGAAAAACACACATAAATAAGCAAATACAGATAAAGAAGTATAGCATAAAATACCAGCACCCCACAATTAGACGGGACACACTGCCCTCAATGGAAAATAAATAAGAAGAACCTGGTTAGTCGGACTACTCCTCTATGTCTGGGGTCATACCCCCTGCGTCGGAATCATCATCAGAGTTGTCGTCCTCAGAAGTTCCTCATAAGTACCCCACTTGATTCCAAGAGTGCGTCGAGGTATTTGCAACACGGAGGATTCAGCTTGCTCTTTTCTTCCTCTTTTCTTACCTTTCTGTGTGGTGGGCGCTTTTTTTTTCTTATCGTCCTTTTTATGCCATTCTACCTGAGATCCCAATAAAGTCATGTTAGCTTCATCTCGAAAGATAAAATCGACAAACAAACTATAGTGGCACCACCCCACACTTAATTTGTTTGTACAAACTAATTAAGTGAGTGATGTCGATTACTCAGACTTCATCGACATACATATAGGCGATATATTCCAACAATATGTTCAGCACAGTCATACTTGCATATTGTCTTTAACTATTCTTTTTACTTTATGTCATGTAATCTTGACCATCCTTTATGGTTTGGATTAATGCATTTTTGGAATAAGACGACCATGTAGAGATTGAATCAAGTTTATGGTATAGAAATAATCACAACATTTCATGCGTGTATTCAGTCATGATCTTTATCTCAATGAATGAGTCGTTCAAACATTCAAGCATTAAATTATGAAGATTATGCAATTAACTTCACCATGTCAACTCAGCAAAATTATGACAGTGTATCAAAATCAAATACAAGTTGGAACCAAGTCAAGAACACCCACATGTATTCTTTCACTCAAGTAGATGTATCATAGCAAACTAAGCACATTCAAATCACCAACACCAATTCAAGATCTAATGAATCATTATAAGCATAGTACATACGTAATATAAAAGAAGAACTTACTTGGTGATGGATTCGGAATATGATCTTGCAAGGTTAGATGAGCAAAAAGAAAAGTTTTGAGAGATTTTGGAAGGGTAGGCGGTGCTTAGGTTGGATTTGCAATGAGTTTTTATTTTCAAACTAAGGTTCTATTTATAGGACAAGCTTGGGTCGGGTTTTGACCCATTTGGAATCGGATTAGGAGACCAAAAGTGAGCATAGGCGGCGCCTAAGCCATGGCATTCTAGATTCAGAGACAAAAGGCATTGGCATAGGCGGCGCCTATGCTATGGCATTGTTGAGCATAGGTGGCGCCTATGCTATGGCATTGTTGAGCATAGGTGGCGCCTATGCTATGGCACTCTAGAATCCGAGAGCTTATGCCATAGCGTAGGCCTTGCTTTGTTCGTGACCTAGATTTACATAGGCCTTGCCTTGTTCTTTGCCTATATTTTTTCATAGGCAATGCCTAACCCATAGCCTTTTGCTTCTTCATTCAAAACTTACCACCTTCAACATGAACCGCTTCCAAATCAAAATTCGAAACCAATCTCCTCCTTTTACACCTCTTGCACCTACACGTACTCAAAAACAACAAAAACGATTAGAACGGTGGGTTGCCTCCCATCAAGCACCTTAGTTTTGGTCGTGGCTCGACAAAGTCCTAGGAAAACAAAAACAACAAAAACAATTAAAAACGATGGGTTGCCTCCCATCAAGCGCTTGATTTATTGTCGCGGCACGACATAGCTATCTCGATTACTTAGACTTCATCGAGATAGATAGTGCATTATTTTCTGAATGGATTTAGACGACGCTGATACTTACTTGTAGGCATGCAATCTTATTCGAGATGACTCTTATGCATACATATCCTCGGAGGAATACCAATTATATCATCAATAGTCCAACCCATAGCTCTCTTGTATCTCTTCAAAGCAGAGATGAGAGCCTCTACGTGCTGTTCACTTAAATCATCCGCCACACTCACAGGAAGTGTATTTCCACTTCCCAAGAATGCATACCTTAGATAATTGGGGAGCTCTTTCGATTCTAGCACTGGTGGCTCTTTAATAGAAGTCTTCGCTATTGGTGATGGTTGATTCTTAAGATCAAGGTTCGGCTATTTAGGAGTATGAGAATAGGACCCTATTTCTGTTAGAGCACACATAGTTTCTTTATAATCTTCATCGTCCGCATGCTCAACATTCACCAGCGCAGCAGACAATGGCTCATCAAAAGGTTGCTTCTCTACAAACAAGTTTTTCTCATCCTCATAACAAGCATCATCTACAGAGAACATATTCATATCGCTGGGATGCTTCATTGCTTTGCATACATCAAAATGGACCACTTCGTCATTCAACCAAAATAACAGCTCATTAGCTCTCATGTCAATAATCACACTTCCTGTTGTAAGGAAAGGACGTCCCAAGATTATGGGAACTTCAGAATCCACCTCGCAATCCAAAATCACAAAGTCTGCAGGAAAAATGAAGGTAGACACCTTCACCAACACATCATTCAAGATACCCGTAGGTCATTTTATCGATCTATCTGCCATCACGAGACACATATTGGTTGGTGTAGGGTCGCCCAACCCCAACTTTCTGTAGACGGATAGTGGCATCAAATTGATGCTAGCTCCCAAATCGCACAATGCCTTAGCAAAATTCATAGATCCAACCGTGCAAGGAATAGTAAAAGCACCAGGGTCTGCCTTCTTCTGTACTAAGGACCTTGTGGCAATTGCACTACAATGATGAATATCATCTGCCAGCTCATAGCTTGCTGCCCGCTTCTTTGTCAGAAGATCCTTAATAAATTTTGCGTAGCCAGTCATCTGTTCTAGCGCCTCTACCAATGGAACATTAATAGTCAGCTATTTTAACATTGACATGAATTTATTGAACTTGGTATCATCAGCTCTCTTCTTTAGTCTTTGAGGAAAAGGTGGTGGTGGAAGAGGGATAGTTTTCTCCACCACTTCCTCTTTATCTTTCTTCTGATTATCAACCTTTTTAGAAGTGTCATCAACTTTTTTCTTTAGTCTCTGCAGAAAAGGTGGTGGTGGAAAAGGAATTGTTTTCTCCACTACTTCCTTTTTATCTTGTTTCTGAATTTCGACCTTTTTAGGCTGCAGACTACTAGTGGTAACATCATGATCACCCTTGCCAGCTTCTACAGCATCTTCACCATCAGCATCAATATCGTAGTCTGCTACATCGTCGACTGCTTGCTTGCCTTTGGGAAGATTTTCCAATACCTTACCACTCCTGGTAGTAATAGCCATGCATGTTCCAGCGTTTCTTGGGTTTTGCACAGTATTGCTAGGTAGGGTGCCAGCTTTTCTTTGATTAAATGCTGCTGAAAGTTGACTCAATTGCTGCTCTAATTGTTTTATTGAAGTGGAATGTGAGTCAACTAATTGCTTCATTGAGGCTAAATCATTGATTACCTCTGTTACTCCCGTGCTGGTTGCCTCCACTCCTTTCAACATCTTAGCCATCATATCTTCCATGGACATATTTTTGGACCCAGATGCAGCGGCGTCACTTCTTCCTGGAGGGACATACAACCCACTCCTGCCAGTCTTTTTCTTTTAACTACCTTGATCACGGTCCTTATATCCTGTATTATCATAATATTTCCGACCTTGGTTTCCTTGGGAATAGCCTCAGAAACCCCCATAATTGTTCAAGTAGTTGGCTTCTTCCTCAGAATCGGATTCCTCTCTTCTTTTCGACGCAACAGCTTTGACTTTTTCGGTCTTCCCTGATAATAGATGTTTTGTTAGAAGATCCATTTGTGTTTTCATGTGCGCCATATCTTGATCATGTTCTTCTTCTCTTCTCCTTTGTTCTACTGTCATGCCAATGGATATAGTAGAGCTTGCTACCTCAGAATCCCTGGTATTCCAAGATCTACTTTTCTTTGTCATACGATCTAGCATATTACTTGCCTGAATAAAGGTAAGGTCCATGAATGACCCACCCGCAGCATTATCAACCACTAGCTTAGTCACCGAATTCAAGGCTCTGTATAATATCTCCATCAAGTGGACATTGGTCATATGATGGTTTGGGCACCGCATAAGCTTCGTCTTGAACCTCTCTCATGTTTCGTGGAGAGCTTCAGTTGGAAGCTGTCAAAAATTGCTGATCTCATCTCTCAACTGTGCTCTCTTGGATGGCGGAAATAACCTTTCAAGGAAAGCTTCTTTCAATTGCCTCCAATTAGTGATAGAATCAGGAGTTAGCCCATTCAACCATAGAGTTGCCTCCCCAGATAGAGACAGTGGAAATAAACGCAGCCGAATAGCATTCTGTCCAACGCCTGGATTGTCGAATGACTTGCATGTAGAGATAAAGTTGATCAGATACATATTCGGATCATCACCTGCTAGTCCACCAAATAATCCCTTGAGTTGAAAAAGCTGAATCATGGTGGTAGTGATATTGAACTTGGCTCCGGGTGCCAATGGCGGAAGAATAATAGCTCCTGTGGCACCAGATTTATCAAGATCATCATCATCATCAAACGGTATTTTCACGGCTCGGCGTTCAGGCCAAAATCTTTCTTGATGATCTCTTCTATTTGCCGGTGTCACAACTTTAGAATCACGCCTCGGGTTTAGTAACTCATCATCACCCAAGTCCTCATCATCAGGATCTGCTGCTCGCCCAGGGTTATCGATATTTTGTTGATGCACTTGGGCAGCGGCCAAAGCATCTAGTCTAACCTGCTCCTGTTGCGCAGCCCTTCTTTTGATGTCACGTTGTGCATCCATTCTGTCAACAGAACTTGAATAAAACAAAAACAACAACTAAAAGTAAAGTACAAGAATCTTTGACCAAAGGGTCTAGTAACTATCACAAACTTAGTTGACAACCGTATTCCCCGGCAATGGCGCCAATTTTTGATAACGCTCAAACTACAGCTCTCGTAAGAGTGTAAGTGGTCGTTGTAAAATATAGAACACAACTGGGTTGGGTATCGATCCCATAGGGAATAGCCGGTCAATAAGTAAGCAAAGATTATTAGACTTTGGGTGCAAGTCTCGTAAAAAAAGGGGGATTTTAATGTGCAAATAATGTAAACAAAATAGTAAAGTAAAAACATAAATAGCAAATTAAACAGAAAGAATGTTTAGTAAGATGTGTAACCAATGAGAATTGAGAGTTGGGGTTATGTCCACCTTATGAGTTATACATCTCTATTGGCTATGAGTTATGCGGAATTCAGACATGCATGTGCTTATAGAGAATTGTATTCTATGGTAAATCCAAGCGTCTTTCGACCTAAGAAGGACTATTTCACTTTAGCTCTTTTGAGCATAAAGAGTATCTAATGGTACAAATTCTCCAAGAGGTTAATCTAGTTACGGCACTAACTTTGTAACAGGGGTTGGTGCCCTATTACCTTAACATTATCTCTTATCCAGACATATAACTTTTCGTTCAAACAAGTTAATGCTATACTGGCGTATTATATGCGTTTGCAACCACAAGAATTTGCATTAAGATGAAGAGAATAATGATATAAGCAGCATACGTGTCAAGAACTCACAAACTCATAGCAATAGATAGTATCTCATAAGGCTTTCATAACCCCAACAGAGAAGTTTAGCTACTCATGAGTGCGATGGAAATCACCATAGACATTATCATTATACCACAATAAAGATCTCACGTGTAGTATGGTGTGGTATGGCTTTAGGCGTGAATTCCTTTTAGAATAGCTTTTCTCTCGTTTTGGAAATTAAGAATTAAATAGATGAGGAGAATAAGAATAAAAAGTAGAAGTATTCGAATTAATGGAAGAATTAGAATGATTCGGAATAATAAAAACTTCAGCAAAATAGGGTATTTATAACACACATATCCTATTCCTACTAAGCTACTGCATTACTTAACCTAATCCTACTAGGTTACTGCATCATTATCCTAATCCTAATAAGTTACTGCTGATCCCCAAAGTCTTGGAAAATGTTGTTTTTGCCCGGGATAGGTTTCCCATGCGTCACTTTTGGTCCTAGGCATCCAAGCTCTCCTTCCCTTCTTTCGTGAAGCTTCCTTTGGCGTCAAGTTATCCATAAAATGTTGAAATCTACATCATTTATACCTGAAAACTTGCTAATCACGTTTGTTAGCTCACTTACAGGAAAAAGGACTAAAAGTGCATGAATTATATATTTTGTCCTTAAAACTTAGCTAAAATATGGGTCAATTATAGCACTATAGGCGTGTAAATCCGCCTATCATTAATCACCGGTAACCAAACAACCTTCATCACCAAAACCATTCACCAAACCAACACACCCAAGTCTACAACAATCTAATAAAGCCTCCATAACTAAAGTCAATAAAATATAGGGACATAACCATGACGATAGCCAAAATAGAGTCTACAGAAAGTGTGAAACATAGAATATATAGACCATAAAGGAAGATTTTCAACATATAAAACCGCACCACTTCAATGTCAACTCATGACTCAACTAGAACACCTGATCACTACGTAAGAAAAGAAGAAGAAGTTCTATCACCTACATCGTGTTGAGATACAACACCCGAAGATGGTTAGCGATTGGAACGCTAGAATGTAACTTAAGGATAGAGAAATAAATAATTCCATCATTCAAAACAAGTCAAATTATCATATACAATCAAAATTATACATATATATACAGTGTCGGGAAAGGGATCAAGGCTTAGCATAAACTTTAAAAATCTTTACCTGGGTCACAACCATCATATAAAAAGGCATCCACGGGGTATATAGGCCTAGATCTTCCCTAGGTGGAAGATCTCCAGTGTGTGTAGCTGCACGAACCAGTGAATATCCATATTTGTATATGCCTTTATGGGGAACTCGAACCTCCCGACATAGTCAAGGTGACTTCAGCACCAATGTATATAATATGGGGGACTCAAACCTCCCATTCATATATCCATTTGGGGGAATCAAACCTCTCGATCATATATATACTCGAACCAACTAGCGCGGTTTCCTGTGTTAGTCCTTCAAACTCCACTTTCATAGTCCAGTGACATATTTGGCTTTAAAGCCCTATTTAAAACATTCATTACACATGTATGTAACCGTTAATTTAATTACTTACCAAATGAATCCCATTGGTATCATCATACCAATCCACTTGCGAGCATATAACATACCATAACCATTTTTAATCATTTTTAAGACTTGAACCCATTGTCTAAACAAAGACGTTAATTCACTTAACATTTAGGGACTCAAACCCATTTAGAAATTCAAACTACCAAGGTTATAATTCAAATCAATTTATGGCCAATAATACCTTCATAAACCATTTACCAATTATCAACATTCATAGGCCAATGCCTTAGTTCAAAACATAATTCATATGTGACAAGATTCTTCCCGTTGACATTTTCACAAATAAGTTGAAGGTATAATATTCATCAAACCATTATTCAAGACAAAAATTATTAAGTGTAGGTTTAAACATGACCCCTTTCACTAAACCACAATTCCCATGCACTCAGATATGAAAAAAACCATTATTAAAACATTTATAATCATAATTTGAAACATAAGAAATCAATATTCAACATTATGCATTCAAACCCTCAACCGTGGCTTTTATAACCACCATTAATAAACCATAACAATGTTTAAAATACATGATTTTTGTAAACTAACATTGAAGGAATAGTCACATGCCTGAGTTATGAAGATTTATGGAGAGATTTTGATCCTTAAGCCCCTAGATGACCACCTTGAAGAAACCCTAGCCCAATTTTCTTGAAAGGTTTTTAGAGAGTACTTCAATCTTCCAAAGTGTAGAATGAGTTCCCAATAAGTGTTATAATATGTTGGGTATTACGAGCTTGAGGTAAATATCCAAAATATCCACACCTTAAAAGCTGTAAAAAGAATGCAAGTGTGTACTATTGGACCCCTCAACTCGTAACCACTTTATATGAGTTGTACTCTTAAATCATCACTTGATCAAAAAGTTGGACACCATATTCTATCCATTATAAGACTCCCTAGCCCAACTTGTATCATCACCATATGACTAGTACCATTCTAGTCGTACCCTCAGTAGAACCCCAAAGTTAGACACTGTACAACATATGATTTGTACCTTACCTCTCATCACTTGAACATAAAACTCGAATAGAGTCTTCTCATACCAAGGACAGAACTTGGCCAATATCACACTGACCAACCTACGACTAGGGTCCCTAGACTCGTACCCATACCATACGACTAGTATGGTGAGTCGTATGATTAATGGAAGGCTTAAACTCATTAAATTTTGCAAGGGCCAAAGCCTGGGGTATTTCAGTTCTGGACTAATAGAGAAGATTTCATAAATGTGGTGAAATATAATGGGGTGGTAGCAGAGACATGGGATGTTTTTTATCAACTGAAATAGAAATAGAAGAAGACTAAACAAGCTCTTTATAAGTGGAAAAGAGACATATTTAGGGATATTTTCAAACAAATCATTATTAGGGAGAACATTGTCAGAATAAAAGAAGATTTATTTGAGGAATTTCTCACAGTAGCTAACAGAATTATCCTGCAAAAGGCTCATGTAGAAATAAAAAAATACTTACATTTTGAAGAAGAATTTTTTAAATAAAAAGCTAGTATTTAAGAGATTTTAGAGAAGAACATGAGTACTAAGTTCCTTCACAGTCTAGTGAAAGGAAGAAGAAAGAGGCTAACACTGAAACGAATTTAGAAAAGTGATAAAACCTAGGCAGAAGGGGAAGATCAAATAGCTGAGGAGGCAGTTAGTTTTTTTAGAATCAATTTTTTGGAAATCAGAGAAATAATGACTTTTCTCTAGTTCAACATATTCCTACTAGAATCACTTAAGAGGATGTCTATTTTTGAATAGGTTACCTATAGATAAAGAGATAAAAAAAAGTGGTGTTTATATTAAATATTGATAGTGCTTGTGGCCCATATGATTTCACTGGTCATTTTTATCAATATTGTTGGGACATTGTAGATTTGGTTATAATTGAGGTTATTCATGCTTTTTTTGAAGGAAGAACTTTGCCAAAGACCATTACACATACTAATTTGGTTTTATTGACTAAAAAGGATGTTATTCAAACATGTTCAAACTTAAGGCCAATTAGTTTGAGTAATTTCCTCAACAAAGTAATCTCAAGAATCATTCATGACATAATAGAAGGCTTGTTGCCTAAATTTTTTCTCCTAATCAATCAGTTTTTGTAAAAGGATAAAGCATTATAGAAAATTTCCTCTTAGCACAAGAAATTCTCGCTGATATTAGTTAAAGAGAAAACTTGCAAATGTGGTTTGAAGCTTGACATGGCAAAGGCATATGATAAAGTTGATTAGAGGTTTTTGATTAATGTACTAGAGAAAATGGACTTCAATATTCTATTTTTGAACAAAATCTAGAGAATTGTGGAAAATAATTTGTACTCATTTTTGATTAATGGGAAGGCTCATGGCTTTTTTCATTCCTCTAGAGGGTCAAACAAGGTGATCCATTATCTCCTGCTCTATTTATGCTTGCTGATGAAGTTCTATCTACTTCTCATAACAAGTTATTTTCCAATAATGAATTTTAGAGATTTGGGATGCCTAAATGAAGTGATTTAAATCATCTAGTATATCCTAATGATACTATTATTTTTGTGGTTGTTGAAGAAAGATCTTTGGATCTTATTATGGAGGTACTTAGGCTATATGAATCTCAATCTGGATAGAAAATTAATAGAGGAAAAAGTTTTTCTATATGTTCAGCAAGGCTCCACAAGATGTTGTCCGGGTTGTGGAAAGAAATATAAGTTTTAATAGGGTAAAATTCCCTCTACTATATTTAAGATATCCCATTAGACATGAAAGGAGAAGAAAGAATCACTATGTTTACGTTATAAACAAAGTACAAAATAAGCTTCAAGTATGGAAAAGTAAATTACTTTCTTTGGGTGGTAAAGATGTATTGATTAATCATGTCCTGCAAAGCAATTTAATTTATCTTATTTCTACAATTGTTCCTCCTAAATGTGTGATTAATGATCTACGTAGAATTTTTGCAAGATTTCTATGGAATTTTAAGGAGGAAAGAAGTAAACATTGGGAAGCATGAAATGAGATTTGTCAACCCAAGGAAGAAGGGTTTTGGGTTTTAGATCTCTGTTGATGTTTCTAAAGCATTATTTGCTAAGTTATGGTGGATGTTTAGAACTAAAAAGACTATTTGTCCTATTTGTTGTGGAACAAATACTGCAAAAGACGCAGGCCACAGGTGGTAGAATGGAAGGGAGGATCTCAAATATGGAAACATATGTAGATTGTTAGAGATGCTACTGATCAAGAAATCTGGTGGGAACCTAGATGTTTTCATTCTAGCATTTGGTTTGATAATTGGTCCAATTTAGGTGCTTTGAATTTTTTCTTACCTAGTTCTCATGTCTGTAATGAAGGATTTGATGAAGTAAGAGAAATTATAACTGATAATACGTAGGATCAGAATCTGAAGCTAAAATTATTCAATTGAGATGTATGAAATCATGTGAATAATACTATTAAAGATAGATGTTTATCTGAAGATTGGGAAAGGCCATGGTGGATGGTTAGAAAATTCTCAGTAAAGAGTGCATGAAATTTACTTAGACAGAGAGCAGAGATTAAGGATCAAATTATGACTTTTAAAGTTGCTTTGTTTTATGGATATTATGGAAAGGTAGATTGCCAGTTAGTGAAGTCCTTGAGATAATGAATGTAGTGTTTGTGCTAACAACATTCAAGAATCTTTTAATCACCTTTTTATTACTTGTCTAGATTCGTATAATTTGTGGAGTAAATTTATAGGAGCTTCGGGGATTCAAGGTCCTTTTCTTCATGTAAGATATATTATTGATAAATAAGGGCATGCAGATATTGGAGCTAAATTAAAGCCTTAATACAAAATAGTACCATCTTTTATATTTTGGCAAATTTGGAAGAGAAGAAATATAATCAGACATGGGGATAGAATGTCTGCTCATTATATGTATATGGAGGTTAATAGAAATTTGTATTTGTTTGCTAAAAACATATATCCCTGATTACAAGAAATTCCTAACTCTTGGACCATGATGGTTATTTTTTATAGGAATATACACCACTATTTTCATGCCAGATCATTAAATAAAAAAATTCAGAAAGTGGTAAGTATAAATGCAATAGTGATGGAGCTAGTAGAGGAAATCCAAGACTCGATTCTTTTGCTTTCTGAAGCAGAAATGATGAAGAGAAATTTGTATATGCTGAGTCCAAAAAAGTGGAGGAGTGGTCAGTACTATTAGCTAAAGTTAAAGCCATGAGGTTTGGGTTTGAATATTGTATAAATAATAACCTTCTTCCAGTTATTTTAGAGATTGACTCGTTGATTCTTAAGAAGGTACTGGATGGAATCTGGAAATTCCTTGGTTTATTTCTTTAAAGATTTAATTGATTCAGGAGTTGAGGAGTGAGAATGTGGTGGAGGTGGAGCATATTTCTTTAGAAGGAAATCAAGTGGCGGATTTTTTCACTAACTTTATTTTCAGTTTTGCAGTTACACAAATCATTCAATTCAATTCATTTTGGGAACTTCCTCCTAAAGCTAAAATATTAATTCAATTAGATGAAATGGGAATGCCAGCTTCGAGAATCAAAAAATGCCAGAATAAAGCTTTTAAAATATAGGCAAATAATTAGACACATTCACTGTTTCAACGTACTTCTAGAAATCAGATACAAATCTAAGTCCATACACAATAAGGCAAAACAGAATCATTCGAAGGAAGAAGAAGTTAGAGATTAACCTGGTAATCAAAATGTGTGAAAGACTTTAGAGAGTATATCAACTAGATCTGGACTCTTACGCAGTGGTATTAGTTCCAATTGGAGATCATCCTGCAAAGAAAAAAATCATGTATTTAAACTCTCTCTAGCAACTTTTGTACAAATATTGGATAGTTATCGATCTTACCTAAGTGGTACAACCTGGTGAACTGATTTCGAGCTGAAGAAGACTTCACGGAGTAAGAATTCATGGCGTTTGTGAAAATTTGTAATCGTATATATGAATATCACTCGAGCTCAACATTGGTGAACCTCAGAGTACTTTAAAGAGGTAAGATCGATAGAGAAATAATCGTCGGTGGAAGCTTTGCCGATAACAATGATGATGACCATCAAACTTCTCGAGTGATTTTTTTTCTCTCTTTAGTCTAGAAATTCCTAATTACAAATATTGAATTAACTTTTTAAAAAAATTTTTAGACAATTGTTACTGATTTTAGGACTTGGGTCAATTTTTAGCCCAAATCTTTTGTTTTTGTAAATACTCTTTATAGATTTTAATATAGGGCTTTGGCCCAATTTAAATTTTAAAATAAATAAATAAATAAATAAAATTATACAATGATATAACATAATACAATATTATATCCTTAATGTATACAAATATATAAACTTGTACAAACATGGATAATAATGTATAAGAGATGTTTATAGATACTTTTGCATTGTTATACACCTATATATAATTATATGGTGACGCCATGTTGGGCCACTAGTTTGCAACTTAAAATAACTTCTCCTAAATTTCAACTAAATATTCTTCAATACCTACTTGATTATATATAAATCAAGAAATAGTATTAGCTAATATACATGTGAATCCATGTGCATAGCTTCAACTCCAGTCCTTGCTAAAAAAGGTTTATTTTTTGTAATAGGTGTATTTGTGCAGAAAGAGATTGAATTTATTAATCATAACCTCCTTTATTGTAACGCCACATGAATAAAATTTGTATCTCAATCTATTAAAATCTCTATTGGCTATTGGCATGGCAAGGATAGAATGTCAAGAAGCAATGATTTTACCCAAAAAAAATTAGCTATTTGGTGAAAAAATTTTATAAGGTGTAATAATTTTTTCTTAGTATTCATACAATGTAAATTTCCCATAATTTTCTTTTCATTTATATATCTATCTATATCAATACATTATAGAAGTATTGTTGGAACAATGAAGGTTTGATGATTGACATGTAAATGAAATATGTTACTCAAGCTAATCCAATCAAATAAAGACATGGGTCAGATCTCACTAAGAGGACACAGACAAGATCGCTTGAAGACAATAATAGATAAGCTCTCTTGATTGATAACGTGTGAAAATAGATGTGTTGATTGGGTAAGAAGTGGTGACTGAGTAAAACACTGAAAGATAAACTCGCGAAAGAGTTTCACTCAATTAAGGAGTTTGAGTTGAAAGAAGACTTTGAATAAAGAACATACTTTGTTGAGTTGAAGAGTCCAAAGTAAGATAGAAACTGATGATTTTGAAAGACTATTTGAAGAGATGGTTATATATTGAGGGAGTAACTCATTTAGTTACTCATACACCTACAAAGATAGTAATATATCGATAAATTATCTAAGAAGTTCCAAATCTTGAAAGAGTCGTAGTTGAACCTGTTCCTATAACTTAGAGTTAAGGAGTCTTAGACTTTATGTATTAGGTTGGTTCTTGAGTTGTATCGTTTTCTAGTTTTAGTAAAGTATAAACTGAGTTAGGAGCATTACATTTAAGTTGGGGAACTTGAAGACTTAGGAACACTCACCTTGGGAAGGTTTGTGTTTTATAGAAATAGGAGTTAGAGTTTAATTTCTTGTTTACAAGAGTCTTGTAATTTGTTGATTGTTGAGGCTCAGTTGTTTTAGTTGAGTTGGATTTAAATCCTGTAGAGGTACTGGTCGTGGCTTTTTTACACCTCTTTGAGCTGAGAGTTTTCCACGTTAACATCACTGTGCAATTAACTTACTGTTTTATCTAGATAGGAACACGTTAGTTAACCTATTCCATTAATAGGCAATTGTTAGGCTAAATTAAGTAATTAGTAGGGCACATACTCTAACAAGTGGTATCAGAGCGAGGTTGTCTTATTTAAGGCTAGCACCTAATAAAAATCACTATGATGAATTATGTACCTCCTACTGGTCACACTGAAGGCCAATCCACTACTAGGCCTCTTCTTTTTTATGATACTCATTTCACTTGGTGGAAATCAAGAATGGAAATGTTCATTCAAGGAGAAGACTATGAGTTGTGGGACAGAATTATTGATGGTCCAACTATCACAATGAAGTTGAAAGATAAAGAACAAGTCAATAAAGTGAGAAGTGAATTTACAGCTAATGATTTGGTTACACTAAGGAAAAATGCAAGGGCAAAAAACATCTTAGTGTGTAGGCTAGGTCCAACTGAGTACAACAGAGTGTCTACTTTTACCACTTCCAAGAAAATTTAGGAAGCCTTGGTGAATGCACATGAAGGCACCACTCAAGTGAGAAAATTTGTAATTTCTCTCCTCTTTACTGAATATGAAGCTTTTAAGCTAAAGGCAAATGAATCTCTTCATCAGATGATATCAAGACCCACTGTTTTAACCAATGAATTAACCTCTTTGGGAAAAGTCTTAACTACTGAGGAACATGTTGAGAAAGTATTAGGGTTCTTACCTAAGGATTTCAAGGTTACTGCGATTAGGGAAGCAAAGAATCTAGCTAGTATGACTTTGGATGAATTAGTGGGTAACCTAAAGACATATGAGATGCAGATTAATGATGCCAAGAAGGAAATTGCAGCTCCTGAGAAAACCTTGGATCTAAAGGCTTCAGATAGTGATGGAGAAGTGGAAATGATCAAAGAACAGGTAGATTTTATAAAAAATAAATTAGCAAAGTATTCAAAAAAAAAATGGAACAGGTAGTAAAAATCATTCCAATGACAATCCCACTGGGTGTTATAAGTGTGGTAAAACTAATCATCAAGTTAGAGATTGTCCTATTTCGCAAACTGAATGGAGAAAAGAAAGAGTTGAGAAAGAATTAAAAGAAAAGGCTAAGAAAAGGGAGAAGGAAGAATTTGCTATGGTGGCTGCTTAGGGATCTAACTCTAAAGAATCAGATGAGGAAGAGGTAGATGAAACAACGCTTATGGAAATAGGAGATTCAGACATGAAAGATAAATACAACACAACTGAAGTAAGTGTTCCTAAACTTAAAAAGATTTTATGTTTGTTTTTCAAAGAAAAGTTTGTGTCTCTGATGAATGCTTTAATAGATGATTTCCAAGAATTAACTTCTCATAGGGATGAACAACAGCCTTGCAAGTCTCAAGTTTGACCTTATTGATCTAGAAACTTTCAAAAACATTATTGAAAAGGAAAACAACACTCTCAGGAACAAGTTAGTCAACTTGAACCTTCAATTTGAGATCTTAAATATGACTCTTTCTGAAAAAAATGGAAAGTGACGAACAAAAAAATTGATCTTGAGTTCACCAAAGTCAAATAAGAATGTAATAATAAAAAAGAAAAGGTAGATAGGTTAAGCAAAGAAAACTCTAGGCTGAAACTTGATCTTGAAAGGACCAATAGATGGACAAACTCCTCAAGAATTGTCCAAAAATAGGGTGAAAGAACTCACAGTGAAAAGGCTGGATTAGGATTTTACAAGAGTCACACTATCACTAATAATTTGTGCTATATTTGTGCCAATCATGGGCATCCCACTAATGAATGCCCAATTGTTGATAAAAGTAGATCCAAAAGTACAAATCTAGCAAAGAACTCAGATTTCATAAGATCTCAAAAATATAAAATAAATAACAAAACCAGTCAGAAAAATAGGTCACATAACCCATTTCCTCATTGGGAGAAAAGAATCCTGATTCATTTTTTTTCTCATAAGAAAGGACCCAAGTTTGTTTGGGTTCATAAAGTTAACCCCTAAATTGTTTTGCAGGTAAGAGTGAAAGGAGGCAAACAAAATTTGTATATGGTTAGAGATTTTTCAAGGCATAAGAATGGAAGAAAATAAAAGGGGGGTGGAACTTTCTGTGAAAGAAAGAGTTCAAAGATTGAGAGAACTAAAACAAAGTTTTTTCTTGAACAGATTTGTAATCTTTGAGTAAGGAGGAAGTAAGAGAAATTTTCCTTCAAAACAAAATAATTAGATAAGTGTCATCCAGCGCTTGGATCTAGTTCGCGTGAATCTTTGTGAACTAATGATAGAAGCAACAAAGGCAAAAGGATGATAGTAAAACCAATGGGCATGCATAGAAATAGGTTGTGCTGCCTGGTCCAACTATTGTTCAAACTAAGGGCATAGTGATAGTGAGAATAACAACAACAACAACACAAGCCCAGTGTAATCCCATATAATGGGGTCTGGAGAGGGTAAGATATACGCAGTCCATACCGCTACCTCCGAAGAAGTAGAGAGGCTATTTTTGATAGACCCCTAGCTCAAGATGAAGAATAGTAAACAAAGGGATAAATGGCATAATAGAGAAATTATGAATAAGAAATAATAAAAGACATCAGAGAAGTACAAACTATGAAACATACGGGCGACACTAAATAAGAAAACTACTAAGACATAAGACAAAGTAAACCTACCTAGTAGTAAGATACACTAACATAGTACGTCACCTATGAACACAGACCTAGGTTTACTAACCCGGCTACAAAGGAACTCACCTACCTGTATGTTGTACCCCACAAATACACCTTATCTATCTACCCTTATCCGCGACCTCCACATCTTCCTATCTAGGGTCATGTCCTCAGTTAGTTGGAGTTGATCCATGTCATGTCTAATCACCTCCCTCAAGTATTCCTTCAGCCTACTTCTACTCCTTTTGAAGATATCCAAAGCTAGCCTCTTATACCTCCGAACTGGGGCACCCGTGCCCCTCCTCATCATATGCCCAAACTAACTCATTCTTTCTTCCCGCATCTTGTCCTCTACTGAAGCCACTCCCACCTTTTCCTGGATAATCTCATTCCTAACCCTATCTCTTTTAGTAAACTCACACATCCAACGCAATATTTTCATTTCTGCCACTTTCAATTTTTGGATGTGAGGGTGTTTGAATGGCCAGCACTCCGCTCCATACAACATGGTCGGATGTACTACCACTCTATAGAATTTGCCTTTAAGCTTAAAAGGCACGTTCTTATCACATAACACTCCCGAGGTGAGTCTCCACTTCATCCAACCTGCTCCAATACATTTAGAGATATCCTCATTAACCTCACTGATGATAGGCGAATTTACACGCCTATATCAATATATTTTGCCCATATTTTAGCCTAGTTTTGAGAACAAATTATATATTTCATGCACTTTTAGTCCTTTTTCCTATAAATGAGATAACGAACATGATTAGTAAAGTTTCAGATATAAATAATGCAAAATACAGCATTTTATGGCTTACTTGACGCAAAAGAAAGCTCACAAAGGAAGGGAAGAAAGTCTACACGCCTAAGGACCAAAACTGCTGCATGGAAAATCTGTCTCGAGCTAAAACAGCATTTCTGAAGACTTTGGGGACTTACAGACACAAAGCTGGATTTTGACAATGATAAATTAACCTAGTACAATTGGGTTATGTATTTCATTAGATTATTTGGATTAGGAGAATGTTACATTAACCTAGTACAAATGGGTTAAGTATTTCCTTAGTTTAGTAGGATTTGGTTATTTATTTCATTAGCATAGTAGGAGTAGGATAGGAGTATTATAAATACCCTATCATGCTAGAGATTTTTAATTAAGTCCTCCCTTAGTGGAGAGACACATTCTACTTCTCAATTACAACTCTTCTAATCTTTCCATTAATTCTATTTTTCTTCTTCTACTCTTCTATTCTTAAATTCCACAACAAGAGAATCGTTACTTTGCTAATGAATTCACGCCTAATGCCTATCACTTGATCTACACGCCATTACTCAATATTGTGATATAATAACAATGTCAATCATGATCTCCTTCGCATTCATGGGTAACTACACTTCTCTGTTGGGGTTATGGAAGCCGAATGAGTTACTATCTATTGCTGTGAGTTTGTGAGTTCGAGACACGTATATTGCTTATATCATTATTCTCTTCATCTTAATCCACATTCTTTGCGGTTGCAAACGCAAGAATACGCCAGTCTAACATTTAACTTGTTCGAGAGAAAGGTTATTTGTCTGGAAAAGAGATAATGTCAAGGTAGTAGGATACCCTTTGCTATTAAAAAGCTAGTGCCGTAACTGGACTAACCTCTTGGAGAATTCGTACCGTTAGACACGCTTTAAGCTTGAGAGAGTTAAAGTGAAATAGTCCTTGTTTAGGTCGAGAGACGCTTGGATTTACCATCGACTACAATTCTCTATAAGCAATTGCACGTCAGAATTCTACACACTCATAGGCAATAGAGACGTATACCTCAGAAGGTGGATATAACCCCAACGCTTCAACTCTCATTGTTTACAAACAACGTAACAATCTCTCTCTCTTTACTTTGCTATTTTCAGCTTTTACTTTATTGTTTTCGTTACACATTACAATCCCCTCTTTTACGAGACTTGCACCAAAAGTTTAGTAATTTTACTTACTTGTTGGCCAAGCTATTCCCTGTGGGATCGATACCCAACCCAGGTTGGGTTCTATATTTGCTAACGACCTCTTTACACTCCCACGAGAGCTGTAGATTGATCGTTATCAAAAATTAGCGCCGTTGCCGGGGAATACGAGTGTCAATCAAGTTCGTGATAATTACTAGACCCTTTGATCAAAGATTCTCGTACTTTTACGTTTAGTTTTTTTTTTGTTTATTGCAGGTTTTTACTTTAGTGCATGCCCCATACTAGAAGTTCTGGTCAACCGTTATTACCAATCAATCCTGAACCACAACGAATTAGAAGAATGGAAGCACAAGCTGAAATCGACAGGATGGCTGCTAAACACGAGCAAGCAAGATTAGCTGCTCTTGCCGCTGCTCAAGTCCAACAACAAAACATGGATAATCCTGGGCGAGCAACAAATCCTGACGATGAAGATTTAGGTGATGACGAGTTGATAAACCCAAGGCATGTCGCTGAAACTGCAACACCTGCCAACAGAAGAGGTCGACAAGCTCGGTATAGCTATGATCGCCAACCTTTGCAGCCGGCTTTCGACAATGATGATGATGATCTTGATGGTGCCGGAGCCACTGGAGCTATAATTCCACCACCATTAGCGCCCGGAGCCAATTTCAACATCACAAGCACCATGATTCAGTTATTGCAACTCAAGGGATTATTTGGTGGACTAGCAGGCGACGATCCGAATATGCATCTCATCAACTTTATTTCTACATGCAAGTCCTTTGACAATCCTGGTGCTGGTCAGAATACTATTCGATTACGTCTATTTCCATTGTCTCTGTCTGGGGAGGCAACACTATGGTTGAATGGGCTGACTCCTGATTCAATTACAAATTGGAGGCAATTGAGAGACACTTTCCTAGAAAGATTCTTTCCGCCATCCAAAAGGGCTCAATTGAGAGATGAAATCAGCAACTTTCGTCAGCTTCCCTCTGAAGCTCTTCATGAAACATGGGAGAGGTTCAAGACAAAGCTAGCGAGATGCCCAAACCATCACATGACTAATGTTCACCTAATGGAGATCTTGTATAGAGCCTTCAATTCAATAACTAAACCAGTGGTGGATAATGCAGCTGGAGGATCTTTCATGGACCTCATCTTTGGTCAAGCAAGCAATATGCTAGATCGCATGACGAAACAAAGTAGAGCTTGGCATACCAGGGATTCTGAGGTAGCAAGCCCCACTTTATCTATAGGCATGACTGCAGACCAAAGAATAAGAGAAGAAGAACGTGATCAAGACATGGCGCACATGAAAAAACAAGTGAATCTTCTGACAAAGCATTTATTATCAGGGAAGACCGAAAAAGTGAAAGCTGTAGCGCTAAAAGGAAGAGACGAATCTAATTCTGAAGAGGAGGCCAACTACTTGAACAATCAGGGGGGTTTCCGCGGGAATGCCTAAGGAAACCAAGGTCGGAACTATTATGATAAATCTGGAAGCAAAGACCAAGGTAGTTGGAAGAAAAACAATGAAAAGAGTGGTTTGTACGTTCCCCCTGGTAGACGTGACACCACCACATCTAATTCTAGAAGTATGGAAGACATGATGGCTAAGTTATTGAAAGGAGTGGAAGCAACGAGCGCGGGAGTTACGGAGGTGATTAATGATTTGTCCTCCATGAAGCAATTAGTTGATTCTCATTCCACTTCTATCAAGCAAATAGAGCAGCAATTAAGCCAACTTTCAGCAGCATTCAATCAAAGAAAGGCTTGTACCTTACCGAGCGATACGGTGCAAAACCCAAGGAATGATGGGTCATGCATGGCCATCACTACCAGAAGTGGTAAGGTGCTGGAAACTTCAGCAAAAGGCAAGCAAGTGGTTGACGAAATTGCGGACATGGACGTTACACCTAGTGACGTTGCAAAAGGAGATGATACCGCAGCAACTACTTCCAACATCAAGGACGTTACACCTAGTGACGTGCAGCCTGAAAAAATGGAAAAACGGAAGCAAGAGGAGAAGAAAGCCACGGAGAGAACACTTCCATACCTAACACCACCTTTTCCCCAAAGATTGAAGAAGGTGGCGGATGACACTAAGTTCAGCAAATTTATGACTATGTTGAAACAACTGACCATTAATGTTCCACTGGTAGAGGCACTTGAACAAATGTCTGGGTATGCAAAGTTTATGAAAGATCTTTTGACTAAGAAGAGGGCAGCAAGTTATGAGCTGAAAGATGATGTGCATCATTGTAGTGCAATTGCTACCCGATCGATAGTTCAAAAGAAGGTCGACCCCGAAGCTTTCACTATTCCTTGCACCGTCGGAACTTTGAACTTTGCCAAAGCATTATGTGATTTAGGAGCCAGCATCAACTTGATGCCATTATCGATCTACAAGAAGTTGGGGTTAGGAGATCCTACACCAACCAATATGAGGCCTGTCATGGTGGATAGGTCGGTAAAATGACCTGTTGGTATTTTATGCGATGTCTTGGTAAAGGTTTCTTCATTTATCTTCCCAGCAGACTTTGTCATCTTGGATTGTGAAGCAGATTTTGAGGTTCCCATAATCTTGGGGCGCCCTTTCCTTACTACAGGAAATGTGCTCATTGATTTGAGAGCTAATGAGCTTTCATTCCGAATAAATGATGAAGTGGTTCGTTTTGATGTTTGCAAATCAATAAAGCAGCCCAAAGATCTGAGTGTATTTTCTGTGGCTGATGTTGTCCTTGATGATGAGAAAGAACAACTTGAAGAAGAGCAAATTCTTGATGATCCTTTGGAGGTTTTGCTCATGAAAGGAGAGGTTGAGGATGCTGAAATTTCTGAAGAAGCTATTTGTGCTCTATCGGGATTAGGGACCTATCGCTATACTCCCAAGAAGCTGGATCTTGATCTCAAGAATCGACCCACACCACCAGCTAAGCCATCTATTGAAGAACCACCCACGTTAGAATTGAAGGAGTTGCCAAGTCATTTAAAGTACGCATTCCTAGGAAGCGAAAACACTCCTCTAGTCATAGTGGCAGCCGATTTGGGTGAGCAATAAGTTGCAGCTCTTATTGCAATCTTACGCAAGCATATTAGAGCCATTGGATGGACCATTGCGGATATTATTGGTATTCCACCTGGGATTTGCACACATAAAATTCAGCTTCAAGAAAAATACACACCCACCATTGAACATCAAAGGCGTTTAAACCCACCTATGCAAGAAGTGGTGAAGAAGGATATTATCAAGTGGTTAGACGCAGGAGTTGTATATCCTATCTCTGATAGCACATGGGTAAGTCCTGTACAATGTTTTCCCAAGAAAGGAGGTATGACGGTGGTCGCAAATGCGAAGAATGAGCTTATTCCACTCAGACCCGCTACTGGATGGAGAGTATGCATGGACTACCGCAAGCTGAATTCTTGGACACTCAAGGACCACTTCCCCATGCCATTTATGGACCAAATGCTAGACCGATTAGCGGGGAAAGGATGGTTTTGCTTCTTGGATGGTTATTCAGGTTATAATCTGATTTGTATTGCTCCCGAGGACCAAGAGAAGACAACGTTTACATGCCCATATGGTACGTTTTCCTTCAAACGTATGCCATTCGGGTTATGTAACGCACCAGCCACCTTTCAACGTTGTATGATGTCTATTTTCTCTGATATGGTTGAAGACACTTTGGAGGTATTTATGGACGACTTTTCAGTTATTGGTGAGTCTTTTGAAGCGTGTTTGGCAAACTTGAGCATGGCATTGCAAAGATGTGTAGAGTTCAACCTTGTGCTAAATTGGGAGAAGTGCCACTTCATGGTAAAAGAAGTAATCGTTCTTAGGCACAAGATCTCCGAAAGAGGAATAGAGGTTGATCGAGCAAAAATTGAGGTTATTGAGAAGCTACCGCCTCCAATTTCGGTGAAGGGAGTTCGTAGTTTTCTTGGCCATGCTGGGTTCTATCGTAGATTCATCAAAGACTTTTCCAAAATTTCTAGTCCATTGTGCAAACTACTGGAGAAAGATGCGAAGTTTGACTTTAATGAAGATTGCTTAAAGGCATTCTAATGCCTTAAAGGAAAACTCATTGAAGCCCCTATCATGGTAGCACCAGATTGGACGCTCCCGTTTGAAGTCATGTGTGATGCTAGTGGTGTAGCCGTTGGTGCTGTTCTTGGACAGAGAAAGGAGAAACTATTTCATCCTATCTACTATGCGAGTAAGGTCCTAAATAAAGCCCAAAGGAACTACACTGTTACTGAACAAGAGCTCCTAGCGGTTGTGTATGCATTCGAGAAGTTTTGTGCCTACCTATTGGGTACTAAGGTGATCGTCCATACAGACCATGCAACTCTTAGGTATCTAATGACGAAGAAGGATGCAAAACCAAGGTTGATTCTATGGGTATTGCTGCTGCAAGAGTTCGATTTTTAGGTCAAAGATAGAAGAGGTTGCAAGAACCAAGTGGCCGATCATCTATATCGACTTAAGAATGAACATGTGGCGCAACCTGAAACTCATATTGATGATGCATTCCCTGACGAGGAGATATTAGCAATAACAACGGAGAAATTACCATGGTATGATGATTTTGCAAATTTTGTGGTGAGTAATATGCTACCTGCCAATTTATCCTACCATCAAAGAAGGATGTTTATGCATGATGTTCAGCACTACTATTAGGATGAGCCTTATTTGTTTCGAAGATGCACGGATGGTATCATTCGACGATGTATATCCCATGAAGAAGTGCCCACTATATTAGAAGCATGCCACACTTCGCAAGTTGGAGGACATCATGCAGGCAATCGAACGGCAAGAAAAGTTTTGCAAAGTGGTTATTATTGGCCTTCGATATTCAGAGATACATACGACTATGTTAGAAGGTGTGACCAATGCCAACGTCAAGGTGCTATTTCAAAACACCATAAAATGCCCCTGTCCAAAATTCTGGAGGTAGAACTCTTTGATGTGTGGGGTATTGATTTCATGGGTCCATTTGTGAATTCGTTTGGAATGAAATACATCTTGGTTGCGGTGGATTATGTTTCGAAATGGGTTGAAGCTATAGCATTGGCCGACAATGAAGGAAAGCGTGTTGTAGCATTCTTAAAGAAGAATATCTTCTCTCGCTTTGGAGTACCTCGTACTATCATAAGTGATGAAGGATCTCACTTTTGCAACAAGCTATTCAAATCTGTATTGGCTAAGTATGGTGTCAAGCAACATAAGGTGGTTACGCCTTATCATCCCCAAACTAGTGGACAAGTAGAGGTTTCCAATCGTGAGATCAAGCAAATCCTTGCAAAGACGGTTAATGCTAATAGGAAGGATTGGTCTAGGAAGCTAGATGATGCACTATGGGCATATAGGACTGCATTCAAGACACACATTGGTATGTCACCTTATCAGCTAGTTTATGGGAAGGCTTGTCATCTACCCATTGAGCTCGAGCACAAGGCATTGTGGACATTGAAGCAATTGAACTTGAATTGGGATGATGCGAAGAATCTGAGGTTGGAGCAGCTGAACGAACTAGATGAATTCCGTCTCCATGCATATGAACGATCGGATTTATATAAGGAGAGGATGAAGAAGTATCATGATCAGCGGATTGTTCGACGAAACTTCCAAAAAGGTGACATGGTACTACTCTTTAACTCCAGATTTAAGCTCTTCCCAGGTAAGTTAAAATCGAAGTGGTCTGGTCCATTTAAAGTCATCCAAGTCTACTCGTCTGGAGTAGTCGAATTGGAAGGCAATAAGGGTGTTGTTTTCAAAGTAAATGGCCAACATGTTAAGCCTTATATCGGTCCTCTTGACTCAATGAATGACATGGCCATCACTTATCTCGATAAAGTCTAAGTAATCAAGATTATTACGTCGAGCCACGACAATAAATAAGGCGCTATATGGGAGGCAACCCATCGTTTTATCGTTTTATCGTTTTATCATTTTGTCGTTTTGGTACTTGTTTCGTTTTTGATAAATGAAAATCCAAAAATAAGAGTCGTGCCACGACCAAAACTAAGGCGCTTGGTGGGAGGCAACCCATCGTACTAATCGTTTTCATTTGTTTTGAGCAAAAATAGGTGCAAGAAGTATTCAACTGGGAGATTGATTTCAATTGACGATTTGGACGCATTGTATGGTAAAGTTGGTAAGTTAGGAACGGTGATGCATAAGGCTATGGATTGAGCCTTTCTCACGCCAAAATAGGCTTCGAAGAAGGCTAGGCCTTGATAAAACTAGGCCACGAACGATGCACAACCTATCCTATAGCCTAAGGTCTCGGAATCTAGTGTGTTATACACTATGCGCCGCCTATTCCTAAGTGTGCTTTTGACTATGCACTGCCTATGCTATGGCATTTGGTCTCAGTATCTCATATGCCATAGACTATGTGGCGCATATGTCTACAAATGTCATAGACTATGCGGCGCATATGTCCCATTATGCTATAGACAATGCGCCGCATATGTCATTGATATGCCGAGCATTATGCGTTGCATATGTGGTATTTTTGTCTCCAAAACCGATTTTAAATGGGTCAAAACCCGAACCATTCTCTTCCTATATAAAGGGGACTTAGTTTTATAACACAACCACACTAGAATATACCCTAAAGGCGCCGCATATACATCCAAATCCTCTCAAAATTTTCTTCTTTTGCTCTTCCAATTCACAAAACCATCTCCACAAGTTTCAAGCAAGTAAGTACTCTCTTATTCTTCATTTATTTATCATAAGTACTACGTTGCTATGTTTATTATGAATTGCTAAATCGTATAAGATTGTTGGTGATGTTTATGTGTTTGGATAGTTGATACAAAATCATGTGAGTGAACAAATACGTAGGAAAATCTTGACTTGTTTCCGACTTGAATTTGGTTTCAATAGCATTGTTATGATATTTACGGAATTACTATGGCTATGAACATTGCTTAAGATTATTGTTTGGATACTTACATGTTAGACTATCCCGGCCATCGGGATAAGACTTATAGTGCCTACCGACATAAGAGGTTGTGATTGCTGTAAGAATAACTATTCCATGTGGTAACCCCTATGTAGTAGTGTTGTTATATCAACCATGAAAGTAGTCCAATGTCTGCAAGTAAGTGATGCATTGCTGATTTTCTTGTCGAAATACAATCCTAAAACGTATGTCGACGAAATCTGAGTACTCGACCACTTTCACTTCACTGATTTGTGTTAACAAAACTAAGTGTGGGGTGGTACCCCTATTGCTTGCTTATAGATTGTATCAAGTGAGATTGTGCTGCAACTAACACTAATTCTAGTCTCAGGTACAATGGCACCTAAAGCAAGGCAAGGCAAGGAGAAGGCTACCACGTCCCAAAAGGGCAGGAAGAGAGGTTGAAAGGACCAAGGAGAATCATCCTCAGAACAACTACCCCGCAGAATGTTTGGAATAAAATGTGTTCTTGAGGAAGAAGCCAAAGCATGGTACAGCAACAACAAAGAAAGAAAATATGTGCACGTCGACTTGATCAACAAGGAGACCTTATCAAAGAAGGAGCCGCGTATGTTGGCGAAAATAATGGCATTGAAGCTGGATTTCATCTTCCGCGACATGGGAGAATGCAACCTTGATTTATCAAGAGAATTTTATGCCAACTGGTCTCCGAACACAACAGGCAATGAAGTCAAAATTCGGGGCCAAGTGTTACAGCTCACCGCGGATTGGATCAACTCTTTTCTTGGCTTACCTTCGGTCGACACAGCACCATTCAAAGAGCTGTACAGCAGGCCTCCTTCTAGAGCAATACGACACACACTTTGTGGAAGAAGATCGATGGCAAGGTGGGGCAGACATAAAGAAACAGGCCGACACAACACCTTCCCCTATGCTCCACTAAATAGGGAAGCAAGAATCTGGATGCGCATTGTCAACTCATGCCTTATTCCTGGGACTCAATACACCAAGATATCAATAGATAGAGTGTGTTTGGTCTATGCTTTGATGACGAATGTCCCTATCAACTTTGGGGCAATAATTCGATCGACCATGAGGAAGGCCAGACTCCACAAAAGGTCCCACTTCACATTTGGAAATTTGTTGACAGAAATCTTGCGGAAGGAGGATATCGAAGAGGAACCAGCTGACCACAAACTCCTACATAACCCAAAGAAGGTTGACCTCACCAAGGTCAAAGATGCTGAAACAACTCATGGTGTCAACCTTACTACTGCGGAGAGACATGCTCGTGATGAGAGTTTCTTCCATCATCTCTATGGCATGACACGATTTACTATGATGAGTGGTGGACGTATTCTAACTGCTGAAGAGCTCCAACAGCTGAACCACGACTACCCAATGAACATGCATGCACGTGAGATGTGTGGAGTGGGCGTATACTTTGAGGAACCTCTAGATGATGATGTGCCGACTGATGACGATCGACGCTTGCCTGATTCTGACGAGGAGGAGAACTCTGATGATGACTCTTATGATGATTCAGACGAAGGGGGTATGACCCCCGACATTGAGGAAGAGTTCAACTAACCAGGTTCTTCGTATTTATTTTCCACTGAGGGCAGTGTCCCGTTTAAGTGTGGGGTGGCGGTATCGCATGCTATACTTCTCTATTTGCATCTATGTTTGTTTACTTTTTTGTGTGTGTTTTCGATTGTTTTAGTTAAGTTAAGTTTTTTTTAGGAGTCAAATTTTTTCTAGCTTCGCATGAAACTATTTTTGATAGGCAGCATGAGATTATAACAAGAGTATGTGCTACAATTAGGACTATTGAGATGTTTAGGCTCCAGTTGTGACTCATTATGTGATATTATGTGGTTCAATTCCTTCACTTGTTGGGTCAAGAGTCTATATTACTTCCAATCAAGTCGACCATGTACCTTGTGTGTGTGAGATAATAGTATATTCTATGTTTGTGACTGATGCTAGAACTTGCCTGGTATGTATGCAAAGCGAAAATAAGGAGTGTAAGTTAGGATATGATTTAGGCATTTCTTTGGCAACCTATATTTGTTTACCTTCAGTTTTACCTACCTATGGACATCATCCTAGTTAAACCCTTTTGAGCCTTTAGCCTATTTCCTTGACAACCTTGTATGTAAGCCTAAACCATTTTTTTCAAGACCGTAATTTGATCCAAATTCCTAAGTGCTTTAAAGTGAAAAAGTCATGTGACAACATAAGAGGAAATTGAGTGAGTATGATGCTTTAAATTGTAATGGTTCTTGAATGTGTTATGAAAAAGAAAGTGCTATCATAAGAGGTATGTTGAGAAAAGAAAAAGGAAAAGAAAGCTGAAAAGTGAGTTGTTCTCAAAATTGAAAAACAAAAGAGGAGAACAAGGGTGGTAGAATAAAAGAAAGAACAAAGTTTGAAAGAAAAAAGTGTCAATGATACAATGTGATGTATTAAAGTGCTTAGGAGCTTAGTCACTATTCCTGGCCAAAATAGTCCTACCCGTCCTTTAGCCTATATTACAACCATCAAAAGACCTACTTGATCCTAATCTTACCATTCTGACATTTAGTGGAGTACTACACTAAGGTCAAGCCTATGGTCATCGGTTGCTAAATATGAATTCTTTGTGAGAGTGAGAGCAAGGATATTTTGATACCCATGTTTGAAAAATATGCTATATTTGTGAGTGATTATGGGTACTATATTGTGAGACACACATGGTTGATGAGCTTTGGATAGTTGTATATGATTCTATGCACCTTTATGTTTGCATGTGAGTTAACCACCATCACGAGTCTATGCTAGAGGTTAAATGGTTTCTACTAATGATCGGAAAACTACTCTTTGTTGATAATTGTTGTGCTTGTCTTGAAGAATGTTTTGTGTTGTTGTTGTAAAAACCCTAAGTTGATGTTTAGAAGGACATGATATCTTGTTCGAGGACGAACAAAGCTCTAAGTGTGGGGTGTTCATGATAGGCGAATTTACACGCCTATATCAATATATTTTGCCCATATTTTAGCCTAGTTTTGAGAACAAATTATATATTTCATGCACTTTTAGTCCTTTTTCCTATAAATGAGCTAACGAACATGATTAGTAATGTTTCAGGTATAAATGATGCAAAATACAGCATTTTATGGCTTACTTGACGCAAAAGAAAGCTCACAAAGGAAGGGAAGAAAGTCTACACGCCTAAGGACCAAAACTGCTGCATGGAAAATCTGTCCCGGGCTAAAACAGCATTTCTGAACACTTTGGGGACTAACAGACACAAAGCAGGATTTTGACAATGATACATTAACCTAGTACATTTGGATTATGTATTTCATTAGTTTATTTGGATTTGGAGAATGTTACATTAACCTAGTACAAATGGGTTAAGTATTTCCTTAGTTTAGTAGGATTTGGTTATTTATTTCATTAGCATAGTAGGAGTAGGATAGGAGTATTATAAATACCCTATCATGCTAGAGATTTTTAATTAAGTCCTCCCTTAGTGGAGAGACACATTCTACTTCTCAATTACAACTCTTCTAATCTTTCCATTAATTCTATTTTTCTTTTTCTACTCTTCTATTCTTAAATTCCACAACAAGAGAATCGTTACTTTGCTAAGGAATTCACGCCTAACTCCTATCACTTGATCTACACGCCATTACTCAATATTGTGATATAATAACAATGTCAATCGTGATCTCCTTCGCATTCATGGGTAACTAAACTTCTCTGTTGGGGTTATGGAAGCCGAATGAGTTACTATCTATTGCTGTGAGTTTGTGAGTTCGAGACACGTATATTGCTTATATCATTATTCTCTTCATCTTAATCCACATTCTTTGCGGTTGCAAACGCAAGAATACGCCAGTCTAACATTTAACTTGTTCGAGAGAAAGGTTATTTCTCTGGAAAAGAGATAATGTCAAGGTAGTAGGACACCCTTTCCTATTAAAAAGCTAGTGCTGTAACTGGACTAACCTCTTGGAGAATTCGTACCGTTAGACACGCTTTAAGCTCGAGAGAGTTAAAGTGAAATAGTCCTTGTTTAGGTCGAGAGACGCTTGGATTTACCATCGACTACAATTCTCTATAAGCAATTGCATGTCAGAATTCTACACACTCATAGGCAATAGAGACGTATACCTCAGAAGGTGGATATAACCCCAACGCTTCAACTCTCATTGTTTACAAACAACGTAACAATCTCTCTCTCTTTACTTTGCTATTTTCAGCTTTTACTTTATTGTTTTCGTTACACATTACAATCGCCCCTTTTACGAGACTTGCACCAAAAGTTTAGTAATTTTGCTTACTTGTTGGCCAAGCTATTCCCTGTGGGATCGATACCCAACCCAGGTTGGGTTCTATATTTGCTAACGACCGCTTTACACTCACACGAGAGCTGTAGATTGAGCGTTATCACTCACCATTCCCCTGAATCGTAGACCCAAAATACTTAAAATTGTCCGTCTTACAGACCTCCTGGGAGTCCAACCTCACCATCCCTTCGTCCTCCTATCTCAATTCACTAAACTTGCATTCCAAATGCTTAGTTTTGGACCTACTCAACCTAAATCCTTTAGACTCAAGGGTTTTCCTCCAAACCTCTAGTTTGTCATTCACACCCCCTCGCAACTTATCAATCAACACTACATCATCCGCAAATAACATAGTGACAATAGGAACAAGTCAAGAAATTAATTCATCAACAACACCAAAGCAATCTACTAATAAAGTGAAAAGATTCTTGAGATACTTCTTAGGAATAAATTGCTTGAGATTAATGGTACCCTCAAAGGGAGTAAAACTTCAACTTGGTAGATTACCCTAACGTTGTTTATACAGGTTATTCAGTGGATAAGAAAAGCACAGTAGGAATCGTACACCTTATAGGATTATTTCTAATAACTTGGCCGACTAAAGAACAAAACTCAGTAGCTCTATCTACTGTTAAGGATGAGTTGTTGATGTTGGATTATGCTTTAATCAATTGTTGTGAATTAAGTAACAGCTTATGGATTTTAGTGTGGACATGGGATGGGTTCCTATTCTTATACAAGTGGCATAAATTTTGCAAAGAACCTTGTACTATGGATAAGAACTAAACATAATGATCTTAGACATCATTTTCTTAGAGACAATGTTGACAAAGGTTTTGTATCTATCATGTTCTGTTATATGTAAGATCAAATTGCTGATATTTTCACTAAGGCACTTAGTAGAGAGCATTGTGAAAAGAATAGATTAGAATTAGGGATGATTAATATTGCATGAACTACCTTCAATGATTGACTAGAACTGTTTATTCTTGGTTTGTCCTAAGCTAAAATTGTTGAATAATTCAATATTGCACATTGAGTTGTGTTTTCTAATTCCAAGATTTTTGACTTATCTGACAAATTGTGTACTGAATTATGCAGAGATACTGGATCATACAAGTATGTTGGCTATGATTTAAAACCTTCCAGGTATAATATTATCTTAATTATTTTTAAATTAGAATGATGAAACAACACAGTTTACTTGGTCCTAAAATAAATTAAATTTGTAACCGCCAAATTCCAAGAGTCCTTCTTTTCAAAAGGGGACTACCACCGCGTTCAGTATTCCCATCATTTCCTGACAAGTCCTTTCACATCAAAACTCTGTACCTATAACCATTACTCCTACACCTTTACATTTCAACTTCCAATTTTCTCCACCATTTAAACCAAAAATTTGCTGACCAAAATTTATCACCCGCACACTATAACTCTCTTTCTCTCACTACTAATGGCGTGTTCCTTTTTTTTACTTCAATGGAATATTCTTCGTCTTCTTTTGATATGTAAAAATCCCACTCATCCAGTGAATCACAATCCACTCAATTGGTGGTTCATGCTACTGCCAATGCCACTTTTCACATTCCTCCAAGCATCCCCATAAAATTCTCAAATTTTGCTAATTGGACAAACTCCTGAATCCCATTCTCAAGGTTTTCTGCTGATTCTCCTATCCTCCCACCTCAACTTTTGAGGTTAATAATGTTGTCGCTCTTCAGATCATTGACACTGACGATATTCCCATTGCAAATTTGATCTCTTGAAAAGACAAATCTCAATCTAAACAAAAATAATCTTTCACTCCCATCGTTGTCGATGAGCTTGAGGTTCCAATTGAACCACATTCTTTTTTATTTCACCTAGAATTCCTTACACTCATAAATAAAAATGTCAAGAGGAGGCCTCTATGGCTGAGGCACTTTGAGCCAGTAAAAGAACTCGCTCTACTCCACCTGTTCCTTCCCCTTCCTCCTCCTCCCAAGATATATTACTTTGCTCCGTGAGGAAGGGTAAGTCAAAATATTGTATTCTAAAAACATCTACTTTTCAACCTCCTTCCTCCTCTCCCAAGTCAAAAAGAAAGTCAACTTCCTCTCTTCCATTAGAACACTCCAAGACTAAACCTTCTTCTTGCTTTAGAAAATGAGTCCCAACACGTGTTTTTTCAGACACATCTGATTCTGACACCATCATGTTGTCTCCCGTGAGTCTGATGAGGACTTTGACATTGCAGAGATTTTTGAGCCTATTGATTTCAAGATAGATCACGTTCTGCATTTTCAAAAGAGGAAGCTTGCTCGAGGTAGGGTAATGACTGGTTTTGGAGGTCCTTCTATGGAAGTATTGTTGACCAAATTAGTTGCTCAGGGGTGGACCAACTTGTTTCTTCAAGGAAAATCTAAAGGAAGTTTTAAAAATCTAAGGTTTATGAATTTTATACCAATGCAATTGAATGCGATGATCTCTTTTCTTCCTTTGTGAGAGGGGTGCTATCAATCTAGTCATTGATGATGTGTCTAGGATCTTAGATATTCCATTAGGGGGTTGGGGTCATTATGTGAAGTTTGAATGGGCCCCTTTGGACAATCTTGCTTCTACTCTTGATTTTTCTAGAAAACTCTCTGGAAATCCCAATCTTTATCATCGCCGAGTACTTAAGCATGAGATGTCCCCACTCCATCAGCTCTATTTCAATATTGTGCACAATATGATTGTTCCTAGTAAAGAAAGACGCACTGAGGCAAACTTTCTTGATTTGAGTCGCATGGAACTCTTGGATACAGAAGTCAGAATTGAATTACCCAGACATAGATCAAGCACATGCAGAGAGTCCTCGTTAACGATATAAAAGGATATGCTCTTCCTTATGAGTTCTGGCTGGCACCAGTTTTTGAGGATTACTCAGTGCTTGTAAAAGTGTGGTCCTTGCAGACCACAAAGGATGTCATTAGCACAGTGGAACACATGGGCATACCTGTTTCTATGAGGAGTGCCTATACTCTTCTTCAAGGTGCAAGAAATGCTCTTGCTAAGAAGAATGTTGCAATTATCGCAGCTTAGACTAAACATGATGCTGAGAAAGCATTGCTTTAATCTCAAATTCATCTATTCAGGCTAAACTTGCTCGTGAGCAAGATAAAAATATGGAAATTGTTTGTAGACTGACCTGGTTTCTTTAATCTACTCTTTCTACCACTTTCAACCCTCAGAGCTTTAGGAATGTTGTTCTTAATGTTATAGCAATTTCTTCATGTTAATTTGAAATGATTATATAGTATTATTTTCATGACCAAAACTAGGGCCTAGACGTAATGGGCATCCTAATTCCAACCAGGACCAAGGACCGCCCCCTTAACCCAACCCAACCACCTTTCACAGCCTTGGATGAGCCGAATTTCTAGCATATAACAAGATTTCATAAATGCTATCATAAAGTATCTGGGATAGGGTCACAACTGTAACCGACCCAACCGTGTCTACCCGCACCAAACAAACCATCCATACCATACCAAACCAAAGAGAATATCCAAACATAATATGACAATCAAACCCATAATGTAGTATGATAGAATAACCAACAATATCATCCAATGATGGCAGCCCCAACACCAATGCCAATGCTAAGGCAGACACCAATACCTATCCCACCCATACCAACCCCCGAAAGTACCACAAAGCCTCTATCCAAAAGAATACAAATATCTGATTGGGACATGCTCCCAACTGTGGACAAACCAATGTCCAAAACAAAAGTAAAATGTCTAAGAGAATCCATATCATGAAATGGAGCCTTTCAGAAATATGGAAGCTCACCACTTCAATCCAAATGAAGTACCCGAGTCAATCACTATGTAGGAGGAGTCGAACGGCCGGTTCCTGCATAGCACGGATATACAGCCGCTAGTAGATGGGTTTGCAAATGACTGCTAGCATGTATCACAGGATAAGGATAAAGTAATGCCATTAAAACAACCAAGTAAAACCATCCATGATTCATATAACTGGACATATATATAAGTTCCGAGAATGAGAATCTAGATTTACCATGCATTTGAAACCTTTACCTGGGCTGTGTAACCTTATCGTTTAACCATACCCATGGGTCGTATGGGTCCAGTTTCTTCCACTGAAAGAGTCCCAGTGCATCTATCCATACGACCGGGAAATATCTCATAAAATGACTTGTACATCCCTCTAATATAAAATGTGACACTAACACATGGTCATCGAAGATCCCTCGTATCAGCAAATATAAGTTTCCAGTTATGGTTCCCCCGAAACCTCCACCTTCCATGACTTAGTTACACAGCCCGCCATTAATACCCAAATTAAAAACCATGTCTAAACAATCCAATTACCATTTATTAACCAAGGTTGATTATTCGTGGTATCGTCATACCGACCATACTTGCAAGATTTATTCATAGCCAAGCCATTTAGGTTAAGGGGACTCTCAAGTGCCCTTTTCGTTTACCATATTAACCTCTTGGGAGACTACCATGTTCTCCACAAGCATAACCAATTAGTCTTTAACCTTTGTAAATTATTTCAACCATTTATAGTTTCATATATAAGTTGGAAACAAGCACGAGTTCCATTTAATAAAGTCAATGCAATAAACATATCTTTATAAGCATTTTATCAAATATCTTGGGGGCATAATATATCCAAAGACCATTAAACCATTACCATGCAATCCAATTGACCAAAACGATCATTGATGCATATAAAAGCATAATTAAACCATAGGAAACCATAACCAACCCATTATAAACAAAACCCCTAACTAATAGTTTAAAACCATAAACTATGCAATATTGAAACCATGAAAACATCCATAAAATCCATGCCTTTTTAGAAATAATAAGTAGGGAAGAGACACATGTATTAAACAAATAAACGTGATGGAAAAAAATCACCAAAGAAAGACCTAAGTTGAAACCCTATCTCTCTTGCCCCAAAAGTTCTTGAGAGAGTTATGATGTGTTTTAAAATAGCTTTCTAAGTATTAATGAATAGAATAATAGGGTAAATAACCTCTTAAGTGTATTAGAAGTCATGGGTTATAATTAGGGTAAGTAGGGAAATATCCAGAATAACCCCACTTAAGTCCCTTAAAAACCCATCACAGGGATACGACCGACCCACTTACGAGTCGTACCCTTCCTTATAATTGGTTTCCATCAGTCGAGCCAGGCCTTAACCTTTGGATCAGACACTATTGATCATATGACTTATCCGACCAATTCATAACCTCAGCATACGATCCGTACCCATGATCTGTATCCCTAGCAGAATGAATTACCAAGAGGATTTAACACTGCCCACCATACGAGTTACCGATATGACTCGTATCAATCCTTATGACTCGCACCCCTAAGTTGTGACCATTCCAGTGATCAAAACCATCCCACAAGCTAACACTGGTCAGCTTAAGGTAGGACCATACCACTCATACCCCAGCATACGGCTCATACCCTAGAGTCCTCTTAGGTACGAAGAATGGATTTCAAGGAAAATTTCTAGGGCCAAAACTCAGGTTGTATCATTCTCCCCCACTAGGAACATTCATCCCTGAATGATGGATAAGGTAGGGGTAACCACACACATATTCATTTGAATTATCAAACATATTCGCAACTTTCATCAAAGTTCGGAAACAAAGAGGCAAAGATACTAATTTTCCTTTAACAAACTCAGAAAATAAAGATGTTTTCAAGAACACATACCTTTCGCATGAATACCAGGAGTAGAAAACAAGAGCGTATACTTGGACTTTATGTCCTTTTTTGCTTCCCACGTAGCTTCTTCCACCTTATGGTTTCATTATAGAAGCTTAACCAAAGCCACATCCTTGGTCTGCAACCAATGAACTTGCCTAGCTAATATCTCAACCGGAACCTCTTTATAAGACAGAGAATCCAAGATATCCAACCCTTCCAAAGGAACAACCAAAGAAGGATCGCCAATACACTTTCTCAATATGGAAACATGAAAGGCCAGATGAACCAAACCCAAATTATATGGCAACTCCAACTCATAAGCAACATTACTAACTCTCCACAAAATTACATAAGGACCAATAAATCAAGGACTAAGCTTTCTCTTTTTCCAAAATGCACTACCCCCTTTATGGGAGACACCTTTAGGAATACCCTGTCCCCAACCTCAAACTCCAAATATTTATGCCAAACATCCTCATAAGACTTTTGGCGACTCTGGGAAGACTATCTGGAATCACCTTCACCTTCTCTTTGATAGACCAAATTGGGACTAAACATATCCGCCTCAACAAGTTTAAACCATCAAATAGGAGATCTACACCTCGTACCATACAATGCCTCAAAAAGAGCCATACCAATACTAGAATGATAGCTATTATTATAAGCAAGCTCTACCAAAGGTAGATGCTCAACCCAACTACCATCATAATCAATCACGCTTGCCTGAAGCATGTCCTCCAATGTCTGAGTCATTCTCTCTGCTTGCCCATCAGACTGTGGATGAAAATTCATACTCAAACTAACCTTAGTTACCAACCCTTTCTAAAGAAATAGCCAAAAATAAGATGAAAACTGTATCCCACGATCTAAAATAATCAAAACAGGCACCCTATGCAGCTTCACAATCTCTTGAAGATACAACTTCTCATAATCTTTCACCAAAAAGGTAGTCCTTACAGGCAAAAAGTGAGCAGATTTAGTCATCCTATCCATGATGACCCAAATCGAATCGAATTAGTTCTGAGATCGAGGAACACCAGTAATGAAATTCATATTGATTATCTCTCACTTCCATTCAGGAAACTTTTTTTCTATATGTAACCCACCAAGCCTCATATGCTCAACCTTAACCTATTGACACACTATGCACTTTGCCATAAAGTCAACCACATCTCTCTTCATACCATTCCATCAATAGATCTCCTTAAGATTATAATATATCTTTTTTTTAACCAGAATGGACAATATAGCTTGACTCATGCACCTCAGCCGAAATCCTTTGTTCTAACCCATCAATATTCAAAATGCGTAGCCTCTCTTGTTACCATAAAGTACCATCACCACTAATCTCAAACACCACCTCCTACCTTTTTCCCACTGACATCACTCTTAATTTTCATCAAGATCGAATGCAACACTTGTTTTTCCTTAATCTCTGCACCAAGAGATGATCAGACCACTTCTTACACCATCACACCACCACTCTTAAAATCCAAGAGACAAACTCTAAGATTGGCCAAGCAGTGAATATCCTTCATCGATTCCCACTTTTATTCCTCCACATGAGCTAAACTTCCCTAGACAACCTGCTAAGAGCATCAGCAACCATGTTAGCCTTACCCGAGTGATAGTAAAGACTCATATCATAGTTCTTGAGAAGATCAAGCCATTTTCTTTTCCTAAGATTAAGCTTTATCTGTGTGAACAAGTACTGAAGACTCTTATGATCCAAAAAGATATCTCTGTGAACACCATACAGATAATGCCACCATATTTTCAAAGTAAATAAAACCGCCAATAACTCCAAATCATGAGTAGGATAATTACTCCCATGCACCTTCAACTTCCTAGAGCATAGGAAATCATCTTCTTATGCTGCATCAAAACACAATCGAGCACTACCCGAGATTCATCACAATAAACCACAAACCCATCATTGTCTTTCGGTAAAGTCAAAATCAGAGCCAAAGTCAACCTATCCTTTAACTTCTCAAAACTCCCTTCACAAGCATCCGATAAAGAAAACTTAACCTTCTTCTGAGTTAACTTAAAGGTGCAGCTATCGATGAGAAGCTTTCCATAAATCGCCTATAATACCCAGCTAAACCCATGAAGCTCAAAACATCAAATGGATTTATAGGCCTAGGCAACCCCTTCACCATAGCAACCTTTTGAGGATCAACCATTATCTCTTCACTAGAAATAATGTGACCTAAGAAAGTCACGGCATTCAACCAAAACTCATACATAGAGAACTTGGCAAACAATCGTTGTTCCTATAAGGTCTGTAACACTACACGGAGGTGAATAGCATGATCCATCTGACTCCTCGAATACACTAGAGTGTCATTAATAAACACAATTACAAAAAGATCTAAAACTGTCTGAACACCCTGTTCATTAGATCCATAAATACTGATAGAGCATTGGTCAACCCAAATGAAATCACCAAGAACTAAAAATGTCCATACCGAGTACAAAAATCTATCTTAAGGATATCCACCTCCTTAATCTTAAGCTAATGGTACCTAGACTAAAGATCTATTTTGGAAAAGAACTTGTCACCCTGTAACTGATCAAATAGATCATCTATTCTTAGGAGAGGATACTTGTTCTTGATCATTACCTTGTTAAACTACCTGTAGTCAATACACATCTGAAGCGAACAATCCTTCGTACGCACGAACAACACCGGTTCACCCCACTGAGAAACACTAGGACGAATAAACCCCTTATCTAAAAGATCTTTAATTTGATCCTTGAGTTCCCTCAACTCATCAGGAGCTATTCTATACAGAGGAATGGATATTGGACGAGTGTCCAAAATCAAATCAATACCAAACTTTATTTTTCTATCTGAAAAAGCTCCAAGAAGATCAACCAGAAAGATATCTAAAAACTCATTAACTACTGGAACTGACTGCAAAGAAGGACCTTCTGAGATGAAATCTTTAATCTGAACCAAGTAATAAAGACACCCTTTAGAGAATAACCTTCGAGCTCAAAGATAAGAAATAAATCTCCCCTTAGGAGCTAAAGAACAACCCTCTCATTCTATTTTTGGCTCACTAAGGAAGCTAAAGATGACCTTACAAGTCCGATAGTCTAAGGATGCATAAAAAGAATGCAACCAATCCATACCCAAAATCACATCAAAATCCACCATTCCAAACTCAAATAGATCTACCAAGGTTTGCCTATCACCAATAGATAACACGCACACCCTATAGACTCATTAAGTAATGACCGAGTCTCCTACTAGGGTACAAACAATAAAAGGACCCAAAATAATTTTTGGATCAAAACCAAAAGACACAGCTATATAAGGAGTCACATAAGAAAGAGTGTAGCCCGCATAAGCAAACAATATACATCACAGGAAAAGAGTTGTAATGTACCAGTAACAATATTAGGTGATGCCTCAAATTCCTGTCGGAACACCAAAGCATACAACATATTCTGACCAATACTAAAGCCAAGAACAGTAACATAAGCAAATGCCACACTACCAAGTGTTGGAGTAGAAATGAAGCCACCAGAATCTTATTCGCCCTTGTAGCAACCTTATTAGTTGAACAACCTTAGTGGAGTTAGGTTTAAATCCTATAAATGTATAGGTAGTAGTTTTTTTACACCTCTTTAAGCCGGGTGTTTTCCATGTAAACATCACTGTGCAATTTACTTACTGTTTTAGCTAGATTGGAACACGTTAGTTAACTTGTTCCATTAATAGGCAATTGTTAGGCTAAAATAAGTAATCAGTAGGGCACGTACTCTAAAAAGTATGAATCTTAATATTGTAAGTATTGATCGGCATATATATCCCAATAATGTTTATCTTTATGTTCTTCAAAGAATACATTATTTTATTAGAATATAGTATTATGCATAGATAAAGTTGTAACATTAAATGCTTTCCCTAATCACATTTTAATTTTCATAGGATTATTCCAATAAGAATTGAGTTTCCTCGTTGTTAAGTTCCATAGCCATACAAATTTTACATGGATTATAACACAATTTCAACAGATAATTAAGGTGTGTTCGATATGTTGGAAAATATTTCTCAAAAGTATTTTTCTTCTTGTTTAATTGCACTAGAATCATAGGAAATATTTTCTAAATCAACATGTTATTCTACATTTGACAAAAAATGACTCATTCAATGGACAAAAGAAAGTCATTTTCTATATTAAAAAACACAAGCGCTAAAGACACAAATTTCACCATCCCACACACAATCTAGGACTTTTGTAATGGTCCAAAGGAAGTCTAGGGAAAATCAACCATTAAAATCCATGAAATAAACTCAAGTTAACCTTTAGAACGGTTGGATAGATATTAGAGAACCTATGTAACTGATTGGGGGAAATTATGGTGAAATGTGATGAAAACAATCTGGTTTTGACGTAAAAAAAAAGGATGTCAACGCCTTGGCTTATGACCTACCAAGACCCAATTTATGTTTTTGGTCCATACGATATTAGTAGGCAGGAATTGCCTTATTAAAATGGTCATAATTTTTAACTTAAATAACATAAATTTCATTAGTTTACTCCTTAATTATTTTTTTCCTATTTAATTTTTTTCTCTTACGAATTTTAATTATTCATATACATAATTAAACGCCGATATACATTACTATTTATATATGTGAACTAACTAATTTAACTGTAATAAAGAAAATAAAATATTTACATTAAATACATAACACAATTAATTATATACTTATGGAATTGTGATTAATGGATCCTTTAAATTTAGGAACAGCTTTTCAATTTTAAAATTTTGAAACACCAAATCAATTTCAACGATTAGAATTAGAGATTGAGGAATCTTGATTTGATTTCGGCAATTGCATCCGAATTGCATCCCCTGTAATAATATACATTGCAAATCAATAGTAGTTTAATATACAACAAAATTTTAAAAAAAAATATTCAAAACTTGAAAACATAAAACTATGCTTAATATTATAACATCAACAAACCCAGTGTATTCCCACAATGCTTAATATTCATGCATAATATTTTTTTCCTATACATAACATTGCTATATTTCAATAAATATATATATAACAGAATTACACTACTAGAAAACATTAAATTTCCGACGGCCAATGTAGTCGAAAAGTGGTCGAAATTTAAGATATTTTCGACTACTTTCCGACTACTTGTGGTTGTCGGAATATAGCTTATCGAAAAATCACTTCCGACTACTGTAGTTGGAAATTTCTGACTACTTTAGTTGGAAATGTAGTCGGATATTTAATAAATATTTATTTAATAATTATAAATATACCAACTATTGTAGTCGAAAATTTATTAAATAATTATTTAATAAATTTAATTATTTCGACTACTGTAGTCGAAAATTTAACAAATAATTTAATAATTTAAATTATTCCGACTACTGTATTCAGAAAGTTAATAAATATTATTTAATTATTTTAATTATTTTGAATACTGTAGTCAGAATTTAATAAATAATTATTTAATATTTCAATTATTCCAACAACTGTAATCAAAAATTTAATAAATAATTATTTAATTATTTTAATTATTCCAACTACTGTAGTCGAAAATTTAATAAATAATTATTTAATTATTTTAATTATTCCGACTACTATAGTCAGAAATTTAACAAATAATTATTTAATTATTCCGACTAGGGTAGTCGAAATTTCATAAATAATTATTTAATAATTTTAGTTATATCGATTACCGTAGTCAAAAATTTAATAAATAATTATTATTTGATAAATAATTATTTAATAATTATTATATTGCATTAGCTTACACTGTTTTCAGAATATAAACAATAACTAATGTAATTTTCACAATAGGATCAAACACAACAAAAAATTATAAATACAACCAATTTAAACCATTCAAAACAAACATCAAATCAAATAGTTTAAACATCTAAATATCACAACCAAAAACAAGAACAATAACTACAATCTAATTATCATTAGATTCATTATCTTCCTTGTCATGAAATAGTTGCGGCATGTGCTTCTTAACCAACTCCTCTAATTTATCAAATTTAGCAAACCTAGCATCGTTAGTTGCATATTTCTACGTCAATTCCACAATTTGCTTTTTCATTGCTTCCATTTCTTCAACAGTTTGCAAAGTAGAAGAGGAGCTGGGAAACATCAAAGGAGTACTCGAGGATTGGAGAAATCCTATCCCGTAGGTTCTACCTTTCTTTGGACCACCTACCACAGTTGTCCATATATCATTTATCTCTACAGGTGATAGTTGGACCATGGTACCATCCTCTGAAGTAAGTTGGGTTTGACGCCACTCTTCTATGCTTTTTTGAAATTCTTCCTGAAAGAAAAAGTATTTGTCAGTACGTAAATAAGCAAAGTTGAGTAATAAAAAAACATTGTATGTAAAAGTTATTATCTTACATATGCAACCCTAGCACGCGGTTCGACCCAATCTCCTCTTGTACCGTCCTTGCTTTTCTTCCTATGCGTCTCTTCGTAGACCTCAAGATAAGGGCGCTCTTTTCCCCTATTTTCATATTCCTGCAAAATTAGATGAATATGACAATAGTGCTAATTATGATTATAACAATGGTGTCGAAAACAATGCTGAACAAAGTCTAGATGATCCTACCAGTTGTGCTGATGGTGCTGAGTCATAAAACAAGATTAATTTCCAAAGGTTACTAACAGGTTAGGGGTATTGATTTAATTGAAAAAGTTTGGTATGATAAGGTAGGTATTAAATTACAACATTCTTAAAACATATACTACTTACATAAAACCTAAGGTTAGTTCAGAGATTAACCAAGATATTGTTTCTTGATTATGCCACTTTATTGATTCCAAAGACCTTTGTGGTATTTCTTTACAGCGTGGCATGCTATAATGGTATTAAGTAAAAATGGAAGTGAAATTCTACATAAACATTGGACTGGTTTGCTGACTTGAAGGCGGTACTTAGATGGGTTTGGTATTACTCCACTCTTCATTGAAGTGGCATGTTTTTATCGTTGTATATGTATGACTTGAAAATAAACATCACTTCGTAATGAATTTGGGAAGTTTGACAACTAAGGAGCTACATAGTAGTACTTATTTTCATTTGCTTTTTGTTCTTTTTCTTGAAGATGGATCTTACAACTAAACCGCTGCATGTAAACTTATTTTCCAAACACACATAATTAGGTTGTTTAAAGAAATAAATGTTGATATTTTGATGGTTGTGGTATTGCTGCATCTGGAGCATATAAAAACTTTACATAGAACTCAATAACTATGTTTCTATTCTGAAGAAAGGGAGTCAAATTTAGGATGAATCAAACTTGTTATTAGGATTTATTTTTGATCCTATGTTGTTAGAGATTTTTAATTGATATTCACTAGAGTTTATTTTTTGAGTAATGTTTCTAAAGAAAAAAAGAGAAGTTCTAAAAAGTTATTCATTGCCTAATATCTTAGAGAGGGCATTTGGTGTAACAACTTAGTAATTTAGGCACTAGGCGTGTAATTTAGTTGTCCTAAGTTCATGTATACAACTTCTTGTTACACATTATACATTGTATCACCAGTCTTTTCCCTAAGGTGATCAACGTTGTCTGATTAGCTGGGAAGTTGGAGTTCCCTGAAAACACTTCTTTTTTTAGTGTTATCTAATCATGTTTTATTTAATCATGTTAAATTACAGGAGCTGTGCAGAACTAGCTAATGAATATATTAAGCCCCATCATTGTAGATTCGTGGAATTATTTTAAACGTTTAAAATTCAAATTTCATAAACAAGATAATCAAAGTGACTATATGTATGCCTTTATCATCATTCATCAGTAAATGCAAAGCAGACTTCGTTTGGGCCAAGAAGTTTGAGCATCTTTCACCTAAATAGACTATGGGTTATTAAATCTTCATCCAACAACTAGTCTTCTCCTGGTCTCAGCTTAATAGCCCTTTGCCCAAACTTATCACGTAATTTTAGACACTCGAACTATTTCTACTTTTGAAGGTTAGCATATCCCTGGATCATTTACTGCAGCAATAGCAGCAGTTGCAGTTAAGGCAACAGTAACCCAGACAAGATAAAGGTCGAGATAAGCTTAAGATCCCAAGGTTAGTAGGTCGGAGTGCGTTCTTGCTAGTAGATATGAGTGCTTTATTCATAACTTTAAGTGATACTGAAATATCTTTTAAAAAATAAAGTGAATCGGTAAATGTAGAAAATTTTTAACATTTAAATACTGTCAACTCATCAACTGTGGCTTAACGAAGGCATTCACATACACATACACTAATTCTCTTCTTCTTACTTTGTAAAACCACTAGGCAATGTGATACAAGATAAAGTTCACAAGAAACAAAACAAGCAGCAATAAGAGTAACAAGATGTCAACAGCAATGCTAGTGAATTGAAATATGCGACACACGGCTTCACTAGACTTCAAGATGAACAAGAATAAGAAGATAACAACAATAGTGAATCTAAAGAGCCCCACACGGCTACACTATGTCATGTATTAGAACATTGAAATAAATCAAACAAATCAGAGATTTAAGATAATATTACCAGTCTTCGTTGGTGGGTAGTGAAACTCATTGAACCTCCTGTGTGCAATGAGACACCCATTTCAGACTCTCTATTTTCCTTTACCCGTTCCCTCCTCGCCCTAAATTCAGGAGTATCCAATTTTACCAAGAACTGGTCCCACACATCATCATTCATCCAACTAGGTTTTTTCAAGTTCTTTCGAGCCTCATGTAAGTGTTCTTTGATCCGTAGAGATGCTTTAAACTTGAAAATGCATTGTATTTTATTTTTATGACAAGAATTTCATGCACACTTTGTCTGCAGAATAGTTTAATATAAAGTCATCAAATAAGTTGACAGATACAAAGGTAAATTCATCATTGATATCATAATGAAATGTTAAATTCTTTGATTTAGATTATACTATAAATTGGTTCCTCATAAGAACTTTGATGTCGAGTTTAATCTCGTTCCAACTACCCCACGGCTTCATGTAAAATAGTTTAATTGCTTCTATAATCATATGTCCGCCGCTACATGCGAGAATGAACCTGCAATAAAATTATATTAAATTATCTTATCTTTCTAAAATCTTAAAAATTACAAAAAAAACATAAGGTTTACTTACCCATTAGCACCATCAGGGGCGATAATCAGCCTGTCGTTGCCATCATATTCTACTACCTCTTTAAATCTCAAAATCAGGGAAGTAGGTGTTGTGGCATTAGACACAATAGAACTATCAATGGATGGCGATGTTGATGTGCTAGCACCTCCAATTCTTAATCCATAAAGGCTAGGTATGGATGATGTTCAAGGTACATATGAAGATCTACTATGCAGACTATTATGGGGAGAAGAGGGCTAGAACTGGTGGGGCAGTGGGGGCATAAAAAATATATTTGGTAGTGAAATATTTGCCCTTAGTGGAGGAAGAATATTTGTAGTAGCTGGTAGAAGAGCTGTGGCAATAGGTGGTGGTGCTGCTGCGGTATATTAACCTGTGGGAAGATTATTAGTTCCTTTCTTACCTTTCTTACTGTCTATTACCATGACCTTTTAATGCCATTGATTTTCTTTACTAAGCACCTGGGAAAAACAAAACCACAATATAACAACATAAACAACAGATTCAGCAAATGAGTTACAAATATATAATTACTCATACAGGAGCTAGCTATAGTAAACAATAGACAGCAAGAGATCAAAGCACCATCAAAGAGTTGGAGTGTGAAAAATAAGTCCTGCACAAATATATAATAAAACTTAGGATACCTTAAACTAAAGATACATCTAAGAAAAAAAAAGCTAAATTCATTTATTAATAATAGTAATCCATCTTTTTTTAGTCAAACAACAAACATGAAAGCAAGCCTCAAGAAGAAAAAGTTTGGCTGCTATAACTAACCTAGGCGTTATCCTGAAGTTAATTATCCTGAAGAAAAAAGCCTGTAACCTAATTATCCTGCATTTCATAGCTAATTCTGAAGTTAGCCATCTATGTCAATTGATTCTCTCTCAAATCAATAGTTAATAATTGTCCAGCTAGTTGAAATACTAGCATCATCTAATCAGAATTTATGCAACTATCAGGTCAGCACAAATGCCAATTGATTATCTCTGAAATCATTATTTGTGCAACTGTCAAGTCATCATCATCAAATTATGTAATTATGTTTGACTTGTATTCATCTTAGAAGGATTAAAATTTAAGCAGATCTTATCCCTACGCATTGAGAGATAGAGAGGTTGCATTTGATAGACCCTTAGCTCAAGAAAAAACTTTTCAAAGCAGCTCGAAAAAGGAATAGCGGAAGCAAAAAACAATGGCAAGATACTATAGTAAAAAAAATTAAAGCATCATAGGTCAAGTTCTTTTTTACATTAACTCAGCCAAATCAAGCAAAATGAGTTTACTTAAAGTATTTCAATAAGGTAAGCAGCAAACTGAGAAAGGAAAAAAATAGGTTTAAGCATATCCCGTGCATTTAGTCATGGTGCGTGAAAGCTCTCTTGTACACCATGTTATCAAACTAAAAAATTGAGATGGAGTAACTCTCTTAAGCTCGTCTTCCAACCTGAAGAAGGATATTATGGTGCCTCTAACAAGATTAAGGCGCAGCAGATGGGTTTCAAGATATATTTGACTTACATTTTTTACCATGTCTGCTAATTGGTATTAGTGGTTTAATACTTGGTCTTATTATGGTAATGCAACGGACATAGAGCAATCCTGCATAAAAATAGGGACCTAATCTTTCTTTTTTCTGGGGTGTCTCTAACAATCCAACTAGTTTTCTCAAAAACTGGTCATCTAGAGTCCATGCAATTTAATTTTCAATCCAATGTTCCAAACAGTTAAAGTAAAGGTTGGATAATTCTAAATCAACAAGTCAATGCTTGTCTTTTTTGTCAGTTTCCGATATTTAATAGTCAAAGCTTGTTAATAATTCAATATTAACTGCTAATACATAGAAAACTTGAAGTCAAATAACAAAATGCATTTATGAAAGGAGGAAGCAGTCTGATTCCATATGATGTAGATAGAACAAGCATACAAAAGAGTGCAGTATAATAAGAAAATGCAACAAGACAAGCAAATCATGTTGCATAGTTACTGGAACTACAAATGTTAACAAAGAAAAGACACTATATTGTCAAGAAAAATAGCAAAAAGCAGTAGCTAAAATATAGTTCAAAACCTTATTACAACACATTACTACTATTAATAACAACTCAATCCTCGTCGCTTGTTTCATAGTCATTCATCAATTCTTCCTCATTACTTGTTTCATATTCATTGATCGATTCTTTCTCATCACTTGTTTCATTTTCATCAAGTAACTCTTCCTCACTTATTTCATTTTCATCAGTTGGATCTTCCTCGTCATTTTCCCCGGATGTTCCTTCTCTATAATCTTGAACATTCCATCTAAGTTCAGAAGGATCAAATTCATCATATAGGCCTTCGTGCTATAACTCACCCGCTAATTCATCATCCACTCTTTCTTCAACACTTGAAATATCATTCTGATATGCTACATCTAATGCATCCTCCACTACAACTCTACTGATGATAGGCGTATTTACACGCCTAAAGTACTATAATTGACCCATATTTTATCTAAGTTTTGAGGACAAATTATATAATTCATGCACTTTTAGTCCTTTTTCCTATAAGTGAGCTAACAAACATGATTAGCAAGTTTTCAGGTATAAATGATGAAGATTTCAGCATTTTATGGATAACTTAATGCCCAGGAAAGCTTCACAAAAGAGGGGAAGGAGAGATTGGACGCCTACGACCAAACGTGACGCATGGAAAACCTGTCCCGGGCAAAAACAGCATTTTCAAAGACTTTGGGGATCAGCAGTAACATAGTAGGATTAGGATAATGACGCAGTAACTTATTAGGATTAGGATAAGTACGCAGTAGCCTAGTAGGAATAGGATATGGGTATTATAAATACCCTATTTTGCTAGAGATTTTTTCTTATTCCACAATACAATAATTCTTCAATTCTGAATCATTCTAATTCTTCCATTAATTCAAAAACTTCTAATTTTAATTCTTATTCTCTTTATCTTAAGTCGACTCTTAATTTTCACAACAAGAGAAACGCTATTCTAAAAGGGAATTCATGCCACAAGCCATACCAAACCCTACTACACGTGAGATCTTTATTTTGGTATAATGATAATGTCTATTGTGATTTCCATTGCACTCATGAGTAGCTAAACTCCTCTATTGGGGTTATGGAAGCCTTGTGAGATACGATCTATTGCTATGAGTTTGTAAATTCTTGACACGTATGCTGCTTATATCATTATTCTCTTCATCTTAATTTAAATTCTTGTGGTTGCAAATACATAGGGTACGCCAGTATAGCATTAACTTGTTCGAAAGAAAAGTTATATGTCTAGAAAAGAGATAATGTCAAGGTAATAGGGCACCAAACCCTGTTAAAAATTTAGTGTCGTAACTGGATTAACCTCTTGGAGAATTTGTACCATTAGATACGCTTTAAGCTCGAAAGAGTTAAAGCGAAATAGTCCTTGTTAGGTCGAAAGACGCTTGGATTTACCATAGAATACAATTCTCTATAAGCACATGTATGTCTGAATTCCACATAACTCATAGCCAATAGAGACGTATAACTCATAAGGTGGACATAACCCTAACTCCCAATTCTCATCGATTAACATCTTACTAAACATTCTTCCTTTTTACTATGCTATTCTCCGTTTTTACTTTGTTATTTTATTACACTATTGCACGCTACAAAATCCCCCCTTTTACGAGAATTTCACCAAAAGTCTACTAATCTTTGCTTACTTAGTGACCAGCTATTCCCTGTGGGATTCGACACCCAACCCAGTTGGGTTCTATATTTGACAGCGACCGCTTACACTCTTACGAGAGCTGTAGTTTGAGCGTTATCAAATTTTGGCACTGTTGCCGGGGAATACGGTTGTCTACTAAGTTTGTGATAATTACTAGACCCTTTGGTCAAAGATTCTCGTACTTTACTTTTAGTTTTTGTTTTTGTTTTTGTTTTCTGTAGGTTTTTATCCAGTGCATACCCCATACTCGAAGTTCTGATCAACCATTATTACCTTTCAATCCTGAACCACATCGTATTGGAAGAATGGAGGCTCAACAGGAAATTCAAAAAAGGGCTGCTCAACAGAAACAGGCTAGACTAACTGCTCTGGCCGCCGCTCAAGTGCATCAACAAAATATTGATAATCTTGGGCGAGCAACAAATCCTGACGATGAGGATCTAGGTGATGATGAGTTACTAAACCCTAGGCGTGATGCTGAGATGGCGACACCAGCCAACAGAAGAGATCGTCAAGCTAGGTTTAGGCCTGAACGCCGAGCCATACCATTCGATGATGATGATGATGATCTTGATGGAGCTGGTGCCACAGGAGCCATTATTTCTCCGCCATTGGCACCCGGATCCAAGTTCAACATCACGAGCACCATGATTTAGTTATTGCAACTCAAGGGATTATATGGTGGACTAGCAGGCGATGATCCGAATATGCATCTGATCAACTTTATTTCTACATGCAAGTCATTTGACAATCCTGGCGTTGGACAGAATGCAATTCGGTTGCGCTTATTTTCATTGTCTCTATCTGGGGAGGAAACTCTATGGTTGAATAGGCTGACTCCTGATTCTATCACTAATTGGAGGCAATTGAAAGATGCTTTCCTAGAAAGATTCTTTCCGCCATCCAAGAGAGCATAATTGGGAGATGAAATCAGCAATTTTCAATAGCTTCCAACTGAAGCCCTCCACGAAACATGGGAGAGGTTCAAGAAGAAGCTTATGCGGTGCCCAAACTATCACATGACCAATGTTCACTTGATGGAGATACTATATAGATCCCTGAATTCAGTAACTAAACCTGTGGTGGATAATGCGGTTGGAGGATCATTTATGGACCTCACCTTTGTTCAAGCAAGTGATATGCTAGACCGAATGACGAAGCAAAGTAGGGCATGGCATACCAGAGATTCTGAGGTAGCAAACCCCACTTTTTCTATAGGCATGACTGCAGAACAAAGGAGAAGAGAAGAAGAACGTGATCAAGATTTGGCGCACATGAAAACACAAGTGGATCTTCTTACAAAGCATCTATTATTAGGGAAGACCGAAAAAGTCAAAGCAGTTGCATCAAAAGGAAGAGAGGAATCTGATTCTAAGGAAGAAGCCAACTACGTGAACAATCAGGGGGGTTTCCGAGGCAATACCCAAGGAAACCAAGGTCGGAACTATTATGATAAATCTGGAAACAAAGACCAAGGTAGTTGGAAGAACAAGAATGACAAGAGTGGTTTGTATGTTCCCCCAGGGAGACGTGATGTCACTGCATCTAGTTCTGCAAATATGGAAAACATGATGGCTAAACTGTTGAAAGGAGTAGAGGCAACCAGCGCGGCAGTAACTGAGGTAATAAATGATTTATCCTAGATGAAGCAATTGGTTGACTCACATTCCACTTCAATAAAACAAATAGAGCAGCAATTGAGCCAACTTTCAGCAACACTCAATCAAAGAAAGGCTGGCACGTTACCTAGCGACACTGTGCAAAATCCAAGGAACGACAGATCATACATGGCTATTACTACTAGAAGTGGTAAGGTGTTGGAAAATTCATCCCGAAGCAAGCAAGTGGCCAAAAACAAAAGAGATAAGGATGCCATAGAAGCTGACCAAGACGTCCATGACGTCACCACTAGTAGTGTACAGCCTGAAAAGATCTCCGAACCTAGGCATAATGAAAAGAAAGTCGTGGAGAAAACAATTCCCCTTCCACCACCTCCTTTTCCGTAAAGATTAAAGAAGAACGCTGATGATACCAAGTTCAATAAATTCATGGCAATGTTGAAACAGTTGACCATTAATGTTCCATTGGTATAGGCACTAGAACAAATGCCAGGGTATGCAAAATTTATGAAGGATCTGTTGACAAAGAAGCGAGTAGCAAGCTATGAGTTGACAGACACTATTCATCATTGCAGTGCAATTGCCACCCGATCACTAGTTCAGAAGAAGGCTGACCCCGGTCCATTCACTATTCCTTGCACCGTTGGATCTTTGAATTTTTCCAAGGCATTATGCGATTTAGGAGCCAGTATCAATTTGATGCCATTATCTATTTAAAAAAAGTTGGGGTTGGGTGATCCTACTTCAACCAATATGACGCTCGTAATGGCAGATAGGTCGGTACAATGACCTGTTGGTATTTTATATGATGTATTGGTGAAGGTTTCTTCATTCATCTTTCCGGCAGACTTCATTATTTTGGATTGTGAGGCAGACTCAGAAGTTCCCATAATCTTGGGGATCCCTTTCCTTTCAACAGGAAGTGTGCTTATTGACTTGAGAGCTAATGAGTTTTTATTCTGAATAAATGATGAAGTAGTTCGCTTTGATGTGTGCAAATCAATGAAGCAACCCAAAGATCTGAACTATTCTCGGTAGCTGATGTTTATTTTGATGATGTGAAAGAATTACTTGAAGAGGAGCAGCTTATTGATGACCCATTGGCGGTTGTACTTATGAATGTTGAGCGTAAGGAAGCTGAAAATTATGACAAAACTATTGGTGCTCTAACAGGGTTAAGGTCGTATCCTCATGCTCCCAAGAAGCTGGACCTTGATCTCAAAAACCAACCTACACCACCAGCTAAACCATCTATTGAAGAGCCACCCATGTTAGAATTGAAGGAACTGCCTAGTCATTTAAAGTACGCATTCTTAGGAAGCGAAAATACACTCTCAGTCATTATGGCGGCAGACTTGGGTGAGCAGCAAGTTGCAGCTCTTATCACTATTCTATGGAAGTATATAAGAGCCATTGGTTGGACCTTCGTTGACATTATTGGTATTCCACCTGGGATTTGTACACACAAGATTCAGCTTGAAGGAAATTACACACCAACTATTGAGCATCAAAGGCGTCTCAATCCACCTATGCAAGAAGTAGTGAAGAAAGAAATTATTAAGTGGTTAGATGCAGGGGTTGTGTATCCTATCTCTGACAGTAAATGGGTAAGCCCGGTACAATGTGTTCCCAAGAAAGGAGGCATGACGGTAGTTGCGAATGAAAAGAATGAGCTTATTCCACTCAGACCCATTACAGGATGGAGAGTATGCATGGATTACCGAAAGCTGAATTCGTGGACACTTAAAGATCACTTTCCAATGCCATTTAGGGACCAAATGCTTGATCGATTAGCAGGGAAATGATGGTTTTTCTTCTTAGATGGTTATTCCGGCTATAATCAGATTTGTATTGCACCCGAAGACCAAGAGAAAACAACGTTCACATGCCCATATGGTACGTTTGCCTTCAAACGTAAGCCATTCGGACTATGTAATGCACTAGCCACCTTTCAGCGTTGTATGATATCTATTTTTTCTGATATGGTTGAAGATATGTTGGAAGTATTCATGGACGATTTTTCAATTGTGGGTGAGTCGTTTGAATCTTGCTTGGCAAACCTAAGCATGGCGTTACAAAGATGTGTTGAATTCAACCTAGTGCTGAACTGGGAGAAGTGCCACTTTATGGTTAAAGAAGGTATTGTTCTTGGGCATAAAATCTCCGAAAGACGAATTGAGGTTGATCGAGCTAAAATTGAAGTTATCGAGAAGCTAACACCTCTAATTTCCATGAAGGGAGTTCGTAGTTTCCTCGGGCACGCAGGTTTCTATCGGGGGTTCATCAAAAACTTCTCCAAAATTGCTAGTCCATTATGCAAACTTTTGGAGAAAGATGCAAAGTTTGACTTCAATGAAGATTGTTAGAAGGCATTCAAATGCCTCAAAGGGAAGCTAATTGAAGCTCCTATCATGGTAGCACCAGATTGGTCTCTACCATTTGAAGTCATGTGTGACGCTAGTGGGGTAGCTTGGTGTGCTGTACTTGGCCAGAGAATGGAGAAGTTATTCCATCTAATCTACTATGCGAGCAAGGTCCTAAACGAAGCCCAAAAGAATTATACTGTCACAAAACAAAAGCTGCTAGCAGTTGTGTATGCTTTTGAGAAGTTCCGTGCTTATTTGTTGGGAACCAAAGTGGTAGTTCACACAGACCATGCAACCCTGATATATTTAATGACAAAGAAAGATGCAAAACCAAGGCTAATTCGATGGGTATTGTTGCTGCAAGAATTTGATTTCGAGGTAAAAGATAGAAGAGGTTGCGAGAACCAAGTGGCTGATCATCTATCTAGACTCGAGAACGAGCATATAGCACAGCCTGATCTCGAGATTGATGATACATTCCCTGACGAAGAGATATTAGCCACAATAATGGAAGAGTTACCATGGTATGCAGACTTTGCAAATTTTGTGGTGAGTAATGTGATACCTGCAAATCTATCCTTTCATCAAAAGAGGAAGTTCATGCATGATGTAAAACATTACTTTTGGGATGAGCCATATTTGTTTCGACGATGCGCGGATGGTGTTATTAGGCGTTGCATATCCCATAAAGAGGTGCCTAATATATTAGAAGCATGTCACACTTCCCAAGTTGGGGGACATCACGCAGGTAATCGGACAGCAAGAAAGGTATTGCAAAGTGGATATTATTGGCCCTCGATATTTAAAGATGCCTACGACTTTGTGAGAAGATGCGACCAATGTCAGAGACAAGGTGCAATTTCAAAACACCATGATATGCCCATGTCAAAAATTCTTGAAGTCGAGCTCTTTAATGTATGGGGTATTGATTTCATGGGTCCATTCATAAATTCGTTTGGAATGAAATACATCCTAGTTGCTGTAGATTATGTTTCAAAATGGGTCTAAGCAGTAGCGTTAGCCGACAATAAGGGAAAGCATGTTGTAGCATTCTTGAAGAGAAATATCTTCTCTCGCTTTAGAATACCATGGACTATCATAAGCGATGGAGGATCTCACTTTTGCATCAAGCTGTTCAAATCCGTGATGGCAAAATATGGTGTCAAGCAACATCAGGTAGCCACACCTTATCACCCTCAAACTAGTGGACAGGTAGAGGTTTCCAATCGAGAGATCAAGCAAATCCTTGCTAAGACTGTAAATGCTAATAGGAAAGATTGGTCTCGGAAGCTGGACGATGCGCTATGGGCTTATAGGACTGCATTCAAAATGCCAATTGGCATGTCCCCTTACCAACTAGTTTATGGGAAGGCTTGTCACTTACCCATCAAACTCGAGTATAAAGCATTGTGGGCGCTGAAGCAACTAAATCTGAATTGGGATGATGCTATGAATCTGAGATTGGAGCATTTGAATAAGATGGATGAATTCCGTCTACATGCCTATGAAAGATCAGACCTCTACAAGGAGCGGATGAAAAATTATCATGATCAGTGGATTGTTCAACGAAACTTCCAAAAAGGCGATATGGTACTTCTTTTCAATTCTCGACTGAAGCTATTCCCAGGTAAGTTAAGGTCCAAGTGGTCTGGTCCATACAAGATTAGCCAAGTCTACTCGTCTGGAGTTGTTGAGCTAGAAGACAGTAATGGTGTTGCCTTCAAGGTGAATGGCCAACGAGTAAAACCCTATATCGGTCATCTTGACTCAATAAACTATATGGCCACCATTTATCTCGACGAAGTTTAAGTACTCGAGGTAACTATGTCATGCCGCGACAATAAATCAAGCGCTAGATGGGAGGCAACGCATCATTTTTCATTTTTTCTTTCGTCCTACTTTGCATTTGCTTTTGATAAACAAAAATCCAAAAAGAAGAGTCGAGCCACGACCAAAACTAAGGCGCTAGATGGGAGGCAACCCATCATTCTAATCGTTTTTGTTGTTTTTGAGTGAATGTAGGTACAAGAGAGGTGAAGGAGGAGATTCGTTTCAAATTTTGATTTGGAAGTAGTGCATGTTAAAGGTGGTAAGTTAGGAATGAAGAAGCAAAAGGCTATAGGTGAGGAATTGCTTATGAAATATAGTCAAAGAACAAGGCACGGCCTATGTAAATCTAGGCCACGAACAAGGCAAGGCCTATGCTATGGCCTAAGCTCTCGGATTCTAGAGTGCCATAGCATAGGCGCCGCCTATGCCTAAGAATGCCATAGCATAGGCGCCGCCTATGCCAAAGCATTTTGTCTCTGAATCTCATATGCCATGGCATAGGCGCCGCCTATGCTCAACTAGGCTTTACAAAAGGCGCCGCCTATGCCAAGCATAGGCAAAGCACTAGGCGCCGCCTATGGTCACTTTTGGTCTCCAAATCCAATTCTAAATGGGTCAAAACCCGACCCAAGCTTGCCCTATAAATAAGAAACTTAGTCTTAGACCAAAAACACATTGCAAATCCAACCTAAGCGCCGCCTACCTCTCCAAATCCTCTCAAAAATTTTCCTTTTGCTCTTTTAACTTTACAAGAACATCTTCCAAGGCCATCAACCAAGTAAGTACTTATTTGTTCTTCTTTTATGTTCCGTAAGTACTGCACTTCTACGCCTATTATGAATTGTTAAATCTTGAAGTAGTATTGGTGAGTTGAATGTGATTAATTTGTTGTGATACAACTAAGTAAGGGAAAGAATACGTAAGAATGATCTTGACTTGTTTCTAACTTGTATTTAATTTTGATGCACTGTCATACTTTTGCGGAATTGACATGGTCAAGATCATTGCATAATCTTGACAATAGAACTCTTACATGTTGGAATAACTTATGTATAAAGGTGAAAACCATGGTTGACTACAAACATACGAAATTGTGATTATTCCTAAAACATGATTCAATCTATATGGAGTAGTCTTGCTCAAAAGATATATCAAACATGAAAGTATTGCCAAGATTTCATGAAGTATGACTGCACTGATTATATTATTGGAATATAGCGCCTAAAACGTATATCGATGAAGTCTGAATAATCGATAACTTTCACTTCACTAGTTTGTACCAACAAAATAAGTGTGGGGTGGTGCCACTACTGCTTGTTTATCGATTGTATCCACCGAGATGAAGCTAACATGACTATTGTTTTAATCTCAGGTACAATGGCACCAAAAGAAAGACAAGGAAATGAAAAAGCAACCACTTCACAAAAAGGCAAGAAAACAGGACGAAAAGAGCAAGGGGAATCCTCGTCGCTGCAAGTACCTTGCCGTATGTTCAGAATAAAATGGGTCCTAGAGGAGGAAGGAAAGGAATGGTATAGGAACAATAAAAAAAAATATGTTCATGTGGAGTTGATAAACAAGGAGAGCCTAGCAAAGAAAGAACCTCGTATGTTGGCCAAGATAATGGCGTTACATCTTGATTTCATCTTCCGAGATATGGGAGAGTGTAATCTCGATTTAACACGATAATTCTACGCCAACTGGTCACCGAAAACTACAGGGAATGAAGTAAAGATTCGGGGCCAAGTTCTGCAACTAAATGCGGAGTTCTTCAACTCCTTTCTAGGTCTGCCATCTGTTGACCCATCACCATTCAAGGAGTTGTATAACAGACCTCCGTAGAGGGCTATTAGACACATATTATGCGGACCACAATCCATGGCAAGATGGAGTAGACACAAGGACACCGGTCGGCACAACACCTTCCCATATGCTCCTTTGAATAGGGAAGCTAGGATATGGCTGCGAATAGTCAACTCTTCCTTGATTCCAGGGATCCAGTACACAAAGATAACATGAGATAGAGTGTGCTTGGTGTACGCATTGATGACGAATGTCCCTATCAACATTGGAGCAATTATTCGATCTACAATGCGTAAAGCTAGGCTACACAAGAGGTCCCACTTCAGCTTTGGCAATCTGTTGACTGCAATATTGAGGAAGGAGGACATCAAAGAGGAACCTGCTGATCATAAACTCCCACACAACCTGAAGAAGGTTGACCTCACAAAGGTTAAAGATGTTGAAACCACGCATGGCGTCAACCTTACCACTGCAGAAAGGCATGCTTGGGATGAGAGTTTCTTTCGCCATCTTTATGGCATGACTAGGTTTACAATGATGAGCGAAGGTCGTGTTCCAACTGATGTAGAGCTCCAACAGCTGGATTATGACTATCCAATGAATGAGCATGCAAGGGCGATGTGCGGAGTAGGGGTATACTTTGAGGAACCTCTTGAGGACGATGTGCCAAACCGATGATGATCGCAGAATTCCAGACTCTGATGTGGAGGAGAATTCTGATGACGACGACTCCAATGATGATTCCGACGAAGGGGGTATGACCCCAGACATAGAGGAGGAGTCCGACTAACCAGGTTCTTCTTATTTATTTTCCACTGAGGGCAGTTTGTCCCATCTAAGTGTGGGGTGCTGGTATTGGCATGCTAACCTTCTTTATCTGCATTTGCATTCATTTATGTTTGTTTGTTTTGTTTTTTTTTTGTTTTTTTTAGTAGTTAAATTTTTGAAATTGTTCTGATAGGCAGCATGGTATTACGACAAGAGTCTGTGATAAAATCATTACTATTAAGACGTTTAGGCTCTAATAGTGACTCATTATGTGATAATTGTGTGGTTCAATTCCTTCATCTGTTGGGTCAAGAGTCTATACTGCTTCCAATAAAGTCGACCATGTGCCTTGTGTGTGTGAGATGATAGTATATTCTATGTTTGTGGCTGATGCTAGAACTTGCCCGGTATGTATGTAAAGCGAAATAAAGAGTGTGAGTTTAGGAGATGATTTAGGCATTTCTTTGGCAACCTGTACTTGTTTACCTTCGTTTTACCTACCCGTGGACATTATCCTAGTCAACCCCTTTGAGCCTTTGGCCTATTTTTTTGACAGCCTCATATGTAAGCCCAATCCATTTTTTTTCAAGACCATAATTTGATCCAAAGTCCTAAGTGTTTTAAATTGTAAACTAAGGTGACAAAATAAGAGGAAATTGGGCGAGAATAGTGCCTTCGAATGTATTGGTGCTTGAATTTGTTATGAAAAATAATTGCTATCATAAGAGGTGTGTTATGAAAAGAAAAAGGAAAAGAAAAAAAAGTTAATTCTGTTCAAAATTGAATAACAAGAGAGGTGAGAAAGGGTGGTAGATTAAAAGAAAGTAGAAAGGTTGTTTGAAAGAAAGCATAAATGGCATAGTCACTATTTCTGGCCAAAATAGTCCTACCCGTCCCTTAGCCTACATTACAACTTGTAAAAGACCTATTTGATCCTAAGCTTAGCATTCTGATATTTAGTGGAGCATTACACTAAGGGTAAGCCTATGGTCATCAGTTGCAACATATGAATTCTTTGTGAGAGTGAGAGCAAGGAAAATCTTATACCCATGTTTCGAAAAATGAAATACTTCTGAGTGATTATGGGTGATATATTGTGAGACACACATGGTTGATGAGGTTTGGGTAGTTGTGTATGATTCTTTGTGCCTTAACTTTTGGATAGGAATTAACCATCATCACGAGTCTATGTTAGAGGTTGAATTGTTTCTAGTAGTGGTCAGAAAACTATTCTTTGTCAATAATTGTCGTGACTGTCTTGATGAATATTTTGTTTTGTTACTGTGAAACCCTAAGTAGATGTTTATACGGACATGATATTTTGTTCGAGGACGAACAAAGCTTTAAGTGTGGGGTGTTGATGATAGGCGTATTTACACGCCTAAAGTACTATAATTGACCCATATTTTATCTAAGTTTTGAGGACAAATTATATAATTCATGCATTTTTAGTCCTTTTTCCTGTAAGTGAGCTAACAAACATGATTAGCAAGTTTTCAGGTATAAATGATGAAGAATTCAGCATTTTATGGATAACTTGACGCCCAAGGAAGCTTCACAAAAGAGGGGAAGGAGAACTTGGACGCCTACGACCAAACGTGAGGCATGGAAAACCTGTCCCGGGCAAAAACAGCATTTTCAAAGACTTTGGGGATCAGCAGTAACATAGTAGGATTAGGATAATGACGCAGTAACTAATTAGGATTAGGATAAGTACGCAGTAGCCTAGTAGAAATAGGATATGGGTATTATAAATACCCTATTTTGCTAGAGATTTTTATTCATTCCGCAATACAATAATTCTTCAATTCCGAATCATTCTAATTCTTCCATTAATTCAAAAACTTCTACTTTTAATTCTTATTCTCTTCATCTTAAGTCGACTCTTAATTTTCACAACAAGAGAAACGCTATTCTAAAAGGGAATTCACGCCACAAGCCATACAAAACCCTGCTACACGTGAGATCTTTATTTTTGTATAATGATAATGTCTATTGTGATTTCCATTGCACTCATAAGTAGCTAAACTCCTCTGTTGGGGTTATGGAAGCCTTGTGAGATACTATCTATTGCTATGAATTTGTGAATTCTTGACACGTATGCTGCTTATATCATTATTCTCTTCATCTTAATTTAAATTCTTGTGGTTGCAAACACATAGGGTACGCCAGTATAGCATTAACATGTTCGAAAGAAAAGTAATATGTCTATAAAACAGATAATGTCAAGGTAATAGGGCACCAACCCCTGTTAAAAAGTTAGTGTCGTAACTGGATTAACCTCTTGGAGAATTTGTACCATTAGATACGCTTTAAGCTCGAAAGAGTTAAATCGAAATAGTCCTTGTTAGGTCGAAAGACACTTGGATTTACCATAGAATACAATTCTCTATAAGCACATGCATGTCTGAATTCCACATAACTCATAGCCAATAGAGACGTATAACTCATAAGGTGGACATAACCCCAACTCCCAATTCTCATTGATTAACATCTTACTAAATATTCTTCCTTTTTACTTTGCTATTCTCCGTTTTTACTTTGTTATTTTATTACACTATTGCACGCTACAAAATCTCCCCTTTTACGAGACTTTCACCAAAAGTCTACTGATCTTTGCTTACTTAGTGACCAGCTATTCCCTGTGGGATTCAACACCTAACCCAGTTGGGTTCTATATTTGACAACGAACGCTTACACTCTTACGAGAGCTGTAGTTTGAGCGTTATCAAATTTTAGCGTCGTTGCCGGGGAATACGGTTGTCTACTAAAATTGTGATAATTACTAGACCCTTTAGTCAAAGATTCGCGTACTTTACTTTTAGGTTTTGTTTTTGTTTTCTACATGTTTTTATCCAGTGCATACCCCATACTCGACGTTCTGGTCAACCATTATTACCTTTCAATCCTGAACCACATCATATTGGCAGAATAGAGGATCAACAGGAAATTGAAAGAAGGGCTGCTCAACAGGAATAGGTTAGACTAGCTGCTCTAGCCGCCGCTCAAGTGCATCAACAGAATATTGATAATCCTGGACGAGTAACAAATCCTGACGATGAGGATCTAGGTGATGATGAGTTACTAAACCCTAGGCGTGATGCTGAGATGGAGACACCAGACAATAGAAGAGATCGTCAAGCTAGGTTCCGGCCTGAACTCCGAGCCATACCATTCGATGATGATGATCTTGATGGAGCTGGTTCCACAGGAGCCATTATTCCTCCACCATTGGCACCCGTAGCCAAGTTCAACATCATGAGCACCATGATTCAGTTATTGCAACTCAAGGGATTATTCGGTGGACTAGCAGGCGATGATCGAATATGCATCTGATCAACTTTATTTCTACATGCAAGTCATTTGACAATCCTGGCATTGGACAGAATGCAATTCGGTTGCGCTTATTTCCATTGTCTCTATCTGGGGAGGAAACTCTATGGTTGAATGGGCTGACTCCTGATTCTATCACTAATTGGAGTCAATTGAAAGACGCTTTCCTAGAAAGATTCTTTTCGCCATCCAAGAGAGCACAATTGAGAGATGAAATCAGTAATTTTCGACAGCTTCCAATTGAAGCCCTCCACGCAACATGGGAGAGGTTCAAGAAGAAGCTTATGCAGTGACCAAACCATCACATGACCAATGTTCACTTGATGGAGATACTATATAGATCCCTGAATTCAGTAACTAAACCTGTGGTGGATAATGCGGTTGGAGGATCATTTATGGACCTCACCTATGTTCAAGCAAGTGATATGCTAGACCGAATGACGAAGAAAAGTAGCATGGCATATCAGAGATTCTGAGGTAGCAAGCCCCACTTTTTCTATAGGCATGACTGCAGAACAAAAGAGGAGAGAAGAAGAACGTGATCAAGATTTGGCGCACATGAAAACACAAGTGGATCTTCTTACAAAGCATCTACTATTAGGGAAGACCAAAAATGTCAAAGCAGTTGCGTCAAAAGGAAGAGAGGAATCCGATTCTGAGGAAGAAGCCAACTACGTGAACAATCAGGGGGGTTTCCGAGGCAATACCCAATGAAACCAAGGTCGAAACTATTATGATAAATCTGGAAACAAAGACCAAGGTAGGTGGAAGAACAAGAATGACAAGAGTGGTTTGTATGTTCCCCCAGGGAGACGTGATGCCACTGCATCTAGTTCTGTAAATATGGGAGACATTATGGCTAAACTGTTGAAAGGAGTAGAGGCAACCAGTGCGGCAGTAACTGAGGTGATAAATGATTTATCCTCGATGAAGCAATTGGTTGACTCACATTCCACTTCAATAAAACAAATAGAGCAGCAATTGAGCCAACTTTCAGCAGCACTCAATCAAAGAAAGGCTGGCACGTTACCTAGCGACACTATGCAAAATCCAAGGAACGACGGATCATGCATGGCTATTACTACCAGAAGTGGTAAGGTGCTGGAAAATTCATCCCAAAGCAAGCAAGTAGCCAAAAATAAAGGAGATAAGGACGCCATAGAAGCTGACCAAGACGTCCATGACGTCACCACTAGTAGTTTACAGCCTGAAAAGATCTCCGAACCTAAGCATAATGAAAAGAAAGTCGTCGAGAAAACAATTCCCCTTCCACCACCTCCTTTTCCGCAAAGATTGAAGAAGAAAGTTGATGATACCAAGTTCAATAAATTCATGGCAATGTTGAAACAGTTGACCATTAATGTTCCATTGGTAGAGGCACTAGAACAAATGCCAAGGTATGCAAAATTTATGAAGGATCTATTGACAAAGAAGCGAGCAGCAAGCTATGAGTTGACAGACACTGTTCATCATTGCAGTGTAATTGCCACCCGATCACTAGTTCAGAAGAAGGCTGACCCCGATCCATTCACTATTCCTTGCACCGTTGGATCTTTGAATTTTTCCAAGGCATTATGCGATTTAGGAGCCAGCATCAATTTGATGCCATTATCTATTTAAAAAAATTTGGGGTTGGGTGATCCTACTCCAACCAATATGAGGCTCATAATGGCAGATAGGTCGGTAAAATGACCTGTTGGTATTTTATGTGATATATTGGTGAAGGTTTCTTCATTCATCTTTTTGGCAGACTTCGTTATTTTGGATTGTGAGGCAGACTCAGAAGTTCCCATAATCTTGGGGCACCCTTTCCTTGTAACAGGAAGTGTGCTTATTAACTTGAGAGCTAATGAGCTTTTATTCTGAATAAATGATGAAGTAGTTCTCTTTGATGTGTGCAAATCAATGAAGCAACCCAAAGATCTGAACTATTCTTGGTAGCTGATGTTTATTTTGATGATGTGAAAGAATTACTTGAAGAGGAGCAGCTTATTGATGAACCATTGGCGGTTGTACTTATGAATGTTGAGCGTAAGGAAACTGAAAATTATGACAAAACTATTGGTGCTCTAACCGGGTTAGGGTCGTATCCTCATGCTCTCAAGAAGCTGGACCTTGATCTCAAAAACCAACCTACACCACCAGCTAAACCATCTATTGAAGAGCCACCCACGTTAGAATTGAAGGAACTGCCTAGTCATTTAAAGTATGCATTCTTAGGAAGCAAAAATACACTCTCAGTCATTGTGGCGGCAGACTTGGGTGAGCAGCAAGTTGCAGCTCTCATCACTATTCTATGGAAGTATATAAGAGCCATTGGTTGGACCATCGCTGACATTATTGGTATTCCACCTGGGATTTATACACACAAGATTCAGCTTGAAGAAAATTGCACACCAACTATTGAGCATCAAAGGCGTCTCAATCCACTTATGCAAGAAGTGGTGAAGAAAGAAATTATTAAGTGGTTAGATGCAGGGGTTGTGTATCCTATCTCTGACAGTAAATGGGTAAACCCGGTACAATGTGTTCCCAAGAAAGAAGGCATGACGGTAGTTGCGAATGAAAAGAATGAGCTTATTCCACTCAGACCCATTACAGGATGGAGAGTATGCATGGATTACCGAAAGCTGAATTCGTGGACGCTTAAAGATCACTTTCCAATGCCATTTATGGACCAAATGCTTGATCGATTAGCAGGGAAAGGATGGTTTTGCTTCTTAGATGGTTATTCCGGCTATAATCAGATTTGTATTGCTCCCGAAGACCAAGATAAAACAACGTTCACATGCCCATATGGTAAGTTTGCCTTCAAACGTATGCCATTCGGACTATGTAACGCACCAGCTACCTTTCAGCGTTGTATGATGTCCATTTTTTCTGATATGGTTGAAGATATGTTGGAAGTATTCATGGACGATTTTTAAATTGTGGGTGAGTTGTTTGAATCTTTTTTGTCAAACCTAAGCATGGCGTTACAAAGATGTGTTGAATTCAACCTAGTGCTGAACTGGGAGAAGTGCCACTTCATGGTTAAAAAAGGTATTGTTCTTGGGCATAAAATCTCCGAAAGAGGAATTGAGGTTGATCGAGCTAAAATTGAAGTTATCGAGAAGCTACCACCTCCAATTTCCGTGAAGGTAGTTCGTAGTTTCCTCGGGCACGCAGGTTTCTATCGGCGGTTCATCAAAGACTTCTCCAAAATTGCTAGTCCATTATGCAAACTTTTGGAGAAAGATGCAAAGTTTGACTTCAATGAAGATTGTTTGAAGGCATTCGAATGCCTCAAAGAGAAGCTAATTGAAGCTCCTATCATGGTAGCACTAGATTGGTCTCTACCGTTTGAAGTCATGTGTGATGCTAGTGGGGTAGCTTTGGGTGTTGTACTTGGCCAGAGAAGGGAGAAGTTATTCCATCCAATCTACTATGCGAGCAAGGTCCTAAACGAAGTCCAAAAGAATTATACTGTCACAGAACATGAGCTTCTAGCGGTTGTGTATGTTTTTGAGAAGTTCCGTGCTTATTTGTTGGGAACCAAAGTGGTAGTTCACACAGACCATGCAGCCCTGAGATATTTAATGACAAAGAAAGATGCAAAACCAAGGCTAATTCGATGGATATTGTTGCCGCAAGAATTTGATTTCGAGGTAAAAGATAGAAGAGGTTGCGAGAACCAAGTAGCTGATCATATATCTAGACTCGAGAACGAGCATATAGCACAGATTGATATCTAGATTGATGATACATTCCCTGATGAAGAGATCTTAGCCACAATAATGGAAGAGTTACCATGGTATGCAGACTTTGAAAATTTTGTGGTGAGTAATGTGATACCTGCAAATCTATCCTTTAATCAAAAGAGGAAGTTCATGCATGATGTAAAACATTACTTTTGGGATGAGCCATATTTGTTTCGACGATGCGCGGATGGTGTTATCAAGCGATGCATATCCCATAAAGAGGTGCCTAATATATTAGAAGCATGTCACACTTTCCAAGTTGGGGGACATCACGCAGGTAATCGGACAGCAAGGAAGGTATTGCAAAGTGGATATTATTGGCCCTTGATATTTAAAGATGCCTACAACTTTGTGAGAAGATGCGACCAATGTCAGAGACAAGGTGCAATTTCAAAACACCATGGGATGCCCATGTTGAAAATTCTTGAAGTCGAGCTCTTTGATGTATGGGGTATTGATTTCATGGGTCCATTCGTAAATTTGTTTGGAAGTTGTACGATGCTCTATGGTCTTATAGGACTACATTCAAAAAGCCAATTGGCATGTCCCCTTACCAACTAGTTTATGGGAAGGCTTGTCACTTACCCATCAAACTCGAGTATAAAGCATTGTGGGCACTGAAGCAACTAAATCTGAATTGGGATGATGCTATGAATCTGAGATTGGAGCAGCTGAATGAGATGGATGAATTCCATCTATATGCCTATGAAAGATCAGACCTCTACAAGGAGCGGTTGAAAAAGTATCATGATCAGCGGATTTTTCAATGAAACTTCCAAAAAGGCGACATGGTACTTCTTTTAAATTCTCGACTGAAGCTATTCCCAGGTAAGTTAAGGTCCAAATGGTCTGGTCCATACAAGATTAGCCAAGTATACTCGTCTAGAGTCGTTGAGCTAGAAGACAGTAATGGTGTTGCCTTCAAGGTGAATGGCCAACGAGTAAAACCCTATATCGGTCATCTTGACTCGATAAACTATATGGCCACCATTTATCTCAATGAAGTTTAAGTACTCGAGGTAACTATGTCGTGCCGCGACAATGAATCAAGCGCTAGATGGGAGGCAACACATCGTTTTTCATTTTTTCTTTCGTCTTACTTTGCATTTGCTTTTGATAAACAAAAATCCAAAAAGAAGAGTCGAGCCACGACCAAAACTAAGGCGCTAGATGGGAGGCAACCCATCGTTCTAATCGTTTTCGTTGTTTTTGAGTGAATGTAGGTACAAGAGAGGTAAAGGGGGAGATTCGTTTCAAATTTTGATTTGGAAGTAGTGCATGTTAAAGGTGGTAAGTTAGGAATGAAGAAGCAAAAGGCTATGGGTGAGGCATTGCTTATGAAAATATAGGCAAAGAACAAGGCATGGACTATGTAAATCTAGGCCACGAACAAGGCAAGGCCTATGCTATGGCCTAAGCTCTCGGATTCTAGAGTGCCATAGCATAGGCGCCGCCTATGCCTAAGAATGCCATAGCATAGGTGCCGCCTATGCCAAAGCATTTTGTCTCTGAATCTCATATGACATGGCATAGGCACCGCCTATGCCTAACAATGCCATGGCATAGGCGCCGCCTATGCTCAACTAGGCTTTACAAAAGGCGCCGCCTATGCCAAGCATAGGCAAAGAACTAGGCGCCGCCTATGGTCACTTTTGGTCTCCAAATCCGATTCTAAATGGATGAAAACCCGACCCAAGATTGCCCTATAAATAAGAAACTTAGTATTAGACCAAAAACACATTGCAAATCCAACCTAAGCGCCGCCTACCTCTCCAAATCCTCTCAAAAATTTTCCTTTTGCTCTTTTAAATTTACAAGAACATCTTTCAAGGCCATCAACCAAGTAAGTACTTCTTTTTTCTTCTTTTATGTTCCATAAGTACTACACTACTACGCCTATTATGAATTGTTAAATCTTGAAATAGTATTAGTGAGTTGAATGTGATTAATTTGTTGTGATACAACTAAGTGAGGGAAAGAATACATAAGAATGATCTTGACTTGTTTCCAACTTGTATTTAATTTTGATGCACTGTCATACTTTTGCCGAATTGACATGGTCAAGATCATTGCATAATCTTGTCAATAGAACTCTTACATATTGGAATAACTTGTGTATAAAGGTGAAAACCATGGTTGACTACAAACATACGAAATTGTGATTATTCCTAAAACTTGATTCAATCTATATGGAGTAGTCTCGCTCAAAAGATATATCAAACATGAAAGTATTGCCAAGATTTCATGAAGTATGACTGCATTGATTATATTGTTGGAATATAGCACCTAAAACATATATCGATGAAGTCTGAATAATCGATAACTTTCACTTCACTAGTTTGTACCAACAAACTAAGTGTGGGGTGGTGCCACTACTGCTTGTTTATCGATTGTATCCACTGAGATGAAGCTAACATGACTATTGTTTTAATCTCAGGTACAATGGCACCAAAAGAAGGACAAGGAAAAGAAAACGCAACCACTTCACAAAAAGGCAAGAAAACAGGATGAAAAGAGCAAGGAGAATCCTCCTCGCTGCAAATACCTCGCCGTATGTTAAGAATAAAATGGGTCCTAGAGGAGGAAGGAAAGGAATGGTATTGGAACAATAAAAAAAATATGTTCATGTGGAGTTGATAAACAAGGAGAGCCTAGCAAAGAAAGAACCTCGTATGTTGGCCAAGATAATAGCGTTACATCTTGATTTCATCTTCCGAGATATGGGAGAGTGTAATCTCGATTTAACACGATAATTCTACGCCAACTGGTCACCGAAAACTACAGGGAATGAAGTAAAGATTCGGGGCCAAGTTCTGCAACTAAATGCGGAGTTCTTCAACTCCTTTCTAGGTCTGCCATCTGTTGACCCATCACCATTCAAGGAGTTGTATAACAGACCTCCGTAGAGGGCTATTAGACACATATTATGCGGACCACAATCCATGGCAAGATGGAGTAGACACAAGGACACCGGTCGGCACAACACCTTCCCATATGCTCCTTTGAATAGGGAAGCTAGGATATGGCTGCGAATAGTCAACTCTTCCTTGATTCCAGGGATCCAGTACACAAAGATAACATGAGATAGAGTGTGCTTGGTGTACGCATTGATGACGAATGTCCCTATCAACATTGGAGCAATTATTCGATCTACAATGCGTAAAGCTAGGCTACACAAGAGGTCCCACTTCAGCTTTGGCAATCTGTTGACTGCAATATTGAGGAAGGAGGACATCAAAGAGGAACCTGCTGATCATAAACTCCCACACAACCTGAAGAAGGTTGACCTCACAAAGGTTAAAGATGTTGAAACCACGCATGGCGTCAACCTTACCACTGCAGAAAGGCATGCTTGGGATGAGAGTTTCTTTCGCCATCTTTATGGCATGACTAGGTTTACAATGATGAGCGAAGGTCGTGTTCCAACTGATGTAGAGCTCCAACAGCTGGATTATGACTATCCAATGAATGAGCATGCAAGGGCGATGTGCGGAGTAGGGGTATACTTTGAGAAACCTCTTGAGGACGATGTGCCAAACCGATGATGATCGCAGAATTCCAGACTCCGATGTGGAGGAGAATTCTGATGACGACGACTCCAATGATGATTCCGACGAAGGGGGTATGACCCCAGACATAGAGGAGGAGTCCGACTAACCAGGTTCTTCTTATTTATTTTCCACTGAGGGCAGTTTGTCCCGTCTAAGTGTGGGGTGCTGGTATTGGCATGCTAACCTTCTTTATCTGCATTTGCATTCATTTATGTTTGTTTGTTTTGTTTTTTTTTGTTTTTTTAGTATTTAAATTTTTTGAAATTGTTCTGATAAGCAGCAAGGTATTACGACAAGAGTCTGTGATAAAATCTTTACTATTAAGACGTTTAGTCTCTAATAGTGACTCATTATGTGATAATTGTGTGGTTCAATTCCTTCATCTGTTGGGTCAAGAGTCTATACTGCTTCCAATAAAGTCTACCATGTGCCTTGTATGTGTGAGATGATAGTATATTCTATGTTTGTGGCTGATGCTAGAACTTGCCCGGTATGTATGTAAAGCAAAATAAAGAGTGTGAGTTTAGTAGATTGATTTAGGCATTTCTTTGGCAACCTGTACTTGTTTACCTTCGTTTTACCTACCCGTGGACATTATCCTAGTCAACCCCTTTGATCCTTTGGCCTATTTTTTTGACAGCCTCATATGTAAGCCTAATCCATTTTTTTCAAGACCATAATTTGATCCAAAGTCCTAAGTGCTTTAAATTGTAAAGTAAGGTGACAAAATAAGAGGAAATTGGGTGAGAATAGTGCCTTAGAATGTATTGGTGCTTGAATTTGTTATGAAAAATAATTGCTATCATAAGAGGTGTGTTATGAAAAGAAAAAGGAAAAGAAAAAAAAAGTTAATTCTGTTCAAAATTGAATAACAAGAGAGGTGAGAAAGGGTGGTAGATTAAAAAAAAGTAGAAAGGTTGTTTGAAAGAAAGCATAAATGGCATAATGTGATGTATTAAAGCGCTTAGGAACATAGTCACTATTTCTGGCTAAAATAGTCCTACCCATCCCTTAGCCTACATTACAACCTGTAAAAGACCTATTTGATCCTAAGCTTAGAATTCTGATATTTAGTGGAGCATTACACTAAGGGCAAGCCTATGGTCATCAGTTACAACATATGAATTCTTTGTGAGAGTGAGAGCAAGGAAAATCTTATACCCATGTTTCGAAAAATGAAATACTTGTGAGTGATTATGGGTGATATATTGTGAGACACACATGGTTGATGAGTTTTGGGTAGTTGTGTATGATTCTTTGTGCCTTAACTTTTGGATACGAATTAACCATCATCACGAATCTATGTTGGAGGTTGAATTGTTTCTAGTGGTGGTCAGAAAACTACTCTTTGTCAATAATTGTCGTGACTGTCTCGATGAATTTTTTGTTTTGTTACTGTGAAACCCTAAGTAGATGTTTATACGGACATGATATTTTGTTCGAGGACGAACAAAGCTTTAAGTGTGGGGTGTTGATGATAGGCGTATTTACACGCCTAAAGTACTATTATCTACCCATATTTTATCTAAGTTTTGAGGACAAATTATATAATTCATGCACTTTTAGTCCTTTTTCCTGTAAGTGAGCTAACAAACATGATTAGCTAGTTTTCAGGTATAAATGATGAAGATTTCAGCATTTTATGGATAACTTGACGCCCAAGGAAGCTTTACGAAAGAGGGAAAGGAGAGCTTGGATGCCTACGACCAAACGTGACGCATGGAAAACCTGTCCCGGGCAAAAACAGCATTTTCAAAGACTTTGGGGATCAACAGTAACATAGCAGGATTAGGATAATGACGCAGTAACTTATTAGGATTAGGATAAGTACGCAGTAGCCTAGTAGAAATAGGATATGGGTATTATAAATACCCTATTTTGCTAGAGATTTTTATTTATTCCGCAATACAATAATTCTTCAATTCCGAATCATTCTAATTCTTCCATTAATTCGAAAACTTCTACTTTTAATTCTTATTCTCTTCATCTTAAGTCAACTCTTAATTTTCACAACAAGAGAAACGCTATTCTAAAATGGAATTCACGCCACAAGCCATACCAAAGCCTACTACACGTGAGATATTTATTTTGGTATAATGATAATGTCTATTGTGATTTCCATTGCACTCATGAGTAGCTAAACTCCTCTGTTGGGGTTATGGAAGCCTTGTGAGATACTATCTATTGCTATGAGTTTATGAATTCGTGACACGTATGCTGCTTATATCATTATTCTCTTCATCTTAAGTTAAATTCTTGTGGTTGCAAACATATAGAATACGCCAGTATCGCATTAACTTGTTCGAAAGAAAAGTTATATGTCTGGAAAAGAGATAATGTCAAGGTAATAGGGCACCAACCCCTGTTAAAATGTTAGTGCCGTAACTGGATTAACCTCTTGGAGAATTTGTACCATTAGATACGCTTTAAGCTCGAAAGAGTTAAAGCGAAATAGTCCTTGTTAGGTCGAAAGACGCTTGGATTTACCATAGAATACAATTCTCTATAAGCACATGCATGTCTGAATTCCACATAATTCATAGCCAATAGAGACGTATAACTCATAAGGTGGACATAACCCCAACTCCCAATTCTCATTGATTAACATCTTACTAAACATTCTTCCTTTTTACTTTGCTATTCTCCGTTTTTACTTTGTTATTTTATTACACTATTGCACGCTACAAAATCCTCCCTTTTACGAGACTTTCACCAAAAGTCTACTAATCTTTGCTTACTTAGTGACCAGCTATTCCCTGTGGGATTCGACACCTAACCCAGTTGGGTTCTATATTTGATAGAGACCGCTTACACTCTTACGAGAGCTGTAGTTTGAGCGTTATAAAATTTTGGCGCCGTTGCCGGGGAATACTGTTGTCTAATAAGTTTTTAATAATTACTAGACCTTTTGGTCAAAGATTCTCGTACTTTACTTTTAGTTTTTGTTTTTGTTTTCTGCAGGTTTTTATCCAGTGCATACCCCATACTCGAAGTTCTGGTCAACCATTATTACCTTTCAATCCTGAACCACATCGTATTGGCAGAATAGAGGCTCAACAGGAAATTGAAAGAAGGGATGCTCAACAGGAACAGGCTAGACTAGCTGCTCTGGCCGTCGTTCAAGTGCATCAACAGAATATTGATAATCCTGGACGAGCAACAAATCCTGATGATGAGGATCTAGGTGATGATGAGTTACTAAACCCTAGGCGTGATGCTGAGATGGCGACACCAGCCAACAGAAGAGATCATCAAGCTAGGTTCAGGCCTGAACGCCGAGCCATACCATTCGATGATGATGATGATGATCTTGATGGAGCTGGTTCCACAGGAGCCATTATTCCTCCGCCATTGGCACCCGGAGCCAAGTTCAACATCACGAGCTCCATGATTCAGTTATTGCAACTCAAGGGATTATTCGGTGGACTAGCAGGCGATGATTCGAATATGCATCTGATCAACTTTATTTCTATATTCAAGTCATTTGACAATCCTGGCGTTGGACAGAATGCAATTCGGTTACGCTTATTTCCATTGTCTCTATCTGGGGAGACAACTCTATGGTTGAATGGGCTGACTCCAGATTCTATCACTAATTGGAAGCAATTAAAAGACGCTTTCCTAGAAAGATTTTTTTTGCCATCCAAGAGAGCACAATTGAGAGATGAAATCAGCAATTTTCGACAGCTTCCAACTGAAGCCCTCCACGAAACATGGGAGAGGTTCAAGAAGAAGCTTATGCGGTGCCCAAACCATCACATGACCAATGTTCACTTGATGGAGATACTATATAGATCCCTGAATTCAGTAACTAAACCTGTGGTGAATAATGCGGCTGGAGGATCATTTATGGACCTTACCTTTGTTCAAGCAAGTGATATGCTAGACCGGATGACGAAGCAAAGTAGGGTATGGCATACCAGATATTCTGAGGTAGCAAGCCCCACTTTGTCTATAGGCATGACTGCAGAACAAACGAGAAGAGACGAACAACGTGATCAAGATTTGGCGCACATGAAAACACAAGTGGATCTTCTTACAAAGCATCTACTATTAGGGAAGACCGAAAAAGTCAAAGCAGTTGCGTCAAAAAGAAGAGAGGAATCCGATTCTGAGGAAGAAGCCAACTACGTGAACAATCAGGGGGGTTTTCGAGGCAATGCCCAAGGAAACCAAGGTCAAAACTATTGTGATAATTCTGGAAACAAGGACTAGGATCAAGGTAGTTGGAAGAACAAGACTGACAGGAGTGGCGTGTTTATTCCTCCTGGATGACGAGAGGCCATTGCATCTCGTTCGGGAAATATGTCAATGGAAGATATGATGGCTAAGCTGTTCAAAGGAGTGGAAGCAACCAGCACGGGAGTAACTGAGGTAATAAATGACTTGGCCTCAATGAAGCAATTGGTTGACTCACATTCCACTTCAATAAGACAGCTGGAGCAACAATTGAGTCAAATTTCAGCTACATTAAATCAAAGAAAAGCTGGCACCTTACCTAGCGACACAGTGCAAAACCCAAGGAACAATGGAACATGTATGGCTATTACTACCAGGAGTGGTAAGGTGTTGGAAAATCCAGCCAAAGGTAGGCAAGTGGCTGACGATGTAGTAGATGTTGCCGAACCATAGGACACCAAAGAAGCTGAAGAAGGCGTCAATGACGTCACCCCCCAACGTCTACAGCCCGAAAAGATCACCAATCCAAAGAAAGAGGAAAAGAAAGTCGTGGAGAAAACTATTCCCATTCCACCACCACCTTTTCCTCAAAGATTAAATAAGAGAGCGGATGATACAAGGTTCAATAAATTCATGACGATGTTAAAATAGTTGACCATTAATGTTCCATTGGTTGAGGCGCTGGAACAAATACCTGGGTACGCTAAATTCATGAAGGACCTTTTAACAAAGAAGCGGGCAGTAAGCTATGAGCCGGCAGATAATATTCATCATTGCAGTGCAATTGCCACAAGGTCCTTAGTACAAAAAAAGGCAGACCCTGGTGCTTTCACTATTCCTTGCACGGTTGGATCGATGAATTTTGCTAAGGCATTGTGTGATTTGGGAGCAAGCATCAATTTGATGCCACTATCCGTCTACAGAAAGTTGGGGTTGGGCGACCCTACACCAACCAATATGCGGCTCGTGATGGCAGATAGGTCGATAAAATGACCTGTTGGTATTTTGAATAATGTGTTGGTGAAGGTTTCCACCTTCATCTTTCCTGCAGACTTTGTTATTCTGGATTGGGAGGTGAATTCTGAAGTTCCCATAATCTTGGGACGCCTTTTCCTCGCAACCGGAAGTGTGCTTATTGACATGAGAGCTAATGAGCTTTTATTTTGGTTGAATGACAAAGTGGTCCGTTTTGATGTATGCAAAGCAATAAAGCAGCCCGAAGATATGGATGTGTTCTCTGTAGCTAAAGTTAATTATAAGGATGACAAATAATTATCTGTAGAAAAGCAGCTTACTGATGAGTCACTATCTGATGAGCTACTGAATTTTGAGCGTGAGGAGGCTCAAGAACATGAAGAAACTATGTGTGCTCTAACAGAAATAGGGTCCTATTCTCATACTCCTAAACAGTCGAACCTTGATCTTAAGAATCAACCGTCACCAACAGCGAAGACTTCCATTAAAGAGCCACCGGTGCTAGAATCGAAAGAGCTCTCCAATTATCTAAGGTATGCGTTCTTGGGAAGTGGAAATACACTTCCTGTGAGTGTGGCGGATGATTTAAGTGAACAGCACGTAGAGGCTCTCATCTCTGCTCTGAAGAGATACAAGAGAGCTATGGGTTGGACTATTGATGATATAATTGGTATCCCGCCTGGGATATGTATGCACAAGGGTCATCTCAAAGAAGATTGCATGCCTACAAGTAAGCCTCATTGTCATCTGAATCCATTCAGAAAATGATCCACCATCTATCTCGATGAAGTCTAAGTAATCGAGATAGCTATGTCGTGCCGCGATAATAAATCAAGCGCTTGATGGGAGGCAACCCATTATTTTTAATTATTTTTGTTGTTTTTGTTTACTTAGGATTTTGTCGAGCCACGACCAAAACTAAGGCGCTTGATGGGAGGCAACCCATCGTTATAATCGTTTTTGGTTGTTTTTGAGTAAATGTAGGTGCAAGAGGTGTAAAAGAGGAGATTCGTTTCAAATTTCGATTTGGAAGTATTGCATGGTGAAGGTGGTAAGTAAAGAATGAAGAAGCAAACGGTTATGGGTTAGGCATTGATTATGAAAATATAGGCTAAGAACAAGGCAAGGCCTATGCAAATCTAGGCCACGAAAACGGCAAGGCCTATACTATGGCCTAAGCTCTCGGAGTCTAGAGTGCTAGCATAGGCGCTGCCTATGCTCAACAATGCCATAGCATAGGCGCCGCCTATGCAAAAGCATTTTGTCTCTGAATCTCATATACCATGGCATAGACGCCGCCTATGCCTAACAATGTCATAGCATAGGCACCGCCTATGCCCAACAATGCTTTGCAAAAGGCGCCGCCTATGCCAAGCATAGGCAAAGCACTAGGCGCCGCCTATGGTCACTTTTGGTCTCCAAATCCGATTCTAAATGGGTCAAAACCTGACCCAAGCTTGCCCTATAAATAAGAAATTTAGTATTAGACCAAAAACACATTGCAAATCCAACCTAAGCGCTGCCTACCTCTCCAAATCCTCTCAAAAATTTTCCTTTTGCTCTTTTAACTTTACAAGAACATCTTCCAAGGCCATCAACCAAGTAAGTACTCCTTTTTTCTTCTTTTATGTTCCGTAAAAACTACACTACTACGCCTATTATGAATTGTTAAATCTTGAAGTAGTATTGGTGAGTTGAATGTGATTAATTTGTTGTGATACAACTAAGTGAGGGAAAGAATACGTAAGAATGATCTTGACCTGTTTCCAACTTGTATTTAATTTTGATGCACTATCATACTTTTGCGGAATTGACATGGTCAAGATCATTGCATAATCTTGTCAATAGAACTCTTACATGTTGGAATAACTTGTGTATAAAGGTGAAAACCATGGTTGACTACAAACATACGAAATTGTGATTATTCCTAAAACTTGATCCAATCTATATGGAGTAGTCTTGCTCAAAAGATATATCAAACATGAAAGTATTGTCAAGATTTCATGAAGTATGACTGCACTGATTATATTGTTGGAATATAGCGCCTAAAACGTATATAGATGAAGTCTGAATAATCGATAACTTTCACTTCACTAGTTTGTACCAACAAAATAAGTGTGGGGTGGTGCCACTACTGCTTGTTTATCGATTGTATCCACCGAGATGAAGCTAACATGACTATTGTTTTAATCTCAGGTACACTGGCACCAAAAGAAAGACAAGGAAAAGAAAAAGCAACCACTTCACAAAAAGACAAGAAAAGAGGACGAAAAGATCAAGGAGAATCCTCCTCGCTGCAAATACCTCGCCGCATGTTTGGAATTAAATGGGTCCTAGAGGAGGAAGGAAAGAAGTGGTATAGGAACAATAAAGAGAAAAAATATGTTCATATGGAGTTGATACACAAGGAAAGCCTATCAAAGAAAGAACCTCGTATGTTGGCCAAGATCATGGCGTTACATCTTGATTTCATCTTCTGAGACATGGGAGAATGCAATCTCGATCTAACACGAGAATTCTATGCCAACTGGTCACCGAAAACTACAGGGAGTGAAGTAAAGATTCGGGGCCAAGTTCTGCAACTAAATGCGGAGTTCTTCAACTCCTTTCTGGGTTTTCCATCTGTTGATCCATCACCACTCAAAGAGTTGTATGATAGACCTCCGTACAGGTAAATTAGACACACATTGTGCGGAACAAGATCTATGGCACGATGGAGCAGACACAAGGACACCGGTTGGCACAACACCTTCCCATATGCTTCCTTGAATAGAGAAGCTCGGATATGGATGTGAATAGTCAACTCTTGTCTGATTCCAGGGACCCAGTACAAGAAGATTACACGAGATAGAGTGTGCTTGGTGTACGCATTTATGACGAATGTCCCTATCAACATTGGGGCAATTATGCGATCTACAATGGGAAAGGCCAGGCTACACAAGAGGCCCCACTTCAGATTTGGCAATCTGTTGACCGCAATATTGAGGAAGGAAGACATCGAAGAGGAACCGGCTGATCATAAGCTTCCACACAACCCAAATAAGGTTGACCTCACAAAGGTTAAAGATGCTGAAACCACGCATGGCGTCAACCTTACCACTGCAGAAAGGCATGCTTAGGATGAGAGTTTCTTTCGCCATCTTTATGGCATGACTCGGTTTACCATGATGAGCGGAGGTCGTGTTCCAACTAATTCAGAGCTCCAACAACTGGATTATGACTACCCAATGAATGAGCATGCAAGGCAAATATGTGGAGTGGGTGTGTACTTTGAGGAACCTCTTGATGACGATGTGCCAACTGATGATGATCGTCAAATGCCAGACTCCGACATGGAGGAGAACTCTGATGGCAACGACTCCAATGATGATTCCGACGAAGGGGGTATGACCCCAGACATAGAGGAGGAGTCCGACTAACCAGGTTCTTCTTATTTATTTTCCACTGAGGGCAGTGTGTCCCATCTAAGTGGGGGGTACTGGTATTTGCATGCTATACTTCCTTTTCTGCATTTGCATTCATTTATGTTTGTTTGTTTTGTTTTTTTTTAGTAGTTAAATTTTTTTTAAAATCTTTAACTTTGCATGAAATTGTTCTGATAGGCAGCATGGTATTACGACAAGAGTCTGTGATAAAATCATTACTATTGAGACGTTTAGGCTCTAATAGTGACTCATTGTGTGATAATTGTGTGGTTCAATTCCTTCATCTGTTGGGTCAAGAGTCTATACTGTTTCTAATAAAGTCGACCATGTGCCTTGTGTGTGTGAGATGATAGTATATTCTATGTTTATGGCTGATGCTAGAACTTGCCTGGTATGTATGTAAAGCGAAATAAAGAGTGTAAGTTTAGGAGATGATTTAGGCATTTCTTTGGCAACCTGTGATTGTTTACCTTCGTTTTACCTACCCATGGACATCTTCCTAGATAACCCCCTTTGAGACTTTAGACTATTTTCTTTGACAGCCTCATATGTAAGCCTAATCCATTTTTTTCAAGACCATAATTTGTTCCAAATTCCTAAGTGCTTTAAATAGTAAAGTCATGTGACAAAATAAGAGGAAATTGGGTGAGAGTAGTGCCTTAAAGTGAATTGGTACTTGAATTCATTATGAAAAGGAATGGTTATCATAGAGGCGTGTTATAAAAAAAGAGAAAAATGAAAAGGAAAATAAAAAGTTAATTTTATTCAAAATTGAATAACAAAAGAGGTGAGAAGGGGTGGTAGATTAAAAGAAAGTAGAAAGGTTATTTGAAAGAAAGTGTTAATGGCATAATGTGATGTATTAAAGCGCTTAGGAACATAGTCACTATTTCTGGCCAAAATAGTCCTACCCGTCCCTTAGCCTACATTACAACCTGTAAAAGGCCTATTTGATCCTAAGCTGAGCATTCTGGTATTTAGTGGAGCATTACACTAAGGGCAAGCCTATGGTCATCAGTTGCAACATATGAATTCTTTGTGAGAGTGAGAGCAAGGAAAATCTTATACCCATGTTTCGAAAAATAAAATACTTGTGAGTGATTATGGGTGATATATTGTGAGACACACATGGTTGATGAGTTTTGGGTAGTTGTGTATGATTCTTTGTGCCTTAACTTTTGGATACGAATTAACCATCATCACGAATCTAAGTTGGAGGTTGAATTGTTTCTAGTGGTGGTCAGAAAACTACTCTTTGTCAATAATTGTCGTGACTGTCTTGATGAATATTTTGTTTTGTTACTGTGAAACCCTAAGTAGATGTTTATACGGACATGATATTTTGTTCGAGGACGAACAAAGCTTTAAGTGTGGGGTGTTGATGATAGGCGTATTTACACGCCTAAAGTACTATAATTGACCCATATTTTATCTAAGTTTTGAGGACAAATTATATAATTCATGCACTTTTAGTCCTTTTTCCTGTAAGTGAGCTAACAAACATAATTAACAAGTTTTCAGGTATAAATGATGAAGATTTCAGCATTTTATGGATAACTTGACGCCCAAGGAAGCTTCACGAAAGAGTGGAAGGAGAGCTTGGACGCCTACGACAAAACGTGACGCATGGAAAACCTGTCCCGGGCAAAAACAGCATTTTCAAAGACTTTGGGGATCAGCAGTAACATAGTAGAATTAGGATAATGATGCAGTAACTTATTACGATTAGGATAAGTACGCAGTAGCCTAGTAGGAATAGGATATGGGTATTATAAGTACCCTATTTTCCTAGAGATTTTTATTCATTCCACAATACAATAATTCTTCAATTCCGAATCATTCTAATTCTTCCATTAATTCAAAAACTTCTACTTTTAATTCTTATTCTCTTCATCTTAAGTCGACTCTTAATTTTCACAACAAGAGAAACACTATTCTAAAAGGGAATTCACGCCACAAGCCATACCAAACCCTACTACACGTGAGATCTTTATTTTGGTATAATGATAATGTCTATTGTGATTTTCATTGCACTCATGAGTAGCTAAACTCCTATGTTGGGGTTGTGGAAGCCTTGTGAGATACTATCTATTGCTATGAATTTGTTAATTCGTGACACGTATGCTGCTTATATCATTATTCTCTTCATCTTAAGTTAAATTCTTGTGGTTGCAAACATATAGAATACACCAGTATAGCATTAACTTGTTCGAAAGAAAAGTTATTGTCTGGAAAAGAGATAATGTCAAGGTAATAGGGCACCAACCCCTGTTAAAAAGTTAGTGTCGTAACTGGATTAACCTCTTGGAGAATTTGTACCGTTAGATACGCTTTAAGCTTGAAAGAGTTAAGGTGAAATAGTCCTTGATAGGTCGAAAGACGCCTGGATTTACCATAGAATACAGTTCTCTATAATCACATGCATGTCTGAATTCCTCATAACTCATAGTCAATAGATACGTACAACTCAGAAGGTGGACATAACCCCAGCTCTCAATTCTGATTGATCAAAATCAACCAAACAATCCGTTTTACTCTTCTATTTTCTATTCTTACGTTATTATTTTGTTACTCACGCTACAATCCCCCCTTTTTACGAAACTTTCACCAACAGTCTAATAATCTTTGCTTACTTAGTGACCAAGTATTCTCTGTGGGATTCGACACCCAACCCAGTTGGGTTCTATATTTGACAACGACTTACACTCTTATGAGAGCTGTAGTTTGCAATCTACTAATAAAGTGAAAAGATTCTTGAGATACTTCTTAGGAATAAATTTCTTGAGATTAATGGTACCCTCAAAGGGAGTAAAACTTCAACTTGGTAGATTACCCTAATGTTGTTTATATAGGTTATTCAGTGGATAAGAAAAGCACAGTTGGAATCGTACACCTTATAGGATTATTTCTAATAACTTGGCCGACTAAAGAACAAAACTCAGTAGCTCTATCTACTGTTAAGGATGAGTTGTTGATGTTGGATTATGTTTTAATCAATTATTGTGATTTAAGTAACAGCTTATGGATTTTAGTGTGGACATGGGATGGGTTCCTATTCTTATACAAGTGGCATAAATTTTGCAAAGAACCTTGTACTATGGATAAGAACTAAACATAATGATATTAGACATCATTTTCTTAGAGACAATGTTGACAAAGGTTTTGTATCTATCATGTTCTGTTATATGTAAGATCAAGGTGCTGATATTCTCACTAAGGCACTTAGTAGAGAGCATTGTGAAACGAATAGATTAGAATTAGGGATGATTAATATTGCATGAACTACTTTCAATGATTGACTAGAACTGTTTATTCTTGGTTTGTCCTAAGCTAAAATTGTTGAATAATTCAATATTGCACATTGAGTTGTGTTTTCTAATTCCAAGATTTTTGACTTATCTGACAAATTGTGTACTGAATTATGCAGAGATACTGGATCATACGAGTATGTTGGCTATGATTTAAAACCTTCCAGGTATAATATTATCTTAATTATTTTTAAATTAGCATGATGAAACAACACAGTTTACTTGGTCCTAAAATAAATTAAATTTGTAACCGCCAAATTCCAAGAGTCCTTCTTTTCAAAAGGGAACTACCACCGCGTTCAGTATTCCCATCATTTCCTGACAAGTCCTTTCACATCAAAACTCTGTACCTATAACCATTACTCCTATACCTTTACATTTCAACTTCAAATTTTCTCCACCATTTAAACCAAAAATTTGCTGACCAAAATTTATCACCCGCACACTATAACTCTCTTTCTCTCACTACTAATGGCGTGTTTCTTTTTTTTACTTCAATGGAATATTCTTCGTCTTCTTTTGATATGTAAAAATCCCACTCATCCAGTGAATCACAATCCACTCAATTGGTGGTTCATGCTACTGCCAACGCCACTTTTCACATTCCTTCAAGCATCCCCATAAAATTCTCAAATTTTGCTGATTGGACAAACTCCCAAATCCCATTCTCAAGGTTTTCTGTTGATTCTCCTATCCTCCTACCTTAACTTTTGAGGTTAATAATGTTGTCCCTCTTCATATCAATGACACTGATGATATTCCCATTGCAAATTTGATCTCTTGAAAAGCCAAATCTCAATCTAAACAAAAACAATCTTTCACTCCCATCGTTGTCGATGAGCTTGAGGTTCCAATTGAACCACATTCTTTTTTATTTCACCTAGAACTCCTTACACTCGTAACAAAAAATGTCAAGAGAAGGCCTCTATGGCTGAGGCACTTTGAGCCAGTAAAAGAACTCGCTCTACTCCACCTGTTCCTTCCCCTTCCTCCTCCTCCCAAGATATATTACTTCGCTCCGTGAGGAAGGGTAAGTTAAAATATTGTATTCTAAAAACATCTACTTTTCAACCTCCTTCCTCCTCTCCCAAGTCAAAAAGAAAGTCAACTTCCTCTCTTCCATTAGAACACTCCAAGACTAAACCTTCTTCTTGCTTTAGAAAATGAGTCCCAACACGTGTTTTTTCAGACACATCTGATTCTGACACCACACATGTTGTCTCCCATGAGTCTGATGAGGACTTTGACATTGCAGAGATTCTTGAGCCTATTAATTTCAAGATAGATCACGTTCTGCATTTTCAAAAGAGGAAACTTGCTCGAGGTAGGGTAATGACTGATTTTGGAGGTCCTTCTATGGAAGTATTGTTGACCAAATTGGTTGCACAGGGGTGGACCAACTTGTTTCTTCAAGGAAATTCTAAAGGAAGTTTTGAAAATCTAAGGTTTATGAATTTTATACCAATGCAATTGAATGCGATGATCTCTTTTCTTCCTCTGTGAGAGGGGTGCTATCAATCTAGACATTGATGATGTGTCTAGGATCTTAGATATTCCATTAGGGGGTTGGGGTCATTATGTGAAGTTTGAATGGGCCCCTTTGGACAATCTTGCTTCTACTCTTGATTTTTCTAGAAAACTCTCTAGAAATCCCAATCTTTGTCATCGCCGAGTACTTAAGCATGAGATGTCCCCACTCCATCAGCTCTATTTCAATATTGTTCACAAGATGATAGTTCCTAGAAAAGAAAGACGCACTGAGGCAAACTTTCTTGATTTGAGTCGCATGGAACTCTTGGATACAGAAGTCAGAATTGAATTAACGATATAAAAGGATATGCTCTTCCTTATGATTTCTGGCTGGCACCAGTTTTTGAGGATTACTCAGTGCTTGTAAAAGTGTGGTCCTTGCAGACCACAAAGGATGTCATTAGCACAGTGGAACACATGGGCATACCTGTTTCTATGAGGAGTGCCTATACTCTTCTTCAAGGTGCAAGAAATGCTCTTGCTAAGAAGAATGTTGCAATTATCGCAGCTCAGACTAAACATGATGCTGAGAAAGCATTGCTTTAATCTCAAATTCATCTATTCAGGCTAAACTTGCTCGTGAGCAAGATAAAAATATGGAAATTGTTTGTAGACTGACCTGGTTTCTTTAATCTACTCTTTCTACCACTTTCAACCCTCAGAGCTTTAGGAATGTTGTTCTTAATGTTATAGCAATTTCTTCATGTTAATTTGAAATGATTATATAGTATTATTTTCATGACCAAAACTTGGGCCTAGACGTAATGGGCATCCTAATTCCAACCAAGACCAAGGACCGCCCCCTTAACCCAACCCAACCACCTTTCACAGCCTTGGATGAGCCGAATTTCTAGCATATAACAAGATTTCATAAATGCTATCATAAAGTATCTGGGATAGGGTCACAACCGTAACCGACCCAACCGTGTCTACCCGCACCAAACCAACCATCCATACCATACCAAACCAAAGAGAATATCCAAACATAATATGACAATCAAACCCACAATGTAGTACGATAGAATAACCAACAATATCATCCAATGATGGCAGCCCCAACACCAATGCCAATGCTAAGGCAGACACTAATACCGATCCCACCCATACCAACCCCCGAAAGTACCACAAAGCCTCTATCCAAAAGAATACAAATATCGATTGGGACATGCTCCCAACTATGGACAAAACCAATGTCCAAAACAAAAGTAAAATGTCTAAGAGAATCCATATCATGAAATGGAGCCTTTCAGAAATATGGAAGCTCACCACTTCAATCCAAATGAAGTACCCGAGTCAATCACTATGTAGGAGGAGTCGAACGGTCGGTTCCTGCATAGCACGGATATATAGCCGCTAGTAGATAGGTTTGCAAATGACTGCTAGCATGTATCACAAGATAAGGATAAAGTAATGCCATTAAAACAATCAAGTAAAACCATCCATGATTCATATAACCGGACATATATATAAGTTCCGGGAATGAGAATCTAGATTTACCATGCATTTGAAACCTTTACCTGGGTTGTGTAACCTTATTGTTTAACCATACCCATGGGTCGTATGGGTTCAGTTTCTCCCACTGAAAGAGTCCCAGTGCATCTATCCATATGATCAGGAAATATCTCATGGGATGACTAGTACATCCCTCAAATATAAAATGTGACACTGACACATGGCCATCGAAGATCCCTCGTATCAACAAATATAAGTTTCTAGTTTTGGTTCCCCCGAAACCTCCACCTTCCATGACTTAGTTACACAGCCCGCCATTAATGCCCAAATTAAAAACCATGTCTAAACAATCCAATTACCATTTATTAACCAAGGTTGATTATTCGTGGTATCGTCATACCAACCATACTTGCAAGATTTATTCATAGCCAAGCCATTTAGGTTAAGGGGACTCTCAAGTGCCCTTTTCGTTTACCATATTAACCTCTTGGGAGACTACCATGTTCTCCACAAGCATAACCAATTAGTATTTAACCTTTGTAAATCATTTCAACCATTTATAGTTTCATATATAAGTTGGAAACAAGCACGAGTTCCATTTAATAAAGTCAATGCAATGAACATATCTTTATAAGCATTGTATCAAATATCTTGGGGACATAATATATCCAAAGACCATTAAACCATTACCATGCAATCCAATTGACCAAAACCATCATTGATGCATATAAAAGCATAATTAAACCATAGGAAACCATAACCAACCCATTATAAACAAAACCCCTAACTAATAGTTTAAAACCATAAACTATGCAATATTGAAACCATGAAAACATCCATAAAATCCATGCCTTTTTAGAAATAATAAGTAGGGAAGAGACACATGTATTAAACAAATAAACGTGATGGAAAAAAATCACCAAAGCAAGCCCTAAGTTGAAACCCTATCTGTCTTGCCCCAAAAGCTCTTGAGAGAGTTATGATGTGTTTTAAAATAGCTTTCTAAGTATTAATGAATAGAATAATAGGGTAAATAACCTCTTAAGTGTATTAGAAGTCATGGGTTATAATTAGGGTAAGTAGGGAAATATCCAGAATAACCCCACTTAAGTCCCTTAAAAACCCATCACAGGGATACGACTGACCCTCTTACGAGTCGTACCCTTCCTTATGATTGGTTTCCACCAGTCGTAGCCAGGCCTTAACCTTTGGATCAGACACTATTGAGCATATGACTTATCCGACCAAGTCATAACCTCAGCATACGATCCGTACCAATGATCCGTATCCCTAGCAGAATGAATTACCAAGAGGATTTAACACTGCCCACCATACGAGTTACCGATATGACTCGTATCAATCCTTACGACTCGCACCCCTAAGTTGTGACCATTCCAGTGATCAAAATCATCCCACAAGCTAACACTGGTCAGCTTAAGGTAGGACCATACCACTCATACCCCAGCATACGGCTCATACCCTAGAGTCCTCTTAGGTACGAAGAATGGATTTCAAGGAAAATTTCTAGGGCCAAAACTCAGGTTGTATCATTCTCCCCCACTAAGAACATTCATCCCCGAATGATGGATAAGGTAGGGGTAAACACACCCAGATTCATTTGAATTATCAAACATATTCGCAACTTTCATCAAAAATCGGAAACAAAGAGGCAAAGATACTAATTTTCCTTTAACAAACTCAGAAAATAAAGATGTTTTCAAGAACATATACCTTTCGCATGAATACCAAGCGCTAAAGACACAAATTTCACCACCCCACACACAATCTAGGACTTTTGTAATAGTCCAAAGGAAGTCTAGGGGAAATCAACCATTAAAATCCATGAAATAAACTCAAGTTAACCTTTAGAACGGTTGGAGAGATAATAGAGAACCTAAGTAACTGATTGGGGGAAATTATGGTGAAATGTGATGAAAACAATCTGGTTTTGACGTAAAAAAAAAGGCTGCCAACGCCTTGGCTTATGACCTGCCAAGACCCAATTTATGTTTTTGGTCCATACGATATTAGTAGGCAGGAATTGCCTTATTAAAATGGTCATAATTTTTAACTTAAATAACATAAATTTCATTAGTTTACTCCTTAATTATTTTTTTCTTATTTAATTTTTTTCTCTTTTGAATTTTAATTATTCATATACATAATTAAACGCCGATATACATTACTATTTATATATGTGAACTAACTAATTTAACTGTAATAAAAAAAATATTTACATTAAATACATAACACAATTAATTATATACTTATGGAATTGTGATTAATGGATCCTTTAAATTTAGGAACAACTTTTCAATTTTAAAATTTTGAAACACCAAATCAATTTCAACGATTAGAATTAGAAATTGAGGAATCCTGATTTGATTTCGGCAATTGCATCTGAATTGCATCCCCTGTAATAATATACATTGCAAATCAATAGTAGTTTAATATACAACAAAACTTTAAAAAAACTATTCCAAACTTGAAAACATAAAACTATGCTTAATATTATAACATCAACAAACCCAGTGTATTCCCACAATGCTTAATATTCATGCATAATATTTTTTTCCTATACATAACATTGCTATATTTCAACAAATATATATATAACAGAATTACACTACTAGAAAATATTAAATTTCCGACGGCCAATGTAGTCGAAAAGTGCTCAAAATTTAAGGTATTTTCTACTACTTTCCGACTACTTGTGGTAGTCGGAATATAGCTTATCGAAAAATCACTTCCGACTACTGTAGTCAGAAATTTCCAACTACTTTAGTTGGAAATCGAGTTAGATATTTAATAAATATTTATTTAATAATTATAAATATACCAAATACTGTATTCAAAAATTTAATAAATAATTATTTAATAAATTTAATTATTTCGACTACTGTAGTCGAAAATTTAACAAATAATTTAATAATTTAAATTATTCCGACTACTGTATTCAGAAATTTAATAAATATTATTTAATTATTTTAATTATTTTAAATACTGTAGTCAGAATTTAATAAATAATTATTTAATATTTTAATTATTCCAACAACTGTAATCAAAAATTTAATTATTTTAATTATTCCGACTATTGTAGTCGCAAATTTAATAAATAATTATTTAATTATTCCGACTAGGGTAGTCGAAATTTCATAAATAATTATTTAATAATTTTAGTTATATCGATTACCGTAGTCAAAAATTTAATAAATAATTATTATTTGATAAATAATTATTTAATAATTATTATATTGCATTAGCTTACACTATTTTCAGATTATAAACAATAACTAATGTAATTTTCACAATAGGATCAAACACAACAAAAAATTATAAATTCAATCAATTTAAACCATTCAAAACAAACATCAAATCAAATAGTTTAAACATCTAAATATCACAACCAAAAACAAGAACAATAACTACAATCTAATTATCATCAGATTCATTATCTTCCTTGTCATGAAATAGTTGCGGCATGTGCTTCTTAACCAACTCCTCTAATTTATCAAATTTAGCAAACCTAGCATCGTTAGTTGCATATTTCTACGTCAATTCCACAATTTGCTTTTTCATTGCTTCCATTTCTTCAACAGTTTGCAAAGTAGAAGAGGAGCTGGGAAACATCGAAGGAGTACTCGGGGATTGGAGAAATCCTATCCCGTAGGTTCTACCTTTCTTTGGACCACCTACCACAGTTGTCCATATATCATTTATCTCTACAGGTGATAGTTGGACCATGGTACCATCCTCTGAAGTAGGTTGGGTTTGACGCCACTCTTCTATGCTTTTTTGAAATTCTTCCTGAAAGAAAAAGTATTTGTCAGTACGTAAATAAGCAAAGTTGAGTAATAAAAAAATAATGTATGTAAAAGTTATTATCTTACATATGCAACCCTAGCACGCGGTTTGACCCAATCTCCTCTTGTACCGTCCTTGCTTTTCTTTCTATGCGTATCTTCGTAGACCTCAAGATAAGGGCGCTCTTTTCCCCTATTTTCATATTCCTGCAAAATTAGATGAATATGACAATAGTGCTAATTATGATTATAACAATGGTGTCAAAAACAATGCTGAACTAAGTTTAGATGATCCTACCAGTTGTGCTGATGGTGCTGAGTCATAAAACAAGATTAATTTCCAAAGGTTACTAACAGGTTAGGGGTATTGATTTAATTGAAAAAGTTTGGTATGATAAGGTAAGTATTAAATTACAATATTCTTAAAACATATACTACTTACATAAAACCTAAGGTTAGTTCAAAGATTAACCAAGATATTGTTTCTTGATTATGCCACTTTATTGATTCCAAAGACCTTTGTGGTATTGCTTTACAGCGTGGCATGTTGTAATGGTGTTAAGTGAAAATGGAAGTGAAATTCTGCATAAACATTGGACTGGTTTGCTGACTTGAAGGCGGTACTTAGCTGGGTTTGGTATTACTCCACTCTTCATTGAAGTGCCATGGTTTTACCGTTGTATATGTATGACTTGAAAATAAACATCACTTCATAATGAATTTGGGAAGTTTGACAATTAAGGAGTTACATACTAGTACTTATTTTCATTTGTTTTTTGTTCTTTTTCTCGAAGATGGATCTTACAACTAAACCGCTGCATGAAAACTTATTTTCCAAACATGCATAATTAGGTTGTTTAAAGAAATAAATGTTGATATTTTGATGGTTGTGGTATTGCTGCATCTGGATGCATATAAAAACTTTACATCAAACTCAATAACTATGTTTCTATTCTGAAGAAAGGGAGTCAAATTTAGGATGAATCAAATTTGTTGTTAGGATTAATTTTTGATCCTATGTTGTTAGAGATTTTTAATTAATATTCACTAGAGTTTATTTTCTGAGTAATGTTTCTAAAGAAAAATAGAGAAGTTCTAAAAAGTTATTCATTGCCTAATATCTTAGAGAGGGCATTTGGTGTAACAACTTAGTAATTTAGGCACTAGGCGTGTAATTTAGTTGTCCTAAGTTCTTGTATACAACTTCTTGTTACACATTACACATTATATCACCAGGCTTTTCCCTAAGGTGATCAACGTTGTCTGATTAGCTAGGAAGTTGGAGATCCCTGAAAACACTTCTTTTTTTAGTGTTATCTAATCATGTTTTATTTAATCATGTTAAATTACAGCAGCTGTGCAGAACTAGCTAATGAATATATTAAGCCCCATCATTGTAGATTCGTGGAATTATTTTAAACGTTTAAAATTCAGATTGCATAAACAAAATAATTAAAGTGACTATATGTATGCCTTTATCATCATTCATCAGTAAATGCACAGCAGACTTCATTTGGGCCAAGAAGTTTGAGCATCTTTCACCTAAATAGACTATGGGTTATTAACTCTTCATCCAACAACTAGTCTTCTCCTGGTCTCATCTTAATAGCCCTTTGCCCAAACTTATCACGTAATTTTAGACACTCGAACTATTTTTACTTTTGAACCTCCTGTGTGCAATGAGACACCCATTTCAAACTCTCTATTTTCCTTTACCCGTTCCCTCCTCGCCCTAAATTCAGGAGTATCCTATTTTACCAAGAACTGGTCCCACACATCATCATTCATCCAACTAGATTTTTTCAAGTTCTTTTGAGCCTCATGTAAGTATTCTTCGATCCGTAGAGATGCTTTAAACTTGAAAATGCATTGTATTTTATTTTTATGACAAGAATTTCATGCACACTTTGTCTGCAGAATAGTTTAATATAAAGTCATCAAATAAGTTGACGGATACAAAGGTAAATTCATCATTGATATCATAATGAAATGTTAAATTCTTTGATTTAGATTATACTATAAATTGGTTCCTCATAAGAACTCTGATTTCGAGTTTAATCTCGTTCCAACTACCCCACGGCTTCGTGTAAAATAGTTTAATTGTTTCTATAATCATATGTCCGCCGCTACATGCGGGAATGAACCTGCAATAAAATTATATTAAATTATCTTATCTTTCTAAAATTTTAAAAATTACAAAAAAAACATAAGGTTTACTTACCCATTAGCACCATCAGGGGAAATAATTAGCCTGCCATTGCCGTCATATTCTACTACCTCTTTAAATCTCAAAATCAGGGAAGTAGGTGTTGTGGCATTAGACGCTGTAGAACTATCAATGGATGGCGATGTTGATGTGCTAGAACCTCCAATTCTTAATCCATAAAGGCTAGGTATGGATGATGTTCAAGGTACATATGAAGAGCTACTATGCAGACTATTATAGGGAGAAGAGGGCTAGAACTGGTGGGGCAGTGGGGGCATAAAAAATGTATTTGGTAGTGAAATATTTGCCCTTAGTGGAGGAAGAATATTTGTAGTAGCTGGTAGAAGAGTTGTGGCAACAGGTGGTGGTGGTGCTGCTGTATATTAACCTGTGGGAAGATTATTAGTTCCTTTCTTACCTTGCTTACTGTCTATTACCATGACCTTTTAATGCTATTGATTTTCTTTACTAAGCACCTGGAAAAAACAAAACCACAATATAACAACATAAACAACAGATTCAGCAAATGAGTTACAAATATATAATTACTCATACAGGAGCTAGCTATAGTAAACAATAGACAGCAAGAGATCAAGGCACCATCAAAGAGTTGGAGTATGAAAAATAAGTCCTTCACAAATATATAATAAAACTTAGGATACCTTAAACTAAAGATACATCTAAGAAAAAAAAAAGCTAAATTCATTTACTAATAATAGTACTCCATCTTTTTCTAATCAAACAACAAACATGAAAGCAGGCCTCAAGAAGAAAAAGTTTGGCTGCTATAACTAACCTAGGCGTTATCCTGAAGTTAATTATCCTGAAGAAAAAAGCCTGTAACCTAATTATCCTGCATTTCATAGCTAATTCTGAAGTTAGCCATCTATGTCAATTGATTCTCTCTCAAATCAATAGTTAATAATTGTCCAGTTAGTTGAAATACTAGCATCATCTAATCAGAATTTATGCAACTATCAGGTCAGCACAAATGCCAATTGATTATCTCTGAAATCATTATTTGTGCAACTGTCAAGTCATCATCATCAATTTATGTAATTATGTTTGACTTGTATTCAGCTTAGAAGGATTAAAATTTAAGCAGATCTTATCCCTACGCATTGAGAGATAGAGAGGTTGCATTTGATAGACCCTTAGCTCAAGAAAAACCTTTTCAAAGCAGCTCGGAAAAGGAATAGTGGAAGCGAAAAACAATGGCAAGATACTATAGTAAAAAAAATTAAAGCATCATAGGCCAAGTTCTTTTTTACATTAACTCAGCTAAATCAAGCAAAATGAGTTTACTTAAAGTATTTCAATAAGGTAAGCAGCAAACTGAGAAAGGAAAAAAATAGGTTTAAGCATATCCTTTGCATTTAGTCAAGGTGCGTGAAAGCTCGCTTGTACACCATGTTATCAAACTAAAAAATTGAGATGGAGTAACTCTCTTAAGCTTGTCTTCCAACCTGAAGAAGGATATTATGGTGCCTCTAACAAGATTAAGGCATAGCAGATGGGTTTCAAGATATATTTGACTTACATTTTTTACCATGTCTGCTAATTGGTATTAGTGGTTTGATACTTGGTCTTATTATGGTAATGCAACGGACATGGAGCAAGCCTGCATAAAAATAGGGACCTAATCTTTCTTTTTTCTGGGGTGTCTCTAACAATCCAACTAGTTTTCTTAAAAACTGGTCATCTAGAGTCCATGCAATTTAATTTTCAATCCAATGTTCCAAACAGTTAAAGTAAAGGTTGGATAATTCTGAATCAACAAGTCAATGCTTGTCTTTTTTGTCAGTTTCCGATATTTAATAGTCAAAGCTTGTTAATAATTCAATATTAACTGCTAATACATAGAAAACTTGAAGGCAAATAACAAAATGCATGTATGAAAGGAGGAAGCAATCTGATTCCATATGATGTAGATAGAACAAGCATACAAATGAGTCCAGTATAATAAGAAAATGCAACAAGACAAGCAAATCATGTTGCATAGTTACTGGAACTACAAATGTTAACAAAGAAAAGACACTATATTGTCAAGAAAAATAACAAAAACAGTAGCTAAAATATAGTTCAAAACCTTATTACAACACATTACTACTATTAATAACAACTCAATCCTCGTCGCTTGTTTCATAGTCATTCATCAATTCTTCCTCATTACTTGTTTCATATTCATTGATCGATTCTTTCTCATCACTTGTTTCATTTTCATCAAGTAACTCTTCCTCACTTATTTCATTTTCATCAGTTGAATCTTCCTCGTTATTTTCCCCGAATGTTCCTTCTCTATAATCTTGAACATTCAATCTAAGTTCAGAAGGATCACATTCATCATATAGGCCTTCGTGCTACAACTCACCCACTAATTCATCATCCACCCTTTCTTCAACACTTGAAATATCATTCTGATATGCTACATCTAATGCATCCTCCAATACAACTCTACCCACGGGCTTTGTTTTTACAACTACCCGCCATGCAGATTTATTCTTTTTCAAAGAATAAGGAGCGTAATACGCTTGCTTCATATTTTATGCAATGACAAATGGATCATAGAGTCCATGCTCCCTTGTATGCTTAATTTCAACTATTTTGTACTGAAGGTGAACCTTTGTACCTAACCTAGGCGTAGGATCATACCACTTACACCAAAAGAGAACCAAGTTTTTCTTCAGCCAACCAACATGATAATCGAGTTCTAAAAGCCCGTAAAGCACACCATAATAATCAACACCGCCATCACCTTTCACCCAAACCCCACTATTGTTGGTTTTCTTGCCCTTAGAAAACTCTTCTATATGAAATTTGTACCCATTGATAGAGTACTTAGAAAACTTTCTGACTTTAGCATCAGGTCCCCAAGCTATATCACGTAAAAATTGGCTATTTGGGTCATAATTAGGTGGATTATGAACCTATAAAAAGTTTTAAAAAAAAAGTAAGAATTTAAATATACATGAGATTGAAAAAAAGTATAAATCGTGTTAAATATTTAAGTTACAATTACATATTCTCTAAACCACACTGAAAACATAGGATAAACAGCAGCATCCCCGTATAAAGCCACGAAGTAGCTGTCCGACAAAGTTTTAACTTTCATTAGTTGAAGCTTAGATAGACCTTGAATGATTGTCCTTAATATAAATATACTCACTTATAAAAAGGCAGGACCTCAGGAAAATTTAATAATACATGTGTTGTAGCTGACTTAAGCTCCTCCTCATTTAAATATCGAACTGGACCACCTTTCGAACTTTTTTTACCTGGTTGATTGAATATTAAAAATGGTGATGCCAAAGGATTTGTATTGTCTCCATCATCATGCCTATTAGGTTTGTTTCTCAGACATGGTACATCATGTTCAAAATAATATGAACAAAACTAAGAGGTCTCTTTAGCCAAATAAGCCTCACATATTGATCCCTCAATTTAGGATCTATTTTTTATGGTCCACTTACATTTGCCAATAGTCCTGCATAGTATGATCTTTTAGATGAAATAATGTTCAATTAAAACACATAAAGGTAAATGTTAAAAGTCAATACCTCTCAAAGAGATACATCCATCGACACTGAACAGGCCCTCCAAGTCGTGCCTCTTGCACAAGGTAAATTGGAAGATGCTCCATAACATCAAAAAAATAGGAGAAAAATTTTTTGACAACTTGTTTAAGGTTAAGTGAATGTTGATATCCATCAAACATAGGTTCTCCTACCTTAATGTGTTAGAACATAAATCTTTTAAAAATAAGCTTATCTCTGTTATGGGCTTCCAAATTCTATCGGGCAATGCACAGAATGCAATAGGCATCAATGACTCCATAAAAATGTGACAATCATGGCTCTTCATAGAAGTAAACTTTCCTTCCTTCATGTCAATACACCTAGAAAAATTTGACGCATATCCATCTGGCATTCTCAAATTGTTAACCCAATAACAAATCACTCTTCTATCCTCCAAAGTGAATGCGTAACTAGCCTTAGGCTTCTAAATCTTATTGTTTAAGTATGTCAGGTACAGCTCACTGCATCGATGATACTCTTTTAATTCCATCCTGGCCTTCAAGTTATCTTTTGTTTTGTTACTTATAACCATCACAGTGTTAAACAAGTTGTCAAAGAAGTTTTTCTCAATATGCATGGGATCCAGATTATGAGGCAGAAGATTATCCTTCCAATGATCTAACTCCCAAAATATGCTTCATTTAGTCCAGTTATGTGTAATACCATAACCAGGTATCCTGTGTGGTGGAGACTCTGTTACCTTAGGCAGATTCCTCACTCTATTCCAAATTTGTTCTCCTGACAAAATTGGCGGTGGTTCCTCAAAATCAGTCTTATTCTACATAAAATCACTAGTATTTCTCCTAAACTCATGTTGCATTGGCAAGAATCAACGGTGACAGTCAAACCATGAGTTTTTACCCCTATGTTTCAAAGTAAATGCTTTTGTGTCTTCCATACAACAAGGGCAAGCTAACTTGCCCGCAGTCGACCACCCAGACATTATTCCATAAGCAGGAAAGTCATTTATAGTCCACATCAAAGTAGCACGCAATCTAACATTTTGTTTCATTGATACATCATATGATTCCACGCCTTCATGCCACAATAAGTTTAACTCATCAATCAAGACTGCAGGTATAAATCAATCAAAACTTATGGATTGCGAGGACCTAGAATTATGCAAGTTAGAAATATATACTGACTTGTCATACACAATTCAGGCGGGAGATTATAAGGAGTCACAAACACTGGCCAACATGAATATGGTGTAGCTGAGATAGAAAATTGAGTGAATCCATCAGTAGATAATCCCAACCTAATGTTTCTTGGTTCACTAGCAAAATCAGGATACACACTATCAAAATGCTTCCATGCTTCTCCATCTGAGGGATGACATAAAACACCAGGTGGTCTTTTATTTTCATAGTGCCATCTCATATGAGGGGCAGAACTCATTGATGCATACAACCTCTTTAACCGTGGTATAAGGGGTTAGTAATGCATCAACTTCACAGGAACTTTCTTCCCTTTGGCATGTGTGACTTTCTTATAACGAGGCTGATTACAAAATTTACAATGTTCTAAATTTTCATCTTCCTTATAGAATAACATGCAACCTTTCTCGCAACAGTGAATCCTCTCTGATGAAATTCCTAACTTAGAAACCAACTTCTTTGTTGTGTAGAAATCTTTAGGTAATTCAAGTTTATTTGGGTTAAGTTCATTCATAAGTCAAATGATAGAGTTCATGACCTCTTGAGAAATAGAATAATTTGATTTAATACTCAGTAACCGAACGGCAACAGATAACTTGGAATGCACTGATCCTTCATACAATGGATGACTAGTTTCCTTTAACTGTTCGTAAAAGTGATTAGCCTCATCATTTGGTTCATTTTGAGCCCCTAAGTGTGTCCCAAAAGCATCCCTGACCATCTCACTATATCATGAACTTTCAACATTATTTTCTCTTGTTGGACTTTCAACATAATTCTAAAAAGTAAAATTATTAGCAGCACTACTCTCTCCATGAGCTGTCCACACAGTATAATTCAACATAAAACCCTTCCTATAAAGATGTAATGTAACATCATTTGGACTCAATAACTTGCAACACTTACAATTCCAACAAGGACACCTAATTGTCCCTTCAATAAGAAAATCATTAAGTGCCATTGCTTTAGCAATAAATCCAGCTACCCCAGCTTTATATTCCTCCCTCAACCCCGCACGGTTAGGATAAAGTCTATTATACGTCCATGTACGATCTTCATTTTCCATCTACACAAGAACGACAATAATAATAATAGAGAAGAGAAACAAAAACAAGAGAAACAAAATAATAACAGGGTTGTTTAGTGATGCTACTATACAGTGAACACAAGGAGAAAACTAATTAAGAATCAAAACTGAAATATCTAATTAAGAATCAAAGAATTACAATCATCTCATCATAATTTATATCGATAGTTATCATGACGACATATTTTTCGCATTATTATTATTTCTCACTCTATATATATACATATATTCTTCTTGAAAATGAAAAAGAAATAATTTGTATATGATACACCCAAAACTCAAGTTGAGTAAATTTCAAATATATATTTCAAAGAAAAATCTTTGACAATTTAATTTTTTGAGCAAGTTTACTGAGTTTTATTCACTACGATAATAAAGCTAGAAAGCTATCTTCTTGCCAAATTTAAACTGAAGCTCATTGTGGGAAATGGGAAGTACAACTGGAGCTCACTGTGAGAAGTGGGAAGCACAACTGAAAATGGAGAAGAAGACTACTAAGAATGACAATGAGGCTTCGAGAAAAGGCAAAAATTCTTACTTGTTGAGAGAAAAAGCAAAAATCTTCTTTGTTCTCTACAGAATAACTAAAGAAAACATAAGTAAATTTGTGTTAGAAACAAAAATCATAAGTAGAAGCAAATCTGTCTTAGAGGCAAATCACACCTCTAGGCAGCTTCCAACATAAAAATGTTGTGGTCGTCGGCACCATTATGACTCCACCAATTCCACCGTCGTTAAATCACAGATTTAGGCCATGGTCCTAAACAGCAATAGCAGCAGCTACAGTTAAGGCAAAAGTGACTCTTGGGCATCATTAATCTGCTTCAGTTCCATCATAAACCAATAATTTTTAGTTTTATATCTTGAGAAGGAAAAATAAATATACTTCTCCAATCAAAATTTCCAAACCATCCCCCTTTCCACTACCTTACTTAACTCTAGCAGTAGAAACGCAATAGAAACTAATCAAGTCAAGAGTTCTCCATTATACAGTGATAGCAACCACTATACACAGGATTCGCATGACTCCACCAGCTACAGAGCTACATGCCTATATATGTGTTCAGCAGATAGGTTATCCCAGATCACGTATTTGTTCTTGTAACAATTGCAGGCCAAAGCATAAGCTCCAAGGAAGGGCCTGGACAATTATCGATCAATAGCTCTAATACAACGGGGGAGCTTCCCTACACAATAAGCTAGGTTTCCTTACACTAAAAGTAAAAAAACAAACCAAAGGATGAAAAAAGTGTCACTTATATTCAAGGTTTCAGGTTATCTATTTTGAACAAAATGCCTTTCCTGAATATGATGTTTGATATTTTACAAATCTTGTGAGGATCCCTCTTAAGTTGAATAAGCTTAAGGAACCATGCAAGGTCAGTGAAGAGCCAAAATGATGCGAAAAGCAATTAGCTTCAAGTAAAGAAGTGGTAATGAGCACTAAAAAAGTGAGAATGAAGTTTCTGTCCATAGAAAGAAATAAGAAAGAAGATACTGCATTATCCAACTTATGCTCAATGCCATTCAAGTAATATAAAAACATTCCTTTGTACTTCTGAATAAAAGCTACATAGAAATTTGCATATGATTCATCAAACACCAAATTGCATTGTAATATTGATTTTTGACAACACATTATGACAATCAACTTAGTTAAAGTAATATATATAGGATCTATGGCAGGATTCCGATACATGACAATATGTTGCAAGGGAAAAAAAAGACACACAAAGCAAGATGCAACTCAGATGGTTAGTAATCAACTCTTAAACAGTAATATCTGTCAGCACACATGAATAAAAAATATTTCTTGTAATAAATGCTTTCATCGAAGAAACATATGGTCAGTATGTATGACTACACTTCTACATAAAAGCATAATAATGAAATAATAACAAGGCATAATACATAGGCAGTGTGATACAAGATCCAATTCACAACAAAAGAAACAATCGACAATAAGAGTAAAAAGATGTCAACAACAATGCTAGTGAATCGAAATAGGCCACACACGGCTTCACTAGACTTCAAGATGAACAATAACAAGAAGATAACAACAATAGTGAATCGAAAGAGCCCCACACGGCTTCACTATGTTGCAGATTAGAACATTAGAATAAATCGAACAAATCAGAGATCTAAGTTAATATTACCAGTCTTCATTGGTGGGTAGTGAAACTCATTGAAAATTCAGAAAATTAGGGTGTTGTGTCTAGATATTGAAAAAACTAAAAGGATACATGCCAACACCAACACAGATTCACATATTTTAGACATGCCAAAAATGAGATTTCATGTAAAGCGCCTAAACATAAATTCACAGATTTAGCCAACACCAACACAGATTCATAGATTTTTAAATTTCATAAATTGTTGTAGAAAATAGAACAAATTTTTACCGTGAAGATAGGAATTTCTTGATTGACCTTCAATACTGTTGCTTCACCACCATCGTTACTACCCCACCGTCATCAATTTTTGAGAGAGAACAATGAACGTCGTCAAGTTCAGGAACCCTTGAAGTACAAACTGAGAGAAAGAGATAAAGTACAAACTGAGAGAGAGATAAAGTAGAGAGTGAGAGAGAGACGTCGTCGTCGCCGTTACCACTCGACCAATGTCGCCATTGTTGTCGCTGTCAAAGTAGAGAGCGAGAGGAGGATTAGAGAGTGACAGAGAATTGGGAAAGTGGTTAAGAAAGAGAGGGTTATAGACTATATATTAAGATTTCCGACTATTTCAGTCGGTAACTAATTTAATAAAATTAATTATTTAAATTTTTTTTTAATACAATGGTTGGTTATATATAATATATTTAATTAATTAAATATATTTCCAACTACAGTAGTTGGAATTAAATATTGTAAATTTTATTATTAAATTATTTTATTTTTGTATAAGGGTCTGAGTATATTTTCATGATTTATTTATCTATCTATTTATATTTTTCCGACTACAGTAGTCGAAAAAACATATTTAGTAATTTATTTAAATAGTTATTTAATTTTTGTATAAGGGTCTAATTATATATTTAATAATATATTTATTTAATTATTTCAATTTCTGACTATAGTAGCTGGAAATAAATATTTTATAATTTATTTAAATATTTATTTAAATTTTGTATAAGGGTTTGATTATATATTAAATAATATATTTATTTAATTATTTAATTTCCGTAGAAGGGAATAATTATATATTTAGTAATATATTTATTTTATTATTTTTATTTCCGACTACAGTAATCGAATATACATTTTCCGCAATTTGCCACCAACATTCTGAGTATATATTAGTAATTTAATTATTTATTTATTTATATTTCCGACTACAGTAGTCGGAAATACATATTTAATTATTTATTTAAATAATTATACTTATATTTTCGACTATAGTAGTCGGAAATAAATATTTTATAATTTATTTAAATAGTTATTTAATTTTTGTATACGGGTCTGATTATATAATAATATATTTATTTAATTATTTTTATTTTCGATGACAATGGTCGGAAATTAATATTTAATAATTTATATATTAATTATTTAATTTTCGTACAAGGGCATGATTATATATTTAGTAATATATTTATTTTATTGTTTTTACTTTCGACTACAGTAGTCGAAATATACATTTCCCGCAATTTTCCTCCAAATATTCTGACTGTTGTAGTCACAAATACTATCGTGATAATATTTTGTAAAAAATAAAAAAAATACATTTTCCGACAGAGGTAGTCAGAAATTTCCGACTACTTTTTTTAGTCGAAAAATAGGGATTTTCTGGTAGTTTTATGTATATGGGTTGATTACATAATTGTGCTATGTATAACATTGTTAATGCATAACATATACATAACTCTGTAATGTATATGTGCTAAAATAAATAGCTCATTAGTGTTTGTTTTCACCATATATACATAACAAATTTAATGTATATGGGCTCATTTACATAATAAGGTTATGTATATGGGATGGAGTAACAACAAATCTCGAACGATTGCCCCCAAACATATACATAAACACGATATATATTGGTGAAGTTAACAACACTGATGCTCCATAGCATGTATATGAATAAAAAATTAAGCAAAATAAACAAATCCAGTTATTAAATGCTCTACCTTATGAACATGGGTCGTGATGTTCGCTCCTGGCTCCAAACCCTTAATGTCACCTTTGGCAATAGCGATTGTGGTATTGAAAGATTGTTCAACGTCGTCCATTGATACTATTGAATTAAACCTAAGTCCAATAATTATGAATGGATCATTGAGTAAAATTATGCATTGGCGGTGATTGATTTTGAGAATAATTTTAGTTCATCGGCGTCAGCTTCGACAGCATCGTATGTTAGTTTGTCAGTAAGTAGAAAGATGATGATGAGGTTTTTAATCCAAACATGGTTGCAAATTCAAACTTGGTAATTTCTTGAATGTGACTCCTTGATTGTAGGAACTTTCTAAATAAAATATATATATATGGAAAGATAGAGTTATGTATATGAATTATAGAGAGAGAAATTATACAAATGGAGTGTTTGTAATTAGTTTTGTGATTTGAGATATTGTGTAATAATATAAAATAAAGTTGTAGCTTTAAGTAATTTATCCTAGTTTTTAATGTAGAACTCCAATCGATAAAATCTGATTTTTTTCAGAAGCTAGACTCAAATATCTTTGATTTGATAGATTGTAGACCCTCATGACCTCCTTATGAATCGAGAGATATTGTTATTTAAAATTATAACATGTCCGATAAATCTTTAAACTACCCACTACAAGGCAGCCCTTGACATGAATTTCTTAAGGTTCTCTTTGGACTGTAACTTTGGTTTACTACCACTTCAAACATATCCTCCCAATTTCAGATAGATTTGCTAATGTTTGACTAGCCACATATGTTAATATCGATTTATATTACACCATACTTAATAATTAGCTCCTTACATAAGTTCTGCATTGTATTCATCATAGATAAATATTTTTGAAACACCCTAGGTGTTGATCTTTGAGAATTTTAGAAATTTTATCCTCACTTTCCTGACTACGACTATGAGTCGTAGGGAGTCTTAATGAGCCGTTGGACTCAATTCATAGCCTAAACAGTGTGTCTGCCTAAGTTTTGTTCTGAGTATGAGTGGATCATTACAAGTCGTAAGAACTCGTTACGAGTCATTCTGTGCAAATCATAGGATGTCCAATATTTATCCCAAATGGTTTTTATGTTGACTATGACTGAACCCCATGGTTGTAGGTTCCCATTATGACTTGTATTAATTGAGTCGTAGGGTCAAGAGTGTGTTCCCTTGAATTGTCTTGGCTATGATTCATGGTGACGAGTCGTAACGAATCCCTACGAGTCGTATAGTGACCCGTATACATTGACGACTAAACTCCAGCTTTTAATTTGAGGACACTTTGGACAATTCCATTCTTACCCAATTAAAACCTAATGTTCATAAAGCACTCCGGGGGGTTATTTCTCATTCGTAACATGATTAAATAATCTTAAACTCTCTTAAATTATCTCAAGCAAGATACTTAGGATTTCCAAGAAGTAGGTCATCCAAGGGTTCAAGGGTTGAATTCTTTCCGTGAAACTTGCTATTTCAGACATGTTACTCTTTCCTAATTTTTAATTTGTTAAAAGTGTATGTTTAAAGTGTTGTTCATAGGGTATTGATGATGGTTTTAGAAACATAGGTTGAGGGTTTTGAATATTTGTTTATGAACAATGTTTCCCATTTTTTTTCATATGATGTTCATGCTTTGAGTATGGTTTTGAACTGGTAGGGTGCATAGGTATGGTGAATAAAATAGGGTATTGTGATGTCCACCAACTTGTGACTTTTGAAGTGGTAATGACCCCAATTCCATATGTGAAATTGGTGTTGAATATGAAAAGTATGCATATTAAAATACTCTTGAACTATTGCACAATGTGAAAAGTTAATGAGGCATAATGATTTTGAACTAAACCTTATGGGGTTGTCTAATTCTCAAGCTAATGCATAATTGAATTAAGTGGGCTATGAATTTTGTAATACCCCGATTTAGGTACCCCGAACGCTATACGATGCTAATAATCTCGAAGGACTACTACCTAACCCATGACTAATATCTGTAACTGAGCACTGAATAATAGTAATATTGTAATAACAATATAACTGAAATAAATTCGGAAATCTGGCGGAAAACTTGCCATAAGATTCAAATACTAAACAATACTGAATAAAACAACATCTGAACAAGGTATGATAATACCAAAACTAAAATAATTGTCTGAACATGCTATTGTCTGAGAGCCTCTAAACTGACTGAATAAGAAGTTGATGGGACATATCCCCAACTAACTCCATCTACTGAAAATGACTAAGTACTGAAATAGTAAAAGAATGAAATAATCATGTCCTTGAAATATGAGGACTCGCCACTGACTCTGACTACTGATATCTGAACTGCTAAGCACGATTGGGAACCTAAGCATCCGAACCTATGGTATAAAATACTACAGCACAAAAGAAAAGTATGTGTTAGTATGTGTGAATGTACTAGTACGCAAAGTGAGGTAAGGATGAATGTAAGGGTTCATATGCATGAACTAGACTGACTGGATAACATGAACATGACTACGTAAGGATACATGCATGAATACATAACTGTAACTAAAATCATAAGGATTCTAAATACTGAGTTTACTGATAACATGGATTACTGATAACTGATATAACTGAGTAACTGTGTCTAACAGTCCTGATTCTAATAGAACTAGATGAGTTTTATACTAAACTAAGTGACTGTATCTGACAGCCCTAAAATCTGTAGAACTATATGAGTTCTTTACTGAAGACTGAGACTGAGACGGTGGGAGGTAGTCATCTAATCAATATGCCCCAAATAAGATATTATAATTGAGTTGGGGTCCAATTTGTAACCCCAATTAGAAAAGTGTCAATACCATACCACTAGTAAGGACAAGCTGTGAGTGGCCCTCATCTGTCAGGTACTCCAACGAGAATGGTGGGATCCTCATCTGACAGGTTAAGTCACCTCATCAACCCTCATCTGACAGGTTTTTATGTCTCAACCTACGCTATCTAAGTAGTTCTGAAACACAAAAACTGCTTCTAATAATCACACCCTCTGCTGGCAGGTGAGTTCCCATCATTGGGTTCACTCGGTGCTGAATCCTACTCCATCTGAATAGGCACTGAACTGAGTATACTGGACTGAACTGGACTGAGTTCACTGAATTCTATTGACTGACGGAATATTACTGAATATTGGTAACTGACTGAGTTACTGAGGATTGAACTAAATACTATTGAGTTTTTTTGAGTTTTGAGACTGACTGAATTCTACTGATCGTGGCTTGACTGGGGTTATCTTGGAAACTGACATTGGCTCTAGGCACACAGCTAAATTATTGGGTATTAAATAACCCCAGGACTCGATAGCATGAAAATAAATAAGACATGACACTACTTGAACACATGTCCATAGTTAACAATTCATAATACTATCATTGAGGGATTTCATGAAGCATTCGCATGTCATAAGCTTACACATGAATAGGAATGCACGCTAACATATCATAATTTCACAAATCCATACTTATGAGCATTCCACCAAATCATTACAAGACATAGATTTAGCATGAGAGTTATTTTGAACATATGGGTACATCATGAATTCATCATTGAGATCACAAATAGGTCATGATACATAATTCTTATTCACTTAGGCATTTTTACAAACACATGAAAGGCATAACCTTTTCTAGGACATGGATCAACAACTAATACATCATGGCTATATCAAGCATTTCAAATTCAAGGATTTTCAATCCACATACTAACATAAAGTCATGAGAATTCAATAAAGATTCAATCTTGGAAATCATATCCCAACATAAACATGTGTACAATCAAACCCACAACATAGAATTCAAAATTTGTATTTTGAAAGGGTTTCTTGAGCTCCAAGGGTGAAAGGGACCCTTTGATGAACACTTTACATACCTTAGTTGACAATTTCTTGAAGATTGATGGAAGAAAGCATGAGTTCTTGAATTGAAATTAATCACCTAGGTTTCTTATTCTTGAGCACTTGTGAAATAATGAATGTATTTAGCCAAAAAAAGGCTAAATTTCATGTTATGGGGGATGAAGGTCGGGGGAAAATGACCTAATTATCCTTAAGGACGCGGTCATTTAATGACTGAAATTGGGCACTAACGCATCTGGAGATGCGGTGCATTGATGGCATCAACACGATATTCGACGCGTCATGCCATGATTGTGCCGTGTCTCAGGACTTTTGACTGGCAATCTGGTAACAATATTAACCAACGCGATAGGCAATGCGGCACGCCAAGATCGCATTGTTCCACTATTTTGGACTTCCAAACATGGTCTAAACGAGGTCCGAAAAATCCAAAACTTGTCTGGGAACACCTATTAACCTTCCTGATTATGAATTAACAAAAATATAGACCATTAAAGGACATTAAGATCGCAAAATGAGATTGCCAACTTTCGAAGGCTAAAAATAAACTAAATCTGAAAACTTAGATAAAATTTTCTAAGTCTGGGACCCCTTGACAAGCTTAAAGAATTGAATTAAGTTAGGAATTTCGTGGGGTCTTACAAATTTACCTAAATAATGAAATTGTTTTGGCATATTGATGTTACCTTGCATGTGTAGTTGGTATGATGATACCAATAATGTATGCCTAAATATGTATCATAGTTCAATGGATGGGAATGTGTGATAAATAGTTTAATTGGGGTTTAATAAAGGTTGTGTAGCTGAGTTGGGAAAGTGGGGGTCCCGAGGGACAAATTCTGGAAATCACGATTGCCGATGCAGGGTCCTACATGACTGGGTGGTTCAAGTCCCTCTTATTATTATCATATGAATAGAGTTTTGATTCCCCCATATTATATTACATGATTGGGTGCTTGTGTCACCTTGATATCCCTGGAGGTTTGAGTCCCCATAGTGCATATATATACCCTCTAGTTCGTGTGGCTAGACGCACTTGGGCCCTTCCATCTTGGGGAGAGTTGAGCCCATATAGCCCGTGGGTGCCTTCTTATGCTATGACAGTTGACCTACACCATCCAAGCTAAAGTTTTAAAGTGCATGCTAAGCCTTGTTACCTACCTCGACACGTAATATTAAGATTAATTATTTAGATTAATCAAAGTAATTAAAGTAAAATTTAGGGAATCATTTAGATTAGTTGAAGTAAAATTGCACGGTTTCAATCAACATGAACAAATACAAGAAAAGAACATAAAGTTGAGATTTTCGGCCCCTGCTGGCCCATTAGCAAAAATCCCATGGACTTCTAGCCCATTTCCTGTAGTGTATACCACTGGTATACCAGCCCTATATTTTTCACATTATACTGTATATACATTATATATCAGTGTATAAAATCCATATACTTGCTTCCAGCATTTTTGCCTACCAAGAATAAGCATATAACAACCACTCTTGACCTATACCAGTGGATAAATCTACACATTAATCCAATGTTTAACTTCAAAGAATGGCTTTCCTCGAAGGGAGGCAAGGATTGGAGCCTCGTGGACTCAATGAAGGAGATTCATGCATAGAAAGAGACAAAAATTATTAGATAAATAGTAAAAGGTAATGACCCAAGAAAACATACTCAAACAACGCACTTTTATCATTTAAGAATAAGGCAAATACAGTTGAGCTCTCTAAGGCCCCCCAAGAAGAAAGAAAAGAACAATTTCACATGTATCAAAGAAAGAAAAGAACAAATTAGTAGGCGTCACATCCGTTGGCAAATTAATGATAACTCTAGTAATTAAAGATATCTTATAAAGACATTCCTTACTATTAGAATTCACATCTTGAAGAAAATAATTAATCTAAAACATTCCCATCAATGATCTTAAGCACATAGCATACTTTTAACAATAAAAAGAACATACTATGAGAATAAGACAAAAACCATAACTACACTTAGACACCAATTTGAACTAACACTAAACAAAAGAATTGTTTAACCATACATCTATCAAACAATAAAGTGAGTCGTCTGCTAACTATAACTTAGTCAATAAACTAACTTGAAGGATTATTATGGTGTTTAAAACTGAAAACGAGGTATAACAATCGAATCGAAAGGTTTATTTTAGATTTCATCATAGCCCGTCCATCCTTACATTATTTCCTAACAATAAAAAGCAGCAACTTTCAACCCTAAAATTTCACTGCAACAATAAAATTTTAAACAAAAACCATCATAATTTAGAGGAACCAATACTAAAGACGAAAATTTACATAACTCCCATTATTCAAAATAGTTTCCCAACAACGGTGGATATTCAAATCATAGATAGAAGTCCACACTATAATATTCGAACACAAAAAGGGGAAAAAATGAACATCCAAACACAAAAAAGAAAAGAAAAAAATTCAAAGAGCTGTGGTATTCATCTGTTTCTGGGCAGCGACCTTGGGACAACAAACTTATCGCAATGGAACCTCCACCACCGGAGTTTCAATCTTGATTCACCATAGTTAGAATTGATTTTTTGATAGAGTTTCTTTCTGAATTCTTCAGTTACGTGTGATTAGGGGAACACTCCTCCTGAATCCCCAATTTTCCCCCAAAGAATCCTCCAAGAATCCCCCTTTTCTCTCTACATAGATGGTATTTATATAGAACTTTAGAGTTGTTTTGAAGGTAAAATTAGAGGGGTAAAAGGGAAAAATGAGTTAGAAATTTGAATTTCAAAATTAGGATAAAGTGAACTGGAATTCGTACAGAATTTACAGGTTGTTGCTGAGTTGTTGTTTACCGTTTTTGTACTATTGCTGTTATGCATAGCTGCTACTATTGTCATAGACATTGTTGTCTACTATTTGGGATTTAGGTTTTGCCATTGTTTTTGTTGTTTATTAGCGTTACTATTGAACGTCGTTTGGTGTTGTTACGCGACGAAGTCGTTGGTTATACGCGGGGGTGAAGGTGTAGTACGTTGCTATTTTGCGTATTATTGTTTGAAGTTATTGATGTTAACATTATTTGTTGACTGTGTTATTGTCGATGGTTTGTTGTATGGATAAAAGGGGAAATATAGAGAAATGGGCCAAGTCGGTGTTGTGGGTTACTGGGTACGGAGGTGGATGGTTGTTGAGAAATTAAAGAAAAGGAAATGGGCTAGCTATTTATAGGGCTAAGGATAGTGGGAAATTAGGTTTATTGTTGGGAAAGGGTAGATTAAGCTAAGGTTAGTTTTCAGACTTGGCTAATTCTATTTAAGTTTTGGTCAAATTAAAGATTAATTAGCCAATTGCATTGCAGTTGTGGTCAATTTAATTTTATTTTGGTCAAATCTAATGGATTGACTAAATTAAATCGAAATTCAATACAACTTGATACCGCATTTAAGTCTGAGCTCCTTGATTTGATAAAATCAAACAAATTTTTTTTCAGAACAAATTTTTTTTAGACTAAATTATGTTTGAGTCAAGATTTTATGTATTTGGAACCATTTTTCAGATAACCTTTAATTAAAATATAATTTTTCCATAAATAATTATTTATAACAACAACAAAAAACCCAGTGGTTCCCATAAAATGGGGTCTGGGAAGGGTAAGATGTACGCAGTTCATACCGCTACCTCCAAAGAAGTAGAGAGGTTATTTCCGATAAACCCTCGGCTCAAGATAAAGAATAGTAAACAAGGCTTAATGAAAAACAAGCAGCAGGATGGATGACATAACAGAAATATGGAATAAAATATTAAAAATAGAAATCATAGAAAATGCGAGATAAGAGAAACAAGAGCACTATGAAATACGGACTACAAAAATAGGACACCCATCAAGTAGGAACATACACACACAGAACAAAGACACCCACCACACCCAAACTCTCCTGGCTAGAGACTCCTACCTATGGACACAGTCCAAAGATTACTAACCCGCCTACACAAGAAATCACCTAACTACTTGCTACAACCCACACACTCACACTATCCTTCTACCCTTATTCGCACCCTTCACACCTTCCTATGTAGGATCATGTCCTCCGTAAGTTGTAACTGCTCTATGTCATGTCTAATCACCTCCTTACAGTATTTCTTTAGCCTACCTCTACTCTTCCTAAAGCCATCCAAATCTAGCCTCTTACACCTACGAACTGGGGCATCCGTGCCCCTCCTCATCACATGCCCAAACCAACTCAATCTTTCTTCCCGCATCTTATTCTCCACCGAAACCACTTCCACCTTCTCCTGGATAATCTCATTCTTAACTCGGTCCCCTCTAGTAAGTCCACACATCCAACACAACATTCTTATTTCTGCCACTTTTAATTTTTTAATGTAGGAGTTCTTGACTGGCCAACACTCCGCTCCATACAGCATGGCCGAACGGACTACTACTCTGTAGAATTTACCTTTAAGCTTAAGGAGCACCTTCTTATCACACAACACTCTCGAGGCGAGCCACCACTTTATCTAATACAATAAGAGAAATCATCATTAATCTCACCATTCCCCTGAATCATAGACCCAAGATACTTAAAACTATTCCTCTTACAAATATCCTGGGAGTCCAACCGTACCACCATATCGTCCAACCGTACCACCATATCGCCATTCTACCTCAAGTCACTAAACTTGTATTCCATATACTCCGTCTTGGATCTACTCAACTTGAACCCCTTAGATTCAAAGGTTTTCCTCCAAACCTCTAATTTTTCATTCACACCCCTCCCTCTCTCCCCTCCTCCCTCTCTCGCATCTCATAAATCAGCACTACATCATCCATAAATAATATACACCAAGGCACCGCACCTTGAGTACTTCACATCAACATGTCCATTACCAATGCAAACAAAAAATGACTAAGAGTCGATCCCTGATGCAACTCTATCTCGATTGAAAAATGCTCTGAGTCTTCTCTGGTCGTGCTCACCTGCATCTTTCCTCTATCGTACATGTCCTTAATAGCTTTAATGTATGCCACCGGGACCCCTCTTACCTCCAATCATCTCCAAAGAACCTCCCTAGGGACTTTGTCATATGCCTACTCCAAGTCGATGAACACTATGTACAAATCTCTCATTTTTCTATATTGCTTCACTAATCTCCTCACCAGGTGGATTACCTCTTTTATCGAATAACCAGACATAAATCCAAACTAATTTTTCAAAATAGACACCACCCTCCTCAATCTCTGTTCCACCACTCTCTCCCAAATCTTCATAGTGTGACTCAACAGCTTAATAACCCTATAGTTGTTGCAACTCTGAATGTCACCCTTGTTTTTATAAAACAGAATCATAAAACAATTATTTATGCAATAAAATTATAAAATGACAAAAATTACCTAGGTAAATATTTTAAAGCTTTTATTTGAATAAAATAAATGTCGAAATTTATTTAAAATCAAGAAAACTCAAAATTGAACTCAGTCGTGGAGGGCAAAAATTAGGTGTCAACAACTTCCCCCTCTCTTTGGGTAGAGTGGAATCAAGTAACTCTGGATAAAGGGAGTTTGACGTTCCTAATATTTGTCCGACCACAAATTTATTTTTGAAAAAGGTTGGTTTTCTCATGAGTTTCATGGAGTTATGGCTGGACTCCGGTATCAGGTTTTCTATATATTTTAGGTTACATGAGAATTCAGGCCACTTGTAGTTCATAACATTTTTGTTTAAGCATGATTTTTCAAAGAATTCACAAGCTAACCCGATTTTGAAATTTAGTGAAACCAAAAAGCTAGGGAATAAGTAGAGTGGGGGAAGTTTGGAGTGTAGTAGAGTTCTCCACATGGAGTTCAGTGTAAATATCCCTAGGGCCCAGGAAATCAGACTACTTGTAGTTCGACACAATCGGTAAAAAAGAAAGACTTTTATTTTAGACTATTATTGGATTGGGATGAGTGACAAGTTGATTGAATTATAGAACAGAGGCTTGTAACCTCGTGGACATGAATGTGGAGCTCTTCAGATCCATAGGTAATATTTTACTTGAATATAATTTCAAAAAACTCTAAGTGAGTTTTCACTCGGATTTGAAGGAAAACAAAGGTTACCTTCAGTGTGAGTTTAGAAGTGCTCCAAAAGTGAAACTGAAATAAAAATTTCAAGAATACCTACATGCCTTCTGATAGGGATGTGGTTTGATTTGGTAGAAGATGTTGTTTAGCTTGTGTCCAAAGAGTTTGATATTCCTCTTTGGGCTATGTCCCAGTTTGCTGCCAAGAAAAAGTTCCACGTAGTGCTGCTTCTTTTTTGGAGTCATTCGTACCTGTGATTTTGAGATTTTCATCCTTTTAGGGTGCTCTCGACAACATCTCAAACAAAATGTTAGTGAGAAACATAATTCACGAAGGGGTATATAGTTTTTTACCATACCTCCATGTGAGTTTCTACCTTGAAAAGATGTCATCCTCTTATATACCTATTTGGAGAATGATAATTCTTACGATAATTGGCACAACAACCTTCTTGGTTGTTGGATAAAATAGTTGTTTTTATGGTTGAAAATCTCTTCAAAGTGGGATGGCCCTCTTGGGCACCAACGATACGTATAGAGCGGTCCCTTCAACCGAATAGCTCTCTGCTGATATGGCAACCCTTTTGGTCACCTATAATGTTTGTCATATTTTACCTCGAAAGTCTTGTGTATACCTTGTATCGATACAACTTATATATTTCCTTTGAATTGTTAATCTTTGGATAATCTTTTGTATTATTTGATGTTGGATATGAGGCGACTTACAGATATCCTTTAAGTTGCTAGCTTTTGAGTAATACTACATATTATCTGACATTGGATAAGAGATGACTTACAGATGTCCCTCCAATCATTAGCTCTCAGGTATTCCTGCATATTATACGACCTTGGATACAATATGACTTATATATATATCTCAAATTGGTAGTCTTTAGGTAATCCTGTGCATAATCGATCGTGAATATGATACGGCTTAAAAAAGAACCCTTGGACCTATCAATTTTGATAATCTTTCATATTTTCCAATAAGGATTTAGTTATGACTTATGGACAACTTTTAAATTATCGATCTTTAGGTAACCTTGCACACTATCTGGTTAGGATGTTGTTGTGGCTTACGAATGACCCATATTCTATTAACTTATTGGTAATCTTGCACACTATCTTATTTTAAATTATATGACTTATAGATGATCCTTGGATTGTCGATTCTCAAAAAAATCTAGTACGTCGTACATTTTCAGATAGTGACGCATAGATATCCTTTGGGCCATATATTACTTGTGGTCCAATAGTGAATGCCATTAAATCTTTGGCGATTAATGCACTTAAAGATGATGAATATCTCTTGATGCCAGATTTTCTTTGCGTGATTTGATCAGATATGAATGATTTAGAATATATTTCAATGCCAGACTCTTTTGTTTTCGCATGATTACCGGATATATATGGAAATGCTTCAAATATCCTTTAATAATAGGCTATTTCGTCTTAGTGTGATTAACGAATATAGAAGACTTTATATCAATCATGAGCATTATATGCAATATGGAGATGCCCTTGGATTGTTGTCTCTTCAAAACTAGTCGAATAAGGCAATATGGTTTTCATGACATGATCCTTACGGCATGGCCCTCTTGGCATGGCCCTTTCGGCATGACCCTCATGGAATGGCCCTCTCGGTATGTTCCTCTTAGCATGGCCCTCTCAACATGGCCATCTCGGCATAACCCTTTTACCATGGCCCTCATGGCATGGCCTTCTCGTCATGAAATGATACAATAGAAAGATGAGGAGGAATGCAAATAACCATCCAGTGAATATAAAAAACGTCACCTTGACCATTCTACTAGTATGTCGAACCTTCTACAAGTACTATTTCAAACATCCATCCTTGATTTGATGGGGATGTGAGTAAGTCATCATTTTTCTTTCCACGTTTGATGATACCTACAACCACATACGTATGCCGTTGAATATGAATCAGGTCAAATGTATTTCCCACAGTATAAAGGAGAATACAATATAGTTAAAAGGGTGACCAAAGCTGACAAAGGCCGCCTACGTATCCCATCCTTGGGAATTCAGGTCATCACGTAGTTCAAAATAATATAAATAAAGTTCCCTAAGGGGTTGACCAAATCCGACATAGGCCACCTACGTATCCTCTTTTTGGGAATTCAGGTCAAACGTAGTTCATACATAAAAGTAAAAGGGATTTTAAAGCTACCGGAAAGCATAAGAATGATTACAAATGAGAAAGCAATTACGAGGAAATAAGCACGAAGAAAGCCTACATCATACATAGTATCTCTTCACTGTATCAGAATTAATTGGCTTGGTCCACCTTTGCCCATCCATTTCAGAAAAAATCAAGGCCCCTCCTGATAACACTTTGCAAACTACATACGGCCCCTGCTAATTTGGAGCGAACTTTCCCTTATACTCCTCTTGGTGAGGGAATATGCATTTGAGCACCAATTGCCCAACTTCAAATGTGTGAGCTCTTATCTTTTTGTTGTAAGCACAAATCATTCTTTGTTGACATAATTGTCCATAGCATACATCGCTCATCCTCTTTTCATCAATCATTACAAGTTGTTCATGGCGGGAACGGACCCATTCTTCATTACTCAATCCTGCTTCTTGGATGATTCATAAAAATGGTCTTTCAACTTCAGCGGGTATTACTGCTTCTGTCCCATAGACTAACACATAAGGAGTTGCCCCAATCTAAGTTCTGACTGTTGTGTGATATCCCAGCAAGCCATAAGGCAGCATGACATGCCACGATAGATGACTATCAACCATCTTTCTTAAGATCTTCTTGATATTCTTGTTGGCAGCTTCTACCGCTCCATGAGGGTGATATGCGATTGAATTTTAACGTGTGATCTTGAACTATTCACATATCTCTTTTATTAAATGACTATTCAAGTTTTCCCATTTGTTCGTGATAATTGAATTGGGTATCCCTAATCGGCAAATCAAGTTGTTCTTGACAAAATCTGCTACCACCTTCTTGGTTACCGTCTTGTATTAGGCAGCTTCTACCCACTTGGTAAAGTAATCGATAGCAACTAAAATAAATCTGTGTCCATTAGAAAATAGTGGATCAATCAAGTTGATGATATCCATGCCTCAAGCTATTAATGGCCAAGGTGAGCTGTAATACCCCAGAAAATTTTTTGTCAAAATTTTGTACGTAAATGTATTGGATCCTATTTTCGAGAATGATTTATAATTTTTTTGTGTGTCATTTCTTGGATTTCAACCCACCATTTCGTAGAGCATCAAATAAGATTTCCAACGATATGTGGATCACCCAAAACAGACACTCGAGCGATGAGTTACGATCATTTCGATCAAACTACGACCATTCCGATTGAACTGTGAATAGTAAAATGTGCAGGAAAAAAAATACTGCAGCCAAGCGATTTTTTAGGTCAATTTCAAACAATCATAAATACTTGTACATGATGAACTGTGTGAGCTGCTATATATCAATGGAAATCCCTGAGAGTCTTCTTTCCAATAAAATTGGTTTCATCCAATTTGGACATAAGAGTAAAAAGTTATAGACAATTTACTTCAGCCTATTGGATAGATCACTGAAGGACAGATTCGGATTTTATTTGTTTCTTAGGGGCATTTTGGTCTTTCACCACTCTTTTAAACCTCTATAAATACCCCATTCAGCTGAGAACTTGTATTATTTTCCTCTCATTTCTCTTATATGTATGTGTATATATATATATATATATACATATCAAGTTAGGGTTAGGATTTTGAATTGGGAGAAATTAATTGGAGGTTTTGATTCAAGAATTCCTTCCGTCAATCTCTTCCGGCCACAAAATATAAGGTATGCAAGTATTTATCTATGGACTCCTTTCGTCCATAAAGTCCACGAATCCCTTTTTGAAAGTTCAAGTTATATATATATTATATTTTCTAGACTTTGATGATGTATATATATATGTTGATTGATATTTGATGGTTGAGATATATAAATGAGGATTATGTATGTTACTTGATATATATATATATATATGATGATTATGCATGTTGGTTGATATATATATATGTGTGTGTGGTGATGTTGTATTTTGGTTGATACATGCATGTGATGATTATGTGTGTTGGATGAGATATATGGGGTGGCGGAAAACATGAGAATTTGACGAATTCATCAATGCCTAAAAGTGCATGTAAGGTGTTTGTGGAATTGTCTAAGAGGCTATAAATTTACGTTCTTAGGATATAATAAGTTCTAAATGACTAGACTACTTTCTATGTATACGTTCAACATAAACTCCATGTTATTGTCTAAAATTGGGGATGTTGTGTGGAAGGCTTATGATATGGTTGTAAGTGCGGACGAGGGATTTAGTTGGTGGAATTAAGATGAATGATGGTGTTGTAGCACATGTAATTGTTCATACTGACCTATGCCTAAATAGTGCATGCAAGGTAATTGTAAAAATGCCTAGTTGAAGAGAATGGATCGTATGACCTCTTGTGATCGAAGTGATGAGTTCATACCATACTTGCATGCTACATGCTTACTATGATGCTTAAGGGAAATGGTAAGGCCATTAGGCCACGCTAAGTGTGAAATGTCTAATTATGGGTCGAATTGCATATATCAAGATCTTAAAGGAAAGAACCTTGAGAAGTGAACCATGATGTGTTGAATGTATGTTATTTGTGTGTATCCCAATTGGATGAACTATGTTATGTTGTATTCTTCCTTAACCATATGCATCTTTGTTGAATGATCTACGATGTAATGGCATGAGATCCCAATACTTGTATATGAATATGATCTTCAAATGATTGGTGTGAGGTGTTAATGAATGTATGGTGCATGATGGCCTGTGGGCATATGAGTATGCATTGTTGTATACTACGTATTACTTATGTTATTGATTGTTGGGGGTACGTATGCCCGAAATAGTCTGCTGGTCTAAAGCTGAGTCAGTTCCACGATAATCTTAGTTGTGCACGATCGATGAATTTGCGATGATTTGAGAACTTAACATGAATTCTGTGAGAACTTAGTATATGGGGTTTTAAACAAGAATACCTTTTCATTCTTATGCCCAAAGAATTGATTTTATCATTGGAATTTCATGATTTGTAAAGTGGATAAATACCCAAGATGTTTTAATGACGAATTATGAGGTTATGAAAAATATAAATTGTTTAAGCTTTGATGTACATGATTACTTTATTATTCCCAATTTATGATTTGATATGGTGAATTTCATATTTCTACCATGAGTTGATATTTCAAGTGTTTTCAAGATATGATTTATGGAACTTTGAATCGTCCAATATTGGTATACATAATAACCTTACTATCTTGTTTTCTTGAATTGAGATTTTATGTCATAAATTGCATACCACTACTATGAAATTATGTTTTTGAGGATTCTTGATATAAGAGCCATGATTTGAGTTACATTACGACATACAAAATCTTAATATGATTTGAAGATCTTAAATGCTTTTTAAAAGCTATTGTCATGATTTGAATATTGAAATGAAAAAATGATCATTTCAGAATATTGATTTGCATCTGCAGAGTTGGGATGATTTATATTGATTTTAAGCTCGCAGAGATGAAATGTTGTGTTATTGATACCATGTTGATGTTGAGAAAAATCAAAATGTTTTGAGCTAAAATGTGTTGAGTTAGGAATCCACAAATTGATATGATTTGATAAATGAGAAAGAGATTTGATTTGGTCTTTATGATAGACCCTTGTGATGTTGTGGTGGATTTCCTAATGCGTTTTGAGCTAGTCGGGGAGTATTACTTAGCACCGAGAGGGAAATTTAGTATTTCCTCAAACCTATATGCCACCGTAGGGTTGTTGATGATGATATTGTTGGCCAGAGAGCCGAATTGTGATTATGAAAGCTTTAAGGTTGTACTCCCTGGCAAGAGTACAACACTCTCGCCAATGGGAGTGCTCTCCCTAGGAGGGCAAACATTGGTATTCCACGTGGCGCACATGGGGTTTTCGGTTATAGGAAACTCCCCTGTCCATAAGAGTACATTTCTTGAAATTATCGAGTCGCTCCAAGTCTTGAGTTGATGAGTTTGGTTGTCTATGATGAGTCATGAGAATTTATGATGAATATTGATGATTTTATGATAATTTATGGGATTTTACTTATGTTTTCCTCTCTATAATATTATGAGAAGTATGGATAATGAAATTCAAGCCATGTGAGTCTTCATTTTTCGTACGCATGTTTTACGAAATCAAAGATATTATTTAAATTATTGCGTGCACCCCCACATATTCAGTTGCTTATGAGGAGTCATGGTGAGTTATGTAACTACTTTCCATGATTTCTGTGTCAGTATAAATCTTCAAGAGTCAAGGGTGTGAGTGTATTCAATTGATCAGTGTTGGTATCCTGTGATTCAATAATGCAGTACCCCAGTACAGTAGTCAATTCCGAGGACAGTAAAATGGTATCCGAGCTGTGGTATCTGTAGTCGTTACAATTGTTATAGTGGTTGTGAACTGTGCATTTATATATGTGTACTCGTTTGTTATTCTCATGATTATTCTGTTGATTAAATGTTCATGCATAAGCCCTTGCATTTAGCCTTCCTTGCTTGCATACTCAGTACATCTTAATACTGACGCATTCGCGCTATGGTGTTCTTTTATTTTGGGGAACCATAGTTTCAGAGGAGTGAAACTTGGAGCATCTTAGAAGTCACTTGTATAGCAGCAGTGGGTGCAGCAGTGAGTCCTCATCATCCGAGGATGTTGTTATTACAGTATTTGATTTTAGTAGACGGAGTTAGTTGGGGGAACTGTCCCTTCAACCCCACAGTTCAGGTAGTGTAGAGGCTTTTCAGACAGATGTATTAGTGTGTGGTTTAAGGTATTGTATATTTCTAGATGTTTGAACCTTATGGCAAGTGTTAGCCAGTTTTCGCATGTATTTTATTATATTATGTAGTGAACAGGTACAGAAATCAGAAAAAGGGTTAGCTTATGGTCCTTTGGGATCATAAGCACCGTATGGCATTCCGCTTCTCGGGAATCGGGGCGTTACACAAGCTCATAACATTAAGTTCGTATGGAGGCACCAAGATCAGATCCCCATGTATTTGGCACTTATGGCATTTTTGCACAAACTTGCTACAATCACTTTCTATCGTCATCCAGAAGTAGCCAGCTCAGAGGATCTTCTTGGCTAGAGTGAACCCGTTCATATGAGGTCCACACGTTCTAGTGTGAATTTCTTTAAGTAATTTTGTAGCTTCAATAGAATCTACATATCGCAGAAATCCCAAATTTGGGGTCCTCCTGTAAAGGACTTCCCCATTTAAAAAGAAATTATTGGCCATCCGGCGGAATATTTTCTTTTGATTACGGTTACATCTTTGGGATACACCCAACTTTTAAATACCTCCCGATATCGAAGTACCATGGCTCTGCCCCAACTTGTGTCCAATGTGCAGGTTGCTTCTTTACACTTATTTCCAACAAATTGATGTAACTTTGATCCGGATGTTGCATCATGAAGGATATAGCGGCCAAAGTATCAGCGAACTCATTTTGTATTCTTGGAACATGCTTGAATTCCATTTCCTTGAATCTTCTGCATAACTTCTATACCAATTCCGCTTATGGCATAATTTTAGGGTTCTTTATGGCCCATTCACCTCGAACCTAGTGAACTAATAGATCAGAATCTCTAATGACTAGTAGCTCCAAACATTCATATCAATAGCCAGTGTGAGACCGAGAATACAAGCCTCGTATTCAGCCATATTGTTGGTGCAAAGGGAGCGCAGTTTGGCAGTAACCAAAAATGTTGACCAGTTTCTGATATTAAGACTTCCCTAATTCTTAAATCCTTGAAGTTACCCGCCCTATCAAAGAACAATCTCTAACTTAGGGTTGTTCAAAAACCAAACCGACCGATAATCGAACCAATAAAAATATTATTGGGTTATTGAGTTAACAATTTTTTAATGGTTTTATAAAAAAAGTTATTGGGCTATTGGTTCAGTTCAATTTTTTCTTATTGGGTTATTAGATAAACCGATAACCCAATAAGAGTATATATATATATACATATATATATACATATATATATATGACTTATTAGATTTTTCTCTTTAATCTCTTCAAATTAACAAACATATTATTTCAATTATACAAACTCTTAATTTCTCCTAGCAACATTTAGTTCAAACTCGAAGATTCTTGTAAATTAAAACTCATTATGTAGGATTTTTGTTTGTAACTAAGATTCGATTATTTTTCATGTTAGTTATTACTATTTGAATTTTATGAGTATTTTCTTATCGGTTAAATTGAAAACCGAACCGTTAAGGAATAAAAACCGATAAAAGTATCTTATTGGTTTGGTTATTGGTTTAGTATATTTAAAAATCGAAAACCGATAAACCAAATCGGTAATATGAAAAACCGCATCGAACCGACCGATGCCCACCCCTACTCCAACTTAGGTACATTTCAAAAATGTCTTCCCCTATGAACAATACCACTTCATCTGGAAAATAAGTTTGGAATGGCTCATACTCTTCATCAACTGGATTCTCTGTTAGATTATCCATTAGGGCTTACCCTTTGATTGCCTTTTGAGTCACGTACACAATGTCAAACTCACTTAATAGCATTTGCCATTTGGCCAATTTCCCCCGTTGGCATGGCCTGTTGGAATATGTACTTTAGAGGATCCATTCCTAAGATGAGATACGTTGTATATGACATCAGGTAATGCCTTAGCTTCAGGGCCACCAAGGTTAATGCACAACACGTTCTCTCCAATAGCGTGTAATGAGCCTCATATGGAGTGAACTTCTTACTCAAGTAATAAATTTCTCTTTACTTCTTTACAGTTTTATCATGTTGCCCTAAGACACATCAAAATGCATTGTCAAAGACCGATAAATACAACACTAGAGGGATTTCTTCTCTTGGAGGAACTAGTATTAGTGGACTAGATAAATAATCCCTGATCTTGTCAAAAGCTCGTTGGCATTTCTCAGTACATTTACTGGTCACATCTTTCTTTAACATCTTGAGGATTGGTTCGCTAATAACTATTGACTGGGCTATGAACCTATTGATGTAATTCAATCTCCCTGAGAAACTCATGACTTCCTTCTTCGTCCTCGCAGGAAGAAGTTCTTGGATTGCCTTAATTTTTGAGGTGTCAAGCTTAATGCCCCTTCTACTAACTATGAAGCCCAACAGTTTCCTGTCCAATACCCTAAAAGCGCACTTAGTAGGATTCAGCTTCAAATTGTACTTCCACAATCGCTCAAAGAACTTTCTCAAATGAGACAAGTCGTCCAAATTCTTGCAAGATTTGATGATCACATCGTCCACATATACTTCAATCTCTTTATGAATCATATCATGAAATATGATTTTCATGGCTCTCATATATGTAGCATCAGCATTCTTGAGACTGAAGGGCATTACCCTTTAGTGATAAACACCCTAAGGTATAATGAAGACCATTTTCTCTGCATCTTTTTCATCCATCAGTATTTGATGATACCCGAAAAAGAAATCCACAAATGACTGTATTCCATGCCTTTCACAGTTGTCAATGAGAATATGGATGTTAGGCAATAGAAATTTATCTTTAGGATTGGCCTTGTCCAAGTCCCTATAATCGATACAAATACTGACTTTTCTATCCTTCTTCGGTATTAGAATAGTATTGGCTATCTATGTTGGATATTTCGTGACCTCAACCATGTTTGCTTGAATTTACTTAGTGACTTCTTTCATGATTTTTAGACTCAGATTTGGCTTAAATTTTTACAACATTTACTTCACAGGATTGAACCCTGGATCAATTGGCAACTTGTGCATACATATCTGTACTTAATCCTAGCATGTTATCATAGGACCAAGCAAATATATCAATGTATTCTTTAAGCAACCCGACGAGTTCTCCTTTCTGCTCTTCTGCAAGGTGAATGTTGATTCTTGGTTCTTTGACTTCTCCATCATCACCTAGATTAACAATCTCGGTATCTTATAGGTTGGGCTTTTCCTGATCCTTAAAATCTTTAAGTTCCTCTATTAATCATTCTGGGTCCATTATTTCTTCATCATAGTCCTCTCATTCGTTATTAATTGCTTTGATTTATTCATTTAGCTCTTGACATGACATGACATTGGCAGGTTTTAAGTTATTATTACTGAATAAACAACATAAGTTAGATTATAGCGATAGAATCATGCAGTAAAAATAAGTAAAAAAGAGAGGCTTTCATTGAAATTTAAAATATTATAAACATTGGCTATGATTCGCACGGGTTTGATTCTTTTGGAAAACATAAAAATCAAAAATAAGGTAAATAAAACTTAAAAGGTGGGTTTCGAGCTTCATTCGGACTACTACCAATTTTGCAAAAGTTAGATTTCATCCTTTCATCTACCACATCAATTGGGGAGTCATGATTGAAGTAGAAGTCTAATTTAATAGCTTCTCCCCTGGTTTATATTTATTTATCTTAGTCTTCTTAGGGAGATCCTTTATAATAGCATCATACTCTTTAAACAAGTTCCCTATTCCATCCTCGAGACCATCGCTTGTAAGCTTCACCGATAAGGAAATGACTGGTAGAATGGAGGTAACCTCTTTGCCGATTCTGCACCTTCATTCTTCATCTCTCTTTCACCTTCTTTACTTGGCACATAACCTATCCCATAGTTGAAAAACTTCTCTAGGATAGCAACAGGCTCAATGATTCCAGCCAAGTTCTTTTCTAAGCCATGTCCGGGCTCAAAACTGCACTTCAGTATAACAGCGGCCAATACCTTGTAAATTAAAGGCATTTTCTTGATATCCACTTTTTTAGGACTTCTTCAATCATAGGAACACAACCATTAGGGTGACTCATACGGCTTCCTTCACCATAGATGACTACTTCATTATTTTTCTACACGAATTTCACTGATTGGTGTAATATTAAAGAAATGGCCCCTGCTGTATGAAAACAAGGCCTTCCTAAGAGTATATTATAACTTATGGAAATGTCCATCACTTGAAACTCAACTAAGAACTCTGCAGGCCCCATTTGATGATGAAACATGACTTCCCCAATGGTGTTTCTCTGCCTCTGTCAAAAGCTCTTACATTTACTATGTTCTAACGTATTTCCCCTATATCATAGCTCAACTGAGATGGAAAAAATAATGGACAAATATTCAGACCTGATTCATCATCTATTAATACCCTATTGACGATCTTATCTTGGCATTTGACAGTGATATGCAATGCCTTATTATGCATCACTCCTTCAAAAGGTAACTTATCTCTACCAAAGCTAATGTGTAGGCTCCCACCACTCTACTGATCATGGCCACCTAATTTTTGGTACTGGTGCCTATGGTCACATAGGTTTCTTCAAGGAATTTTAGTAGAGCTTGTCTATGATATTAAGAAATCATAAGCAATGCCCAAATAGAAATCTGAGTGGAGGTCTTCTCTAAATATTTTACAATAGAGTACTCCTTTAACTGTATTCTTCTCTAAAATTCCTTAACTTCTCCTTCAATGATTGGCCTTTTTTAAGCACTCTTCTTGTATGTATTATTGGCAAGCTCCTGCGGAGTATAGCATCTCCCTGATCTAGTTATTCCTTGCACAGCGGGAGCTTTTACCATAAATTTTTGTAATACCCCGAGACTCTAACCAATAGTGAAACCATGAATCAAGCTCATGAGAAATAAATTATAATGTTCTGGGTTATTTTTTGATCAAGGATGGTGTGTACTAAGGCCTTAAAGATGTCCTAACGATTGGGTGAATCAAAACATTCCTTACCGATTAAATTCTTAGGAAGGATACTAGTATAGTCAAATTCAAATGATAATATCTCTCATTATACTTGAAATTTTTGAGATCATGACCAATCAACAGATATATAATTGAATTATCTATCCAACGATACCAATTTTGCCAAAATTCGATACCAGAGCAAAGATTTATACCTAATTTACTCCAGCATGTCAATCTGGAAAAGGGTGATGACGTCTCTGACGACGTCGTCACGTTTATAACGACATTTTTTATGACATCGTCAGCCTTAGGCAGAAAATCATAAAATTCGACCCTTTTATGATGACATTTCATAATGGCCTATCACAGGTCTGACGGCCTATCACGGATGTCGCCAGCTATTTTTTTCAGCAATTTAGAGATATTTTTGCAAGGGTATTTTGGTCTTTTCCTATATTTTGGAGGCCTCTATAAATATGAGAATCCCATACAAACCTTAATTCTATTATTTTCTCTTCCAATTCTCTTGAGATAATATATCTAAGGTTATATCAAGAACATAAATCTTCCAAGAATCATCCATAAATCTTCAAAATTTCTTCAAGAACTAAGTTCCTCATAGTGTGGGCTTCAAGAATTATTTATTTCAAGTGTGGATAAAGTCTCAAGCGCTAAAGTTCATCCAATTTCAAAGATTAAGGTATGTGGTTTTGAACAACAACACTTCTTTTATTCTTGTGCCCAAAGATTTAATTTTTATTGAATTTCATGAATTTTGCAAAGTGGGTTTACACCCAAACTACTTTATCAAGGATTTATGAGATTTGAGCTATAAAAGATTGACACATATAACTACTTCATTGTCTTATTTCTTAAATTTAGAATTTATGTCATGAGTTGTATATTGTTATCATGAAATGATATTTTCTAAGTTATTTATGATAAGTTTCACGATTTATGTTTTTCATGAGAAGTTTGTCTATTGATTATATATTGATATTGAGATTGAGAGTCAAGAACGAGTTCTATGATGTTTTCTGGAAGATTTGATACTTGATATGATTTGATAAGCAAGTGTACTTGATGATGAGAAAAATTATTTTGAGATTTAGTCGAGTTAGGAATCCACAAGTTGATTATGATTTACAAGTGAGATATATATTTATATTTTGGTCTTCAGGATAGACCCTTGAGTTGATTAAGGTGGATTTCCTAACGCATTCTGAGCTTAAGTCTGGGAGTAGTATTTAGCATCGAGCGGGAAGTATGGGTTCAACGCATCCTACTTCCCCAGAACTACGTGCCACCGTAGGATTAAGATTAAGGTCCAAAGGCCAAGACAGTTATCACTAAAGTTAAGGTTCTACTCCGATGGCAAGGATAGAATAGCTCTCCCCAACGTGGGAAAGACGTTGGACTCCATGTAACGTCGCATGATTTATGTCGGTTATAAGAAACTTCCAAGTCCATAATAGTCCAAGTTTAATGAGTTATCGAGTCACTCTAAGTCATGAGTCAAAGAGTTTGAGTTAAATCCAACGATTTATGAGATTTATGAAGCATATATTATTATTGATGATTTATGGAAAATATGTTTCAGGTAACTCAAGTGAAGAGAGTCATTATTATCAGCATACATGATTTTATTATACATTTATGATATTATTTAAATATTGCCTGCACCCCCACATACTCAGTACATTCTCAAGTACTGATTCCCATACTCTTCTGTGTTCTATATTTTCTTATGATGTAGGTTCAGGTGCTCAGTCTCAGCAGCAACAGTAATCTTCAAGTACCTCCATCTACATTCGTACAGTTGGTGAATCCTCATGGTTCGAGGACCTATATTCTCAATTTTTGTCTTAATAGTAGATGGTTGTTTATTTCCAGTTCAATACGGGTTAGTTGGGGATCTGTCCCAATGGCTCCTCAGTCTTATGTAGTAGAGGATTTGTCAGACTAGAGTACCAGTATGTACAGAACTTCAGTATTTTGATTGTACAAGATAGTATTTCTTTGTATTCCAGTATGTTCATGGCATGATTATTCTTCTTTATTACATATTGATTATTGTCATAGTGAGTTATAGGGGAGATGACAAGCTCATAGGGTTAGCTTGAGGTCGTGTGTAGCCTTAAGCACCATGTGTCTCATCCCAAGATATCACACGGTGCTTAAGGCCACACGCGACCTCAAGCTAACCCTCTGAGCCTGTATGTACCAGTATGTACAGAACTTTAGTATTTTGATTATACAGGATAGTATTTCTTTGTATTCCAGTATGTTCATGACATGATTATTCTTCTTTATTACAGCTTGATTATTGTCATAGTGAGTTATAGAGGAGATGACAAGCTCAGAGGGTTAGCTTGAGATGCTTACGTATGACATCTTGGGATGGGATCTTGGGGCGTTACAAGTTTGGTATCAGAGCCTAAGGTTTAAAGGAGTCCTAGGGAGTCTGACAAGCCACGCTACGTAGAGTATTGATCATCGGTGTGTAGCACACCACATCTATGAGCAAGAGGCTACAGGACGTTTTAGGAAAAGACATTTCTTTCTTTCAGAAGTCTTTTGTGCCTACGACTATTTCTCTCTGCTATTAATTCATGCTCTCTTATGATAGAAAATATCTCCTCGTAAAGCTCGTAGAAACAACGTACGACCTCAACCCATTGATCCTTTAAATGAGATGGTGACTCATGCCGAATTTTGGGCAGCTTTTTAGGTGCTAGCCCAGGCAGTTACCACTAATTCTCAGGCTAATGTTCAGGCCGTTGTTCCACCTCTGCAAGAAGGTAATTCTATAGCAGCTCGAGTTTGGGATTTTATGCGGATGAATCCGCCAGAGTTTTATGGGTCAAGGGTAGGTGAGGACCCACAGATGTATCTTGATAAGGTGAAAAAAATCACCCAAATTATGTATGTAACAGAGGAAGAAAGTGTGGAGCTAGTTTCCTATAGCTTGAAAGATGTTGCTTATAATTAGGTAGAGTTATAGAGAAAGAGTAAAGGTGAGGATGTCGCTCCCATGACTTGGCAGTTATTCCAGGACGCATTCTTAGACCGATTCTTTCCCCTGGAACTGAGAAAAACAAAACTAGAAGAATTTATGAACTTGAGATAAGGCTCTATGATAGTTAAGGAATATTGTCTTAAATTTAACCAGTTGTCTAAGTATGCTCCTGGTATGATGGTTGATTCCAGGACCAGTATGAGTAAGTTTTTGACTGGCGTATCGAGTTATGTTATGAAAGAGTGTAGGTCTGCTATTCTCAATAGAGACATAGATCTTTCTAGATTAATGATACATGCCCAGCAAATTAAAGCGGATAAGGTGAAAGAGAGAGAGAGTAAGAGGGAATTAGAGAGTTAGATCAGAGCATCTGGGGTATAGTCAGAGTAGATTTTCTAAAGGTATCATCCCTCAGTTTCAGAGCCGTTCTTTTATGCCAGCACCGTCATCAACTAGTACTCCCACATCCAGAGTTAAGCAGGAGCAGGGTAATAGACCTATTGTGTCTAGGTCTCAGGACAGTGTGAGTAATAGACCTAATTATCCCCCATGTGCTAAGTATGGTGGGATATATCCTGGAGAGTATATGGCTAAGCACAGAGGTTGTTTTAGTTGTGGTAAGTTGGACCACAAATTCAGGAATTGCCCATATGCTAGACAGGAGAGCCGTGATGTTCGTCCCCAGAGTCAGGCTATTAGTGCTCTATCCCCTTAGGTTCATCCAACTCTTCCTCAGGGTACCTCATCTAGTACTGCCAATGGTTAGCGCTAGAATCACTTTTACGCTATACCACCATGCCAGGAGCAGAAGGATTCACCAGATGTTATTACTGGTACGCTCCATGTATTTCATTTTGATATGTCTGTATTGATGGAACCTGGGTCAAGTCTTTCTTATGTGACTCCGTTAGTGGCTGTAAATTTTAAGATTAATGCAGAAAAGATTCCTGAGCCTTTTCTAGTTTCTACTCCAGTAGGTGAACCTGTTGTTTCTAAGCAAGTTTATAAGAAGTGTCCTATCACTGTCCTTCATAGAGTTATGTTTGCAGATTTGATTGAGATAGACATAGTTGATTTTGACATTATTCTGGGTATGGATTGGCTTCACTCTTATTATGTGTCTATAGACTGTCATAGCCGTGTAGTCAAGTTTTTGTTTCCTAATGATCCAGCCTTTGAGTGGTCCAGAAATTCTCTATCTCCCAGGAGTCATTTCATATCCTATCTTAAATCTAGGAAATTGATATCCAAGGGTTGCATCTATCATTTGGTTTGAGTTAAAGATACTAAGTTCGAGACTCCGACTATTCAGTCGATAGGCATTGTTAATGAGTTTTGTGATATTTTTCCAAAAGATCTCCTAAGGGTACCTCCCAATAGAGAGATACAATTTGGGAATGATCTTCTTCCCGACACGTAGCCTATTTCTATTCCTCCATATCGTATAGCCCCCGCAGAACTTAAGGAGTTGAAAGAGCAACTCAAAGATCTTCTAGATAAGGGTTTCATAAGGCCTAGCATATCTCCTTGGGGTGCACCCATTCTGTTCGTGCGAAAGAAAGATGGTTCATAGCGGATGTGCATTGATTATCGTCAGTTTAACAAGGTCACAGTCAAGAACAATACCCTCTTCCTAGAATTGATGACCTGTTTGATCAGCTTGAGGTGATAACTATTTCTCAAAAATAGATTTGAGATCTAGTAATCACCAGCTTAAATTTAGGGAGTGTGATCTTCCAAAGATAGTTTTTCGTACCCGATATGATCATTTTGAGTTCTTGGTCATGTCCTTCGGGCTAACAAATGCCCCAGCAGCCTTTATGGACTTCATGAATCGGGTGTTCAGATAGTACCTAGATATGTTTGTTATTGTGTTCATAGATGATATTCTTGTACACTCCCAAAGTGAGAACGACCATGCAGATCATCTCTGAATAGTCTTGAAAACCCTTAGATATCATCAACTATTTGCAAAATTTAGCAAGTGTAAATTTTAGCTAAGGTCTGTTGCTTTTCTGGGTCATATTGTTTCTACTGAAGGTATTTGAGTTGACCCTCAAAAGAGAGAAGCTGTGAAAAATTGGCCTAGACCTATTTTCCCATCTGATATTAGGAGTTTCTTGGGTCTAGCTGGCTACTACCATTGTTTTGTTGAGAGTTTATCTTCCATTGTGTCTCCTTTGACTTGGTTGACCAAAAAGAAAATTAAATTCCTGTGGTCTGACTCTTATGAGAACAGTTTTCAGGAGTTGAAGACTCAACTCACTTCGGCCCCTGTGTTGACCCTTTCAAATGGTTTAGATGATTTCGTGGTGTACTGTAATGCTTCTAGAGTTGGGTTGGATTGCATGTTGATGTAGAAAGGTAAGTTTATAGCCTATTTCTCCAAGCAATTAAAACCACATGAGAAAAACTACCCGACCCATGACCTCGAGTTAGTTGTAGTGATTTTTGCCTTGAAAATCTGGAGACACTATTTGTACAGTGTTCATGTTGATTTCTTTACTGATCACAAGAGTTTACAGTATGTGTTTACTCAAAGAGAGTTGAATCTTCTTTAGAGGCGGTGGTTAGAATTGTTAAAGGACTATGATATGAATATGTTGTATCACCCGGGCAAGGCCAATGTAGTAGAAGATGCCCTTAGCAGGTCGTCCATGGGTAGTGTAGCACAGGTCGAGAAATATAAGAAGAATTTAGCTCGTGAGGTGCATTTTCTAGCTAGGTTAGGAGTTAGATTGCTTGATTCAGCTGAGGGTAATGTTTGGGTCCAGAGTAGTTCCGAATCTTCTCTAGTTTCGGAAGTAAAGGAGAAGCAAGATATGGATCCTAGTTTGGTCAGACTGAAGGAGTCAGTTAAAGACCAAAAGGTGGAGGTTTTCTCCCAAGGGGGAGATGGTGTATTGAGATTTCAGAATAGATTATGTGTGCCTGATGTTGAAGATTTAAGACAGAAAATTATGGCTGAAGCGCATGGCGAGTGATATTCTATTCATCCCGGTGCTACCAAGATGTACCGCGATTTGCGAGAAATCTATTGGTGGAATGGTATGAAAAAACAAATAGCAAAATTCGTAGATAAGTGTACAACTTGCCAATAGGTTAAGATAGAACACCAAAGACCCGGTAGAATAATGCAAGAATTCAGTATTCCTACTTGGAAGTGGGAGGAAGTAAATATAGATTTTCTGACTGGTTTACCTCCTTCTCGATGTCATCATGATTTAATTTGGGTTGTTGTAGACTGGTAGACTAAGTCCACGCATTTCTTGCCAGTGCATAAATCTTTCACCGCTGAGGACTATGGTCGTTGTACATTCGAGAGTTAGTCAGGTTGCATGGAGTTTCTTTGTCTATTATCTCTTACAGGGGTACTCAATTTACTTCTCATTTTTGGAGGGCTTTTCAGAAGGGTTTTGGTACCCAAGTTCATCTTAGCTCCGTTTTTTGTCCGCAGATCGATGGTCAAGCTGAGAGGACTATCCAGACCTTGGAGGATATGTTGAGGGCATATGTTCTTGATTTCAAAGGAAGTTGGGATGAACATTCGCCATTGATTGAATTTGCTTACAATAATATTTTTCATGCTAGCATTGGAATGGCTCCATTTGAGGCTTTATACAAAAGGTGATGTAGATCACCCATAGGTTGGTTTGAAGTGGGTGAAAATGTTGTGAGTGGACCTGATGCTGTATTTAAGGCTATGGAGAAAGTTAAGCTGATTCGAGAAAGGTTGAAGACAGCCCAGAGTTGTTAAAAGTCATATGCAGATGTGAGAAGAAGAGATCTTGAGTTTGAGGTTAGCGATATAGTGTACTTGAAGATTTCACCCATGAAGGGGGTGAAAATATTTGGTAAGAAAGGGAAGCTTAGTTCCCGATACATTGGCCTTTATAGAGTTTTGAATTGTGTTGGAAAAGCAGCATACGAGATTGAATTACCTGTCGAGTTGTCAGCTGTCCTCCTATCTTTCACGTTTCTATACTCAAGAAGCATATTGGTGATTTTGTTGTTGTTGATCTGTCAGAAAGTTTTGATGTTCAGGATCGCCTTTTGTATGATGAAGTTCCGGTTGAAATCCTAGATTATCAAGTTCGTAGACTAAGAAATAAGGAAGTTCCCTTCGGAAGCAAAAGTAGATATGCAAACCAGATACCCTCATCTCTTCTCCGCGAGTTCAAATTAAGCCGAAGGTACTATTCTTTCCTAATCCAGTTTCCTTCTAATCCAGTTTATTTAGATATATAGTTATTATCTCTATGATTCATGGATTTTGTGAAGTACTCGAAAGTTTAGAATGAATTAAGCCCTTTTAGAGTGTCGTTCCAGCTATACATCATCATTTTCTCTTGTTCTTGGCCTATCTAGCCACATTCAAGGACGAATGTTTCCAAGGGGGAGATTTTGTAATACCCCGAGACTCTAACCAATAGTGCAACCATGAATCAAGCTCATGAGAAATAAATTATAATGTTTTGGGTTGTTTTCTGATCAGGGATGGTGTGTATTAAGGCCTTAAAGATGTCCTAACGATTGGGTGAATCAAAACATTCCTTACAAATTGAATTCTTGGGAAGGATATTGGTATATTTAACTTCAAACGAGCACATCTCTCATTATACTTGGGAATTTTTTAGGTCATTACCTATCAACAAATAGATAATTGAATTAGCTTTCCAACTATACCAATTTTGCCAAAATCCGATACCGGAGCAAAGAGTTATACCCATTTTACTCCAGCATATCAATCTGGAAAAGGGTGACGATTTTTCTGATGGCCTGTCACGTTTCTAACGACGTCGTCAGCCTTAGGCAAAAAATCATAAAATTCGACCCTTTTGTGATGACATTTCGTGACGGCCTATCACGGGTCTGACGGCCTGTCACAGATGTCGCCAGCTATTTTTTTCAGCAATTTAGAGACATTTTTGCAAGGGTATTTTGGTCTTTTCCTATATTTTGAAGGCCTCTATAAATATGAGAATCCCATTCAAACCCTAATTCCATCATTTTCTCTTCCAATTCTCTTGAGATAATATATCTAGGGTTATATTAAGAACATAAATCTTCCAAGAATCATCCATAAATCTTCAAAATTTCTTCAAAAACCAAGTTCCTCATAGTGTGGGCTTCAAGAATTATTTATTTCAAGTGTGGATAAAGTCTCAAGCACTAAAGTTCATCCAATTTCAAATATTAAGGTATGTGGGGTTTTGAACAACAACACTTCTTTTGTTCTTGTGCCCAAAGATTTAATTTCTATTGAATTTTATGAATTTCGCAAAGTGGGTTTACACCCAAACTACTTTATCAAGGATTTATGAGATTTGAGCTATACAAGATTGACACATATGACTACTTCATTGTCCTATTTCTTAAATTTAGAATTTATGTCATGAGTTGTATATTGTTATCATGAAATGATAATTTCTAAGTGATTTATGATAAGTGTCATAATTTATATTTTTCCATGAGAAGTTTATCTATTGAATATATATTGATATTGAGCTTGAGAGTCAAGAACGAGTTCTATGATGTTTTCTGGAAGATTTGATACTTGATATGATTTGATAAGCAAGTGTACTTGATGATGAGAAAAATTATTTTGAGATTTAGTCGAGTTAGGAATCCACAAGTTGATTATGATTTACAAGTGAGATATATATTTATATTTTGGTCTTCATGATAGACCCTTGAGTTGATTAAGGTGGATTTCCTAACGCGTTCCGAGCTTAAGTCTGGGAATAGTATTTAGCACCAAGCGGGAAGTATGGGGTTCAGCGCATCCTACTTTCCCAGAACTACGTGCCACCATAGGATTAAGATTAAGGGCTAAAGGCCAAGATAGTTATCACTAAAGTTAAGGTTCTACTCTGATGGCAAGGATAGAATAGCTCTCCACAACGTGGGCAAGACGTTGGACTCCATGTAACCTCACATGGTTTATGTCGGTTATAAGAAACTCCCAAGTCCATAATAGTCCAAGTTTCATGAGTTACCAAGTCACTCTAAGTCATGAGTCAAAGAGTTTGAGTTGAGTCCAACGGTTTGTGAGATTTATGAAGCATGTGTTATTATTGATGATTTATGGAAAATATGTTTTAGATAACTCAAACAAAGAGAGTCATTATTATCAGCATGCATGATTTTCTTTTACATTTATGATATTATTTAAATATTGCATGCACCCCCACATATTCAGTATATTCCCAAGTACTGATTCTCATACTCTTCTGTGTTTTATATTTTCTCGTGATGTAGGTTCAGGTGCTCAGTCTCAGCAGCGACAGTGATCTTCAAGTACCTTCATCTACATTCGTACAATCGGTGAGTCTTCATGGTTCTAGGACCTACGTTCCCAATTTTTGTCTTGATAGTAGATGGTTGTTTATTTCTAGTTCAGTACAGGTCAGTTAGGGATCTGTCCCAATGGCTCCTCAGTCTTATGTAGTAGAGGCTTTGTCAGACTAGAGTACCAGTATGTATAGAACTTCAGTATTTTTATTGTACAGGATAGTATTTCTTTGTATTCCAGTATGTTCATGACATGATTATTCTTCTTTATTACAGCTTGATTATTGTCATAGTGAGTAATAGAGGAGATGACTGGCTCAGAGGGTTAGCTTGAGGTCGCATGTGGCCTTAAGCACTGTGTGACATCTTGGGATGGGATCTTGGGGCGTTATAATTTTTCTCTTGCGGAAACTAATAAAAAATCTTGATAAGGTGCGATGAATGCAACAAACTTGGGTTTTTCTGCAACATTTAAGGTGATCATTGCCTTCTCTATATATTTTACCTTATGCGTCACTTTTGGACTAGCCTATGTTATAGACTTGCTCACTACCCACTCATTATCTGTTTCTATCATATTGATAGTTACCCCTTCATGGTTTAGGAGTGCGTTGGTGTAGTATTTGGCGGCACCGTTTGAAGCAAAATCACCTTTTAATTAATCAAATCTTGTGTCTTAAATTAATATAGTCTTTAGTTTTGTGTCCAACACCCCTTGAATGATATACACAATGCTAATCAGCATGAAAAAATCAAAAATTGGTATTGGCGGGTTTTGGTGGGATAGGTTGGATGAGATCTACTTTTTTTAGCCTTTCAAACAGTTGAGTTCTAGTGTCAGCCAAGGTAGTGAAACTTTGGGTGACTTTCTTTTCATTATTTGGATGATAAAGATTTTGGTAGGTAGGGGGAGGGACTTGATGGTAATTTTGGTTAACTAGGGATTTTTGGTAGGCTTGGAAATTTAGAAGTGGCGCTTGGTAAGTGGGCTGATAATTTGGCAATGGAGCTGGGTAATTCGGTTGATTGGTAGAGAAATTTAGTCAAAGAACTTAGGGGCTAGGTTGGGCATTGAACACAGGTTAGGGATTTTGTGGAGCTAAGGAGTATATAGAAGGTGATGAAATTTTCTCGGAATTAGGACTAAAGGATACAAAAGACACATCTTCTCTCTTTTTCTTTAGGAATCCTAATAATCCAAGTTGTGTGGAGGTTTTATTGATTTTTTCTATCCTGAGTCCTGATAACGCTCAATCTACAGCTCTCGTAGGAGTGTAAAGCGGTCGTTAGCAAATATAGAACCCAACCTGGGTTGGGTATCGATCCCACAGGGAATAGCTTGGTCAACAAGTAAGCAAAATTAATAGACTTTTGGTGCAAGTCTCGTAAGAAGGGGGGATTGTAATATGTAACCAAAGTAATAAAATAAAAGCTGAAAATAGCAAAGTAAAAGAGAAAGATTGTTACGTAAGTTGTAAACAATGAGAATTGAAGCGTTGGGGTTATGTCCACCTTCTGAGGTATACGTCTCTATCGGCTATGAGCGTGTAGAGTCTTGACATGCAATTGCTTACAGAGAATTGTAGTCGATGGTAAATCCAAGCGTCTCGCGACCTAAACAAGGACTATTTCACTTTAACTCTCGCGAGCTTAAAGTGTGTCTAACGGTACAAATTCTCCAAGAGGTTAGTCCAGTTACGGCACTAGCTTTTTAATAGGAAAGGGTGTCCTACTACCTTGACATTATCTCTTTTCCAGACAAATAACCTTTCTCGCGAACAAGTTAAATGTTAGACCGGCGTATTCTTGCGTTTGCAACCGCAAAGAATGTAGATTAAGATGAAGAGAATAATGATATAAGCAATATACGTGTCTTGAACTCACAAACTCACAGCAATAGATAGTAACTCATTCGGCTTCCATAACCCCAACTAAGAGGTTTAGTTACCCATGAATGCGAAGGATATCACGATTTGCATGGTTGATGGCGTGAGAAGTAGGTGATAGGCGTGTGGTTTTGGTGATTCCCTAGCAAGTAACGATTCTCTTGTTGTGGAATTTAAGAATAGAAGAGTAGATTAGAAGTGTTTGTGGTGGAAGATGCGAGGGATGGAAGAAAATTAATTGTTGAATTAAGTGAAGAATGAATGTATCTCTCCACTCAGGGAGGAGTTAATTAAAAATCTCTAGCATGATAGGGTATTTATAATACTCCTATCCTACTCCTACTAAGCTAATGAAATAAATAGCCAAATCCTACTATACTAATGAAATCCTTGACCCAAATGTACTAGGGTAAGGTTACAATATCATAATCCAAATAGAATAGTGAAATACATAACCTAATTGTATTAGGTTAATGTATCTTTGTAAAAATCCAGCTTTGTGTCTGTAAGTCCCCAAAGTCTTCAGAAATGTTGTTTTAGCCCGGGACAGATTTTCCATGCAGCAGATTTGGTCCTTAGGCGTCCAGCTCCCTTCTACTTCGTTTGTGAGCTTTTTTTTGCGTCAAGTAAGCCATAAAATACTGTATTTTGCATCATTTATACCTGAAACTTTCCTAATCATGTTCGTTAGCTCATTTACAGGAAAAAGGACTAAAAGTGCATGAAATAGATAATTAGTTCTCAAAACTAGGCTAAAATATGGGCAAAATATATTGATATAGGCGTGTAAATCCGCCTATCATCAACACCCCACACTTAGAGCTTTGTTCGTCCTCGAACAACATATCATGTCCTTCTAAGCATCGACTTAAGGTTTTTACAACAACAACACAAAACATTTATCAAGATAAGCACAACAATTATCAACAAAGAGTAGCTTTCCGATTATAAGTAGAAACAATTTAACCTCAAGTATTGACTCGTGATGGTGATCAACTCGCATGCAAATGTTAAAGTGCATAGAATCATACACAACTATCCAAAACTCATCAACCATGTGTGTCTCACCATATATTACCCATAATCACTCACAAGTATAGCATAATTTTCAAACATGGGTATCAAAGTGTCCTTGCTCTCACTCTCACAAAGAATTCATATGTAGCAACTAATGACCATAGGCTTGCCTTTAATGTAGTACTCTACTAAATGTCGGAATGTTAAGATTAGGATCAAGTAGGTCTTTTGATGGTTGTAATGTAGGCTAAGGGACGGGTAGGACTATTTTGGCCAAGAATAGTGACTAGGTTCCTAAGCGCTTTAATACATCACATTGTATCATTGACACTTTTTTCTTTCAACCTTTCTTCTTTCTTTTATTCTACCACCCTTGTTCTCCTATTTTGTTTTTCAATTTCAAGCACTACTTACTTTTCAGCTTTCTTTTCCTTTTTCTTTTCACAACATACCTCTTATGATAGCACTTTCTTTTTCATAGCACATTCAAGCACCATTACAATTTAAAGCATCATACTCACCCAATTTCCTCTTATGTTGTCACATGACTTTTTCACTTTAAAGCACTTAGGAATTTGGATCAAATTATGGTCTTGAAAGAAATGGATTAGGCTTACATACAAGGTTGTCAAAGAAATAGGCTAAAGGCTCAAAAAGTGTTAACTAGGATGATGTTCATGGGTAGGTAAAACTGAAGGTAAACATGTATAGGTTGCCAAAGAAATGCCTAAATCATATCCTAAACTTACACTCCTTATTTTCGCTTTGCATACATACCAGGCAAGTTCTAGCATCAGCCACAAACATAGAAGATACTATTAATCTCACACACACAAGGCACATGGTCGACTTGATTGGAAGTAATATAGACTCTCGACCCAACAAGTGAAAGAATTGAACCACTCAATATCACATAATGAGTCACAACTAGAGCCTAAACGTCTCAATAGTCACAATTGTAGCACATACTCTTGTTATAATCTCATACTGCCTATCAAAATAATTTCATGCGAAGCTAGAAAAACTTAACTCCTAAAAAAAACTAAAAAAAACGTCAAACGAAAAACAACAAAAAAATGGGCTCAAAAAAACAAAGTAAACAAACAAACATAAACAAACAAACATACAAACAAAGGTGCAAACAAAGAAGTATAGCATGCGATTCTGCCACCCCACACTTAGACGGGACACTGCCCTCAGTGGAAAATAAATTCGAAGAACCTGGTTAGTCGGACCCTTCATCAATGTCGGGGGTCATACCCCCTTCGTCTGAATCATCATAAGAGTCATCGTCAGAGTTCTCCTCTTCGTCAGAATCAGGCAAGTGTCTATCATCATCAGTCGGCACATCACCGTCTAGAGGTTCCTAAAAATATACACCCACTCCACACATCTCCTATGCATGCATGTTCATTGGGTAGTCGTGGTCCAGCTGTTGGAGCTCTTCAGCAGTTGGAATACGTCCACCACTCATCATAGTGAATCGTGTCATGCCATAGAGATGACAGAAGAAACTCTCATCACGAGCATGTCTCTCCGCAGTAGTAAAGTTGACTCCATGAGTTGTTTCAGCATCTTTGACCTTGGTGAGGTCAACCTTCTTTGGGTTATGTGGGAGTTTGTGGTCAGCTGGTTCCTCTTCGACATCCTCCTTCCGCAACATTGCTGTCAACAAATTGCCGAATGTGAAATGGGACCTTTTGTGGAGTCTGGCCTTCCTCATGGTAGATCGAATGATTGCCCCAAAGTTGATAGGGACATTTGTCATCAAAGCATAGACCAAACACACTCTATCTCTCGATATCTTGGTGTATTGAGTTCCAGGAATAAGGCATGAGTTGACAATGCGCATCCAGATTCTTGCTTCCCTATTTAGTGGAGCATAGGGGAAGGTATTGTGATGGCCTGTTTCCTTATGTCTGCCCCATCTTGCCATCGATCTGCTTCCACAAAGCGTGTGTCGTATTGCTCTGTAAGGAGGCCTGCTGTACAGCTCTTTGAATGGTGCAGTGTCGACCCAAGGTAAGCCAAGAAAAGAGTTGATCCAATCCGCTGTAAGATGTAACACTTGGCCCCAAATTTTGACTTCATTGCCTGTTGTGTTCGGCGACCAGTTGGCATAAAACTCTCTTGTTAAGTCAAGATTGCACTCTCCCATGTCGCGGAAGATGAAATCCAGCTTCAAAGTCATTATTTTTGCCAACATACGCGGCTCTTTCTTTGCTAAGGTCTCCTTGTTGATCAAGTCAACATGCACATATTTCCTTTCTTTGTTGCTGCTGTACCATGCTTTGGCTTCTTCTTCAAAGACCCATTTTATTCCGAACATTCTGCGTGGTAGGTGCGCTGAGGATGATTCTCCTTGGTCTTTTCGACTTCTCTTTTTGCCCTTTTGGGACGTGGTAGCCTTCTCCTTGCCTTGCCTCGCTTTAGGTGCCATTGTACCTGAGACTAGAAATAATGTTAGTTGCAGCACAATATCACTTGATACAATCTATATGAAAGCACTAGGGGTACCACCTCACACTTAGTTTCGTTAGCACAAATCAATGAAGTGAAAGTGGTCGAGTGCTCAGATTTCATCGACATACGTTGTAGGATTGTATTCCGACAAGAAAATCAGCATTGCATCACTTATTTGCAGCCAGTGGACTACTTTCATGGTGGATATAGCAACACTATGACAAAGGGGTTACCACATGGAATCGTTATTCGTACAACAAGCACAACCTCCTAAGTCGATAGGCACTATAATCTTATCCCGATGGCCGGGATAGTCTATTATGTAAGCATCCAAACAACACTCTTAAGCAATATTCATAGCCATATATATTCAGCAAATATCATAACAATGCTTTTGAAACCAAATTCAAGTTGGAAACAAGTCAAGATTTTCCTATGTATACGTTCACTCACATGATTTTGTATCAACTATCCAAACAAATAAACATCACCAACAATCTTATACGATTTAGCAATTCATAATGGACATAGCAACGTAGTACTTACGAGAAATAAATGAAGAATAAGAGAGTACTTACTTGCTTGAAGCTTGTGGAGATGGTTTTGTGAATTGGAAGAGCAAAAGAAGAAAATTTTGAGAAGATTTGGAGGGTTATGCGGCGCCTTTAGGGTTGTTTCTAATGTGGTTGTGTTATAAAACTAAGTCTCCTTTATATAGGAAGAGTATGGGTCGGTTTATGACCCATTTACAATCGGATTTGGAGACAAAAACACCACATATGCGGCGCATATCACTCGGTATATCAATGACATATGCGGCGCATTGTCTATGGCATAATGGGACATATGCGCCGCATAGTCTATGGCATTTGTAGACATATGCGCCACATAGTCTATGGCACATGAGATACTGAGACCAAATGCCATAGCATAGGCGGCGCATAGTCAAAAGCATACCTAGGAATAGGCGGCGCATAGTGTATAGCACACTAGATTCCGAGACCTTAGGCTATAGGATAGGTCGTGCATCGTTCGTGGCCTATTTTTTCCAAGGCCTAGCCTTTCTCGAAGCCTATTTTGACGTGAGAAAGGCTCAATTCATAGCCTTACGCATCACCATTCCTAACTTACCGACTTTACCATACAATGCGTCCAAATCGTCAATTGAAATCAATCTCCTCGTTGAATACTTCTTGCACCTATATTTGCTCAAAACAAAATGAAAACGATTAGTATGATGGGTTGCCTCCCACCAAGTGCCTTAGTTTTGGTCGTGGCTCGACTCTTATTTTTTTGAATTTTCATTTATCAAAAAGAAAAAATACTAAAACGACGAAACGATAAAACGATAAAACGACAAAACAATAAAACGATGGGTTGCCTCCCATCTAGCGCCTTATTTATTGTCGTGGCTCGACGTAGTAATCTCGAGTACTTAGACTTCGTCGAGATAAGTGATGGCCTTGTCATTCATCGAGTCAAGAGGACCGATATATGGCTTAACACGTTGGCCATTCACTTTGAAGACAACACCATCATTGTCTTCCAATTCGACTACTCCATACGAGTAGACTTGGATGACTTTAAATGGACCAGACCATTTCGATTTTAACTTACCTGGGAAGAGCTTAAATCTGGAGTTGAAGAGTAGCACCATGTCACCTTTTTGGAAATTTCGTCGAATAATCCGCTGATCATGATACTTCTTCATCCGCTCCTTGTATAAATCCGATCGTTCATATGCATGGAGCCGGAATTCATCTAGTTCGTTCAGCTGCTCCAACCTCAGATTCTTCATATCTTCCCAATTCAAGTTCAATCGCTTCAATGCCCACAATGCCTTGTATTCAAGCTCGATGGGTAGATGACAAGCCTTCCCATAAACTAGCTGATAAGGTGACATGCCAATGGGTGTCTTGAATGCGGTTCTATACGCCCATAGTGCATCATCTAGCTTTCGAGACCAATCCTTCCGATTCGCATTAACCGTCTTTGCAGGGATTTGCATGATCTCACGATTGGAAACCTCAACTTGTCCACTGGTTTGGGGATGATAAGGCGTAGCTACCTTGTGTTGCTTGACTCCATACTTGGCCAATACAGATTTGAATAGCTTGTTGCAAAAGTGAGATCCTCCATCACTTATGATAGTACGAGGTACTCCAAAGCGAGAGAAGATATTCTTCTTTAAAAACGCTACAACACGCTTTCCTTCGTTGTCGGCCAATGCTACAGCTTCAACCCATTTTGACACATAATCCACAGCAACCAAGATGTACTTTATTCCAAACGAATTCACGAATGGTCCCATGAAATCAATACCCCACACATCAAAGAGTTCTACCTCTAGAATTTTGGACATGGGCATTTCATGGTGTTTTGAAATAGCACCTTGACGTTGGCATTGGTCGCACCTTCTCACATAGTCGTGTGCATATCTGAATATTGTAGGCCAATAATAACCACTTTGCAAGACTTTCCTTGCCGTTCGATTCCCTGCATGATGTCCTCCAACTTGCGAAGTGTAGCATGCTTCCAATATAGTAGGCACTTCTTCATGGGATATACATCGTCGAATGATACCATCCGCGCATCTTCGAAACAAATATGGCTCATCCCAATAGTAGTGCTGAACGTCATGCATAAACTTCCTCCTTTGGTGGTAAGATAAATTGGAAGGTAACACATTACTCACCATGAAATTCGCAAAGTCGGCATACCATGGTAATTGCTCCATTGTGGTCGCTAGTATCTCCTCGTCAGGGAATGCATCATCAATCTGATTTTCTGGTTGCGCCACATACTCATTCTCAAGTCTAGATAGGTGATCAGCCACTTGGTTCTCGCAACCTCTTCTATCTTTGACTTTGAAATCAAACTCTTGCAGCAGCAATACCCATCGAATCAGCCTTGGTTTTGCATCCTTCTTCGTTATTAGATACCTAAGAGCTGCATGGTCTGTATGAACGATTACCTTAGTACCCAATAGATAGGCACGAAACTTCTCAAACGCATACACAACCGCTAGGAGCTCTTGTTCAGTAACGGTGTAGTTCCTTTGGGCTTCATTTAGTACCTTACTTGCATAATAGATAGGATGAAACAATTTCTCCATTCTCTGTCCAAGAACAGCACCAAGGGCTACACCACTAGCATCACACATGACTTCGAACGGGAGCGTCCAATCTGGTGCTACCATGATAGGGGCTTCAATGAGTTTTCCTTTAAGGCATTCGAATGCCTTTAAGCAATCTTCATGAAAGTCAAACTTCGCATCTTTCTCCAGTAGTTTGCACAATGGACTAGAAATTTTGGAGAAGTCTTTGATGAATCTACGATAAAATCCAGCATGGCCAAGAAAACTACGAACTCTCTTCACCGAAATTGGAGGTGGTAGCTTCTCGATTACCTCTATTTTTACGCGATCAACCTCTATTCCTCTTTCGGAGATCTTGTGCCCAAGAACGATTCCTTCTTTTACCATGAAGTGGCACTTCTCCCATTTTAGCACAAGGTTGAACTCTACACATCTTTGTAATGCCATGCTCAAGTTCGCCAAACATGCTTCAAAGGACTCACCAACAACTGAAAAGTCATCCATAAATACCTCCAAAGTGTCTTCTACCATATCAGAGAAAATAGACATCATACAATGTTGAAAGGTGGCTGGTGCGTTACATAACCCGAATGGCATGCGTTTGAAGGCAAACGTACCATATGGGCATGTGAACGTTGTCTTCTCTTGGTCTTCGGGAGCAATACAAATCTGATTATAACCTGAATAACCATCCAAGAAGCAAAACCATCCTTTCCCCGCTAATCGATCTAGCATTTGGTCCATAAATGGCATGGGGAAGTGATCCTTGAGTGTCCAAGAATTCAGCCTGCGGTAGTCCATGCATACTCTCCATCCAGTAACGGGCCTGAGTGGAATAAATTCATTCTTTGCATTCGCGACCACGGTCATGCCTCCTTTCTTGGGAACACATTGTACTGGGCTTACCCATGTACTTTCCGAAATAGGATACACGACTCCTGCGTCTAACCACTTGATAATCTCCTTCTTCACCACTTCTTGCATTGGTGGGTTTAGACGTCTTTGATGTTCAATGGTGGGTGTGCACTTTTCTTGAAGCAGAATTTTATGAGTGCAAATCCCAGGTGGAATACCAATGATATCCACAATGGTCCATCCAATAGCTCTAATATACTTGCGTAAGATTGCAATAAGAGCTGCAACTTGTTGCTCACCCAAATCGGCTGCCACAATGACTGTAAGAGTGTTTCCGCTTTCTAAAAATGCGTACTTCAAATGGCTTGGCAGCTCCTTCAATTTTAACGTGAGTGGTTCTTCAATAGATGGCTTAGCTGGTGGTGAAGGTCAATTTTTGAGATCAAGATCCAGCTTCTTGGGGGTATAGCGATATGTCCCTAATACCGATAGAGCACAAATATCTTCATCAAAAATTTCAGCATCATCATTCTCTCCTTTCATGAGCAAAACCTCCAAAGGATCATCAAGAATTCGCTCTTCTGCAAGTAACTCTTTCTCATCATCAAAGACAACATCAGCCACAGAAAATACACTCAGATCTTTGGGTTGCTTCATTGATTTGCAAACATCAAAGCGAACCACTTCGTCATTTATTCGGAATGAAATCTCATTAGCTCTCAAATCTATGAGCACACTTCCCGTAGCAAGGAAAGGGCGTGCCAAGATTATGGAAACCTCTGAATCTGCTTCACAATCCAAGATGCCAGGACATCGCATAGAATACCAACCGGTCATTTTACCGACCTATCCGCCATAACAAGCCTCATATTAGTTGGTGTAGGATCTCCTAACCCCAACTTCTTGTAGATCGATAATGGCATCAAGTTGATGCTAGCTCCTAAGTCACACAATGCTTTAGCAAAGTCCAAAGATCCGACGGTTCAAGGAATCGTGAAAGCTCCGGGGTCGGCCTTCTTCTGAACTATCGATCGGGTAGCAATTGCACTACAATGATGCACATTATCTTTCAGCTCATAACCTGCTGCCCTCTTCTTAGTCAAAAGATCTTTCATAAACTTTGCATACCCAGGAATTTGTTCAAGTGCCTCCACTAATGGAACATTGATGGTCAGCTGCTTCAACATAGTCATGAATTTGCTGAACTTAGTGTCATCGGCCACCTTCTTCAATCTTTGTGGAAAAGGTGGTGGTGGGTATAGAAGTGTTCTCTCCATGGCTTTCTTCTCCTCTTGCTTCCGTTTATTATTTTTTTCAGGCTGCACACCACTAGGTAAAACATCCTTGACGTTTGAAGTAGTTGTTGCGGCTTCTTCTCTTGTAACGTCACTAGGTGTGGCGTCAATGTCTGCTGCTACGTCAACCACTTGCTTGCCTTTTGCTGAAGTTTCCAGCACCTTACCACTTCTGGTAGTGATGGCCATGCATGACCCATCATTCCTTGGGTTTTGCACAGTATCGCTCGGTAAGGTGCCAGCCTCCTCTTCCGAATCAGATTCATCTCTTCCTTTCAGCGCCACAGCTTTTACTTTTTCGGTCTTCCCTGATAATAAGTGCTTTGTCAGAAGATCCAATTGTGTTTTCATGTGTGCCATGTCTTGCTCACGTTCTTCTTCTCTTCTTCTTTGGTCTGCAGACATGCCAATAGATAAAGTGGGGCTTGCTACCTCAGAATCCCTGGTATGCCAAGCTCTACTTTGCTTTGTCATGCGATCTAGCATATTGCTTGCTTGACCAAAGGTAAGGTCCATAAAAGAACCTCCAGCTGCGTTGTCCACCACTGGTTTAGTTACTGAATTCAAGGCTCTATACAAGATCTCCATGAGGTGAACATTAGTCATGTGATGGTTTGGGCATCTCGTTAGCTTTGTTTTGAACCTCTCCCATGTTTCGTGAAGAGCTTCAGAGGGAAGCTGACGAAAGTTGCTGATTTCATCTCTCAATTGAGCCCTCTTGGATGGCGGAAAGAATCTTTCTAGGAAAGCGTCTCTCAATTGCCTCCAATTTGTAATTGAATCAGGAGTCAGCCCATTCAACTATAGTGTTGCCTCCCCAGACAGAGACAATGGAAATAGACGTAATCGAATAGCATTCTGACCAACACCAGGATTGTCAAAAGACTTGCATGTAGAAATAAAATTGATGAGATGCATATTCGGATCATCGCCTGCTAGTCCACCAAATAACCCCTTGAGTTGCAATAACTGAATCATGGTGCTAGTGATGTTGAATTTGGCTCCGGGCGCTAATGGTGGTGGAATTATAGCTCCAGTGGCTCCGGCACCATCAAGATCATCATCATCATCATCGAAAGCTGGTTGCAAAGGTTGGCGATCATACCTATACCGAGCTTGTCGACCTCTTCGATTGGCAAGTGTTATAATTTTAGCATTACGCCTAGGGTTTAGTAACTCGTCATCACCTAAATCTTCATCGTCAGGATTTGTTGCTCGCCCAGGATTGTCAATGTTTTGTTGTTGGACTTGAGCAGCGGTAAGAGCAGCTAATCTTGCTTGCTCGTGTTGAGCAGCCATCCTGTCGATTTCTGCTTGTGCTTCCATTCTTCTAATTTGTTGTGGTTCCGGATTGATTGGTAATAACGGTTGACCAGAACTTCTAGTATGGGGCATGCACTAAAAGAAAAACCTGCAATAAAGAAAAACAAAAACTAAACGTAAAAGTACGAGAATCTTTGACCAAAGGGTCTAGTAATTATCACGAACTTAATTGACACTCGTATTCCCCGACAACGGCGCCAATTTTTGATAACGCTCAATCTACAGCTTCGTAGGAGTGTAAAGCGGTCGTTATCAAATATAGAACCCAACCTGGGTTGGGTATCGATCCCACAGGGAATAGCTTGGTCAACAAGTAAGCAAAATTAATAGACTTTTGGTGCAAGTCTCGTAAGAAGGGGGGATTGTAATATGTAACCAAAGTAATGAAATAAAAGCTGAAAATAGCAAAGTAAAAGAGAAAGATTGTTACGTAAGTTGTAAACAATGAGAATTGAAGCGTTGGGGTTATGTCCACCTTCTGAGGTATACGTCTCTATCGGCTATGAGCGTGTAGAGTCTTGACATGCAATTGCTTACAGAGAATTGTAGTCGATGGTAAATCCAAGCGTCTCGCGACCTAAACAAGGACTATTTCACTTTAAATCTCGCGAGCTTAAAGTGTGTCTAACGGTACAAATTCTCCAAGAGGTTAGTCCAGTTACGGCACTAGCTTTTTAATAGGAAAGGGTGTCCTACTACCTTGACATTATCTCTTTTCCAGACAAATAACCTTTCTCGCGAACAAGTTAAATGTTAGACTGGCGTATTCTTGCGTTTGCAACCGCAAAGAATGTAGATTAAGATGAAGAGAATAATGATATAAGCAATATACGTGTCTTGAACTCACAAACTCACAGCAATAGATAGTAACTCATTCGGCTTCCATAACCCCAACTAAGAGGTTTAGTTACCCAAGAATGCGAAGGATATCACGATTTGCATGGTTGATGGCGTGAGAAGTAGGTGATAGGCGTGTGGTTTTGGTGATTCCCTAGCAAGTAACAATTCTCTTATTGTGGAATTTAAGAATAGAAGAGTAGATTAGAAGTGTTTGTGGTGGAAGATGCGAGGGATGGAAGAAAATTAATTGTTGAATTAAGTGAAGAATGAACGTATCTCTCCACTCAGGGAGGAGTTAATTAAAAATCTCTAGCATGATAGGGTATTTATAATACTCCTATCCTACTCCTACTAAGCTAATGAAATAAATAGCCAAATCCTACTATACTAATGAAATCCTTGACCCAAATGTACTAGGGTAAGGTTACAATATCATAATCCAAATAGAATAGTGAAATACATAACCAAATTGTATTAGGTTAATGTATCTTTGTAAAAATCCAGCTTTGTGTCTGTAAGTCCCCAAAGTCTTCAGAAATGTTGTTTTAGCCCAGGACAGATTTTCCATGCAGCAGATTTGGTCCTTAGGCGTCCAGCTCCCTTCTACTTCGTTTGTGAGCTTTCTTTTGCGTCAAGTAAGCCATAAAATGTTGTATTTTGCATCATTTATACCTGAAACTTTCCTAATCATGTTCGTTAGCTCATTTACAGGAAAAAGGACTAAAAGTGCATAAAATAGATAATTAGTTCTCAAAACTAGGCTAAAATATGGGCAAAATATATTGATATAGGCGTGTAAATCCGCCTATCATCAAGTCCTTCCTCAACTGTTTCACTAAGCAAAACTAAGTCAGCAAAGGTAGCATGAACAGTCGATATTATTTTATCATAAAAGTTTCCCTCCAAAGCTCGAGTAAACACAGTGACTATTTCTTCTTCTATCATAGAAGGTCGTACCTTTGCTGCCTTTTTTCACCAATGATAAGTATATTCACAAAAAAAATTAGAATTTTGATTTATGCAGTTAGAAGAATATCAATCAGGGACCACCTCTACATTATAGGAAAATCTATCAACAAAATCCCTGGCTAAAGTGCTTCATTGAGGCCACTTCTTTAGTTCCTGTGAAGCAAACCATTCTAACGCTACCCCACTCAGGCTTTGACTGAAGAGCCTCATCAGTAATGCCTCATTTTTACCAGCGCCTACCATTTGGTCAAAATATCCTCTCAAGTGGGCCGTAGGGTTTCCAGTACCATTGAATGTCTCAAACTTAGGGACTTTAAATCCTTCGGTAAGGTTCAAGTGAGGGTGAATGCAAATATCATCATAACTGAAACCTACAGCGTTGGTCAAACCATGTGTTTTCTTCATCCTGTCAGTTTCTTTCTTTATCAACAATAGCTCCCAAGTATGTTTGTCTTCAGGCACCTTGCACTCCTTCTCCATCTCCTTATAGTGGTTAATTTCTAGATTTGGAGGGAATGTATGGTACGAAATAGGCATTACAGTAGCATGGATAGTGGAGGGAGACATATTTTGGGTCATAGGAGGATTTTGAGTGGCGTGGGAGAAGTTTTGGTATGTGGGAACTGTATTTTGGGGAACATTGGAATTAGGACTAAAAGTGAGGCACATATTTTGGAAAGTGAGGCCATTTATGGAGGTATTTTGGTAGTTTAGAGTGAAGCTTTGAAGGTGGTAAGAATTTAGATTGTATTCTTTGTTGGTATTATAAGTAGGAGGGGTATGGGTTTGGCATTACAGATTGATGGGATTAGCGGAAGGTCTAGGCATAGAAGCAGAGGGTATGTCATTTGGTTGGTTTCCATTGTTAGGAGAGCAAATAGGAGGGAATCAGAGTGGAAGCGCATGGTTTTCCAAGACGGGCATAGCAGCAATGGCTAGATTAGGCATATCTTTTGCTCGTTGTACTTCTTCTTGAAGCTCCTCCATCCTCCTAGTTAGTTCAGCGATTATTTTTCTTAATTTTGTGGTTCTCAGGTTGAATTTTTGGTTTTGATAAGTAAGGGTTCAATTCTTGAAGTACTAAAAGTTTTTTTGTGTGTGTGTTTGTATCTCTCTCCGTTCAATACTGTCACTGCATTTTCACTAGAAATTGGTTAATCTTCGTTGATGTTAGAGCAATTGTTGTTTCACTAGATAGTGGTTGTTGTCTCTCTGAGGTATTTTCGATTTTCTCTGAAGAAATTTTTGAGTTTTGCTATTTTTGAGCTAATTTTCATCTGAGCAAGTAATAAATTTTAGTTGGTTTTCTTCTCTGGTTTTCTTCTCCAATTTTAGTGGGTTTTGTTCTCTGAAAAGGTTTGTATGTAGGAAACAATGAACCTATTGTCTCTAATTTTCCTTGCATGTGCTTTTGTGGTCTGATTTTAGGAGAAATTTGTGGATTTTGTGGTCTAATTTATGGATTTTGTGTGGTTTGATTCTGGATTTTAGGGTCTGATTCATTTGGATTTCGTGGTATATTGTAAATTTGAGGTCGGTTTTGTAGAAAGATAGATAGTTATCGGATGCGTTACGATTCTTGCAACCTGTAGGAAGATAGATAGATAGAGGAATACTAAAAATTAGTAGTAAATTTGGAGATGACTTAAACAACAACTCACACTGCACATTCTTTATTTCATAGAAACAGAAAAATGCTAAAATTGAAGTCCCATCCTTGTAGGGACGGGACCTTAACAAGGGAGATATGTAAGGAACTAAAATACACTCGCCGTTGATCAGGTAGCTCACTTATAACACTCCAAACTAATGAACCTCCAGGGGTACCTTCATTGTACCATAATTCTTCAACCACCTCCTAGTTTTCTATTTAAGTTATCAACAAACAGCCTCTTTTCACTATCAGCGTCTGAAGGAAGGAGTGGTCCGCTCAAGCTTGTCTGTCCAGCGATAATGATATAACATTGGTACCTCTAGTTGTTTAAGTAATCATCGATTTCTTTGATCACCCTTGAGACTAGTTCACCATGTTACTTAAAGACTTGTAAAATTTTACTTCAGTATCACAACTCGATAAATATAAACAAGTATCTTTTCTTTAAGGATGTCTCATAGAATATTAACTGCATAATTATTAAGTCTAAAGGAACACATGGTAATACGTGTTAATTTGTACCTAGTTGTGACCAGTGTTCTTCCCTTTACTTTGAAATTTTGATTAGCACTGCCTGAAGAATCAATATTTGAACAGTACTTGCACAGAGTGTTTTACTAGTAATCAGTAGGATTATTTTCTTAATAGATGAAGTTTAGTTTTTGGTACCCTCGTTGTTTGAGCATTTTTGAACTGGTGTAAAAGATCAAGGAAGTCTAAGGAGTGCAGTCTTCTGTAAGTAGAATGATCTACTTACTGCTTGTGTCAGTTTTCGGCTTTTTTCCGCACTCCATCAAGAGTATCAGTAATCCGTAAAATAAGCTAGAGTGTTGAAGTCCCATCCTTGTAGGGATGGGACCTTAATAGGGGAGTCCCATCCTTGTAGGGATGGGACCTTAACAGGGGAGATATGTAAGGAACCAAAATGCACTCGCTGTTAATCAGGTATCTCACTTATAACACTCAAAACTAATGAACCTCCGCGGGTACCTTCATTGTACCATAATTCTTCAACCACTTCCGACTTTTCTGTTTAAGTAATCAACTTACATCCTTTTTGCACTGTAAGTAATCAAATGTTGCATATCATGCTACATGTCTAATAAAATATTTAATGATATATCTTTGGCTAAATTTAACATGATAATTGTTTAGGAGATTTTAAGAGTGCGACTTGTCATTCCTAATCCTAATCGTGAAGACTTTTGAGCTGGACAACTTACTCCTAACGAGTAGTCACTGGATTATATGTTATGCACTGAACGAGACATGTTTATTCTGCTTTATGTAATCTCACTTAAAAGTTTACAATTTCAAAGTAAGGAACATGAGTTGCTAGTACCACAAAGGAAATCAAATAGCTAGCAAATTTATTTGTCAAAGGCTAAAGCAAGGATGTGAAATTCATCTACCAGCGCATTAGAGCCTACTCATTTTCTATCCTCGTGATCTTCTTGAAGTATAGTTGATAATTGCCACTAATCTTGTCCCTGATCTTGCATGTCGTCATGTCTGTTTGTGGCTATTTCTTCGTGTGTAGCTTCATAGTCTTCATCTGTAACTACTTCACCAATCTGTCTTATAAAGTAAGGTTATAGCATGAATGTAAGAAATGGAATGACACTCTTAAGAAACCTATGCTCTTTTGACTTTTCTGTCTCCTGTTCTTGTTAATGTGGGACCTAAGTGCAACATCACTCTTCGTATTTGTGTTGTCTAAGGATTTAAATTGTTTGTTGCTTAATCACTCTGACCATTCTAGCTTGGTGGTCAGAGTAGTAGACACATTTCATGGCATTATGTTTTCTGGTTATGGTTATTAGTAGTATAGGAATGACTGTTTGTGTTGGAGCTTGTTGACATTTTCATTGATTGTTAAAATGATGATATCACATGCCTGGATTACTTGCAAAACTGTGGTTTCGGTTCAGATTCTAGTAATGGATATATTGAGTGATGATTTAGCTAGTAATGGAAAAAGCATGCTTCGGGACAAGTGATCCTGCTTCATAGCCCCAGAAAACACCCATTTCTCTATCTGTCAAAAATTGCTCCTTGTTCAGTTACTCAAACATGCAGAAAAGATGGGAATTTTACATTTCTACTGATTACTGTCCTTCCCTTGTCCAATTCTTTAACTAGTTAAGACTTGGTTGTATTAACTGCGTTTTACGTAATTCTTGTGTGTCTTTGAATTGTCTTTAGTTAATTCCTGTGTTCCTTTCATTTGTTGTCTGCCTTTTTTGTTGATCTTCAAACTTTAAAGTATGTGAGTTTTCTGTAGTTTGCTTGGCTAATTAAACGGAGTATACTGCTTTGACTATCTACTTTTAACATAGTTAATCTAAGAGGAAGAAAAAATCACTACAGTATTGGATCCTGGAATCTTCCCGTTTTAAATGGAATGTACAGAGAGAGGAGCAGGAATTAACGGTTTATTTCCCATTAAGAAACTATGAAACTTTTCCTTCTAATGTGGTACAACTAATAAGGAACTAAAACTTAACTCCGAAAGAGTTAAAAATGTTTACGTGCAATGGTTGCTTGCCCCTACCGAACACTTACCACCCTCCTGCACTGTGCTGGTCTTTCAATGCCTTATTTTCTGCTTTTATTATGCTACTATCAGTTACTATAACCTTCCCAGCCTTTTTGCTAAGTTCAGTGAAGTATCAGTTTATCAAATATATTGCACTTGCTTTCGATCTATGTTTTAATAGCCATTTTGTGGCCAAATTTCAGTTGACTGAACAAACATAGGTTTGTGTTTGGGCTGGGAAATTATCAATGTTCACACTTATTCTATGAATGTGTGTATCAATAGCTTATTGGACATTCACGTTTGTTGAAGTCTATCAAAGGCATAAAGTGATAAAGAAGCTGAGATCTCTTTGCTGCATTGTAAATTGCTCAGTCTGAACACCTTGATACGTATTGTGGTTGGTTTGGACTGATTATAAGTGTGCTTTGTTTGTACTTATAAATAGTTGTTTGAGCACTATATAAATCTTCTATATTCATGAAAATATTCTGTATTATAAGTGTGTTCTGTTTGGATTGATATTCTTAGAAGGTAAACCAAATTTATAAATTATTGTATAATTCACTTTCAAGTAAACTCCTGTTATACGTAAACCTTTTTTTAAACTTCAGGATAAAGATTATTGATGGATAAAGATTTTTCTATATAGTAACGTCTTTTCTTAATGAATCTCTCCACTGTTCTTCAAGGGATAGAAACAGTTACTTATTGAATGGTTAGAATGTGTTAGATGGTTTCTTAATGTCTTGTTGTTGGACTGTGTTGGATGGTTGGACTTTTTTAAACAGTTTCTTAGTGTCTTGTTGCTGGATTGTGTTGGATTGTTGCTGATAATCAGGCATAAATTGTTGTTGCTGCTCTTCTTCTTGTTCTACTGTTGTTGCTTAGTTATTCAAACCTATAATTTAGATGGTTGTGAACTATTCAGTTCATTTGTTGTTTTATAGCACATTTTTGCTGATATTCTTGTTGTTGGACTATGTTGGATGGTTGCTGATAATCTGTCCAGACATAAATTATTGCATAAAAAGTGTTATTTGCTTCTTGCTTGTGGACAGATAAAGAGTATTACTCATACTTGTTAGTAATAACATGCCTCATGTTTTTATATAATCGCACTTTAACTTGAACTTCAAGTCCTTATTTTATTCAGTCACTGATATAATTAGCAAAAAAAACTCACACCCTAATTAGGATAGGTAAAAAGAAAATAGAATATATGCACGGCAAGTTTAATCAACATAAGAAAAGTGAAGTTAAAGTAAAATAAGATGAAATTGTTATACTTGAGTGCAACCAATTTAAATATCTTAGCTCAATTATTCAAGAAGATTGTACGATAGTTGAAAATATAGAATTAAAATAGGATGGTCCCCTTTCTGATTTGATTGAGTTTAATTTAGCAATTATTAGTCCTAAATTATAAAGTAGCTATAGTAGTACATATACATATATAGTAGTACATATGCTGCTGAAAATATCCAAAGCCTTTCTGTTTACATACATACTTTGTAGAAACTACAGTCAAGATCAACAACACACTTGTCAACAGTAAGGGCAGTAAGTTTCCAGCTATCAAATATTTTGGTTCTCTATCTTGTCATCGCCATAGAAACAATCGAGTTTGTTTCTTGAAATTGAGAATATGTGAAGCACAAATTTACAATTGGAGTCAGATGAGTTAAAAATAAACAAGCAATATATGGATAACCCAACCAACAATATATATCAACATGACCAATAATTTAAGCTACACAAACATGTCTATTTAGTTCAGTGCTTTATCAAGTTACTTCTCACAATAGTATTATGTTCTTGATGCTGACTAATGAACCAAAAGTATCACTTTACTGTATTGGATCAATGGATTGTTGCATAAAATATCACTTTACTGAGTATGAACTTCTCGCTGGCAATTCAAGTTTGTTGTCATGTATAATAATATATTTCCTCCATTAGTGTACAGTAGAAAATTGTATGTTATATCATATGTTCTTCATGTTGACTTATCTTATTATCAAGTTCAACCTATCCCATAACCTTTTTGTGTTGTTGTGCACCATCTAAATTGCCATTGTTCAGTAGATATGTTGTGCACTATATAAATTGACAACACTAACATCTTATTTGTTTTTCTTATTGTTGTAGGTGATGACATAGAAGATGGGAACGAAATCGATGAACTAGACCTGACCTACGAGATCGATCACATTGGCTTCGTTCATGTTACTCTATTGAAAAATTTGTCCAAATTTCAAACATCTTTTACATTTTGTTGGTTGTGATTTTGAGAATTAATAGTACACACTCTTGATCGAGTTTTTATACATTTTGTGTTAATATGCTTTATAAAATCATTTCAATTTTACTATTGGATAGTCTAATATACCTATTGCAATAGCCTACCAAATAACTGTCCCGATAGACTATTAATAACTGTTACAGTTGCTTATGAACAACTGTTAAAATTGCCTATGAATAACCGTTGCATTAGCCTATAAATTAATGTTGTAATGGCATATAGATAATAGTCGCATCATTGTTTGAAGAACCATCAGCATAGAGCATAATAACCATCGTAATAGATAGAAGAAAACATCACAATAGCAAAATATAACTGTCGTATAAAATATTTATACGGACAGTTCATAACCGCCTCCACATACCGTAAACAGCCACGATACTTGACACCAATGTAAATAAACAATCGTCGCAATAGAATGTTATAACCATCGTATAAAGTTTTGTAGGGACGGTCCATAACCGTCACCACAGACAAGAAATTGTCACAATATTTTTGTAACAAAAACCGTCGCTACAAGTGTGTATGGCGACAGTTCAAGCAACCGTCACCACTAACCATCGCATTAGTGCTACTGTAACGTGATCGACTGCATCGGGTGGTGTAACCGTCGCTATAGACCTATAGGGGCAGTTTCAACCTTTATGGAGACGGTTATGGAACCATCGCCATAGACCTAATTTCTAGTAGTGCTACTTGAGGGTACTGTTGGTTTTGTTTCTATTGTGATGCAACCCGGGTGGGACGAGGTTATCTATTGATGCAGTATGGCAAGGTGGTTGCATATGCTTCTAGACAGCTGAAGGTTCATGAGAAGAATTATTCGACTCATGATTTGGAATTGTTAGCTGTGGTATTTGCATTGAAGATATGGCGACATTATTTATATGAGTCCATGTGTATATTTATTCCGATCATAAGAGCCTGCAAGACGTGTTTACTCAAAAGGAGCTAAATCTTAAGCAAAGAAGGTGGCTTAAGTTTCTAAAGGACTATGACATGAGTCTCCACTATCATCCAGATTAAGCTAACGTAGTTTCTGATACTCTTAGCAAGTTGTCCATGGGGATCAATTCCCATGTGGACGAGGGGAAGCAGGATTTGGTGAAGGATATTCACCTTTTGGCTAATCTTGAAGTCCGTCTCTTGGATTCCGAGGATGGTAGTGTGATTGTTCAAAAGGTGGCGAAGTCATCTCTTAGTGCTGAGGTAAAGGAGAAGCAGATGATGGATCCTATCTTGATACAACTCTAGGAGGATGTGGGTAGGAAGAAGGTGATGGCTTTTGAGATTGGTGGTGATGGTATCTTTAGGTACCAAGGTAGATTATATGTTGCCGATGTTGATGGGTTGCGAGAAAAAATTTTGGCCGAAGCTTATGAGTCGCAATATACTATTTATCCTAGTTTGACAAAAATGTATCATGATCTTAAGGAAATTTATTGGTGGAATAATATGAAGCGGGATATGGCCAATTTTGTGGCTAAGTGTATGGTGTGTCAGTAAGTGAAAGTGGAGCACTTGAGGCTTGGTGGCTTGTTCCAAGAAATTGAGCTTCCTGTGTGAAAATGAAAAATAATTAATATGGATTTTGATATTGGTCTTCCACAGTCTCGCCAACAATTTAATTCAATTTGGTTAATCGTGGATATGATGACTAAGTCTACTCATTTTTTGCCACTAAGGACTAATTTATCTTCTGGGGATTATGCCAAGTTGTTCATTGAGGAGATCATGAAGTTGGATGGTGCTCCAATTTTCATCATATCTGATTGACGTACTCAATTTACTTCTCACTTTTGGCGTTACTTTGAAAGAGGTTTGGGAACTAAGGTGCACCTTAGTATCATTTTCCACCCGCATGTGGATGGGCAAGTGGAGAGAACCATTCAGACATTGGAGGATATGCTAAGATCTTGTATGATTGGCTCTGGTGGTAGTTGGGTTGACCACTTGCCTCTCATAGAATTTTCCTACAACAATGGTTATCACTCTAGCATTGGTATGGCTTTGTTTAAGGCCTTGTATGGTAGGAGGTATAGGTCTCCTATTGGGTGTTTTGAGATTGATGAAAATAGCTTATTTGGCCCTGATTTGGTTCACCAAGATATAGAGAAGGTGAAGGTGATTTGGGATAGGCTTAAGACTGCCCAAAGTCACCAAAAGTCCTACGCGAATGTGAAACCAAGAGAACTGGATTTTATTGTTGGTGGTTGGGTGTTCTTGAAGGTGTCTCCCATGAATGGCATGATGCGATTTGGATAGAAGAAGCTCAGTCCCGGTTATGATGGTCTGTATTTGGTTCTGAAGAGGGTTGGTAATGTTGCTTATGAATTGGAATTGCCTTCTAGCTTTAGCTCTATCCATCCGGTCTTCTATGTCTCGATGTTGAGGAAGTGCGTGGGTGATCCTTCGATTGTTGTTACCTTGGAAGGCATGAGAATTTCGAATCCCTTATCTTATGAGAAAGTTTTTCTAGAGATCTTAGATCAGAAAGTCCGTCGGTTGCGGATGAAGGACGTGGCTTCGGTAAAGGTTCTTTGGAGGAACCAAAAGTATGAGGAATCTACTTGGGAAGTCGAGGAGGACATGAAGTCCAAGTATCCATTCTTATTCCCTATTCTAAAAAATCATGCTTAAGGTATGTGTGATATTAACATCTTTATTTTTTGTCTTTGTTAAAGGTAAGTTCGGGTGCGTGTCTGTGTTAAATCGTGCTAAGGGATGTCTTAACCCATCATTCGAGGACGAATGATCCTAGGAGGGAGGGGAGGAGAATAAAACACCCTAGGTGTTGATCTCTGAGAATTTCTAAAATTTTATCCTCACTGTCCTGACTACGACTTACCCTACGAGTCGTAGGGAGTCTTAACAAGTTATTAGACTTAAATCATAGCCTAAGCAGTGTGTGTGGCTAAGTTTTGTTCTAAGTATGAGTGGCTTACTACCAGTCGTAAGGACTCAATACGAGTTATTTTTTGCAAATCGTAGGATATCCAGTGTTTGCCTCAAATGATTTTTGTGTTGACTATGACTAGACTCCATGAGTCATAGGATCCCATTAAGAGTCGTATTAGTTGAGTCGTAGGGTCAATAGTTTTGTGCCCTTGAAACTGTCTTGGATACGACTCATGGTGACGAGTCGTAACGAATCCATATGAGTCGTAGAGTGACCCGTAGACACTGAGGACTAAATTTTAGCTTTTAATTTGAGGGCACTTTGGACAATTTCCTTTTACCTAATTAAAATTCCACATTTATAAAGCACTCAAGGGGGTTATTTCTTATTCATAATGTGATTAGATACTCTCAGAACTCTCTCACATTCTCTCAAGCAAAATACTGAAGGTTTCCAAGAAGTAGGTCATCCAAAGGTTCAAGGGTTGAATTCTTTCTGTGAAACTTGATATTTCATGCATGTTACTCTTCCCTAATTGCTAATTTGTTAAAATCATATGTTTAAAATGTTGTTCATATGGTATTGATGATGGTTTTGGAAACATGAGTTGAGGGTTTCGAATGTTTGTTTTTGAATAATGGTTCCTATGGTTTACATATGATTGTTCATGCTTTGATTATGGTTTTGAACTGGTGGGGTTCATGGCTATGGTGAATATACTAGGAGATTGTCATTTCCCCCAACTTATGGGATTGTGTAATTCCCCGAGCTAATCATAATTGACCAAGGGGGCTATGAATTTCCCAAGATAATGAAATTGTTTTGACATGTTGACTTTCACTTGCAAGTGTAGTTAGTATGACAATACCAACAAAGTATGCCTAAATATGTATCATGGCTCAATGGATGAGAATGTCTAATAAATGGTTTAATTGGGATTTAATGAGTATTTTAGAGCTGAGTCGTGAAAGTGGAGGTCCCGATGGACAAATACTGGAAACTGCGGTTGCCGACGTGGGGGTCTACATGGCTGGGTGATTTGAGTCCCCCTTATAATTATCATATGATTGGGAGGTTCGAGTCCCCCATGTCATATTACATTATTGGGTGCTTCTGTCACCTTGATATTCGTGTGGCCACATGTACTGGGGGCCTTCTAGCTAGGAAAAAGTTAGGCCCATATAAACCGTGGGTGGGTTGAACTATACAATTCAGGTTAAAGTTTTAAAGTGCATGTTAAGTCTTGTTCCCTACCCGGGCACGTGATATATATATATATATATATATATGTATTTGCATATGATTATGTGTATTGAATTTTGGACTGGTTTTGAATGGTTATCCATGGCATTATTTTATCCTCTATCCCTAAGTTACATGCTAGTGCTCAACCCAAAAACCATCTTCGGATGTTGTATCCCTACACGATGCAGACACCATAGATACTTCTACTTTTCCTGTGCAAATTTAGGTGGATGACTCGGTTCGTCAGTTCACTGTGGTGAAGTGGTGAGCTTTCATTCTCTGGAAGACTTAGACATTTCATCAGTTCTTATCATAGACTAGAATTGAGAGTTTACATTATCATTAACAATGTCATTTTTATTGTTATGGTCGGGGGCATGTATCAACACTTTATTGATTCCGGTTTTGTTTAGAAGTCTTTGTTGAATTACTACAGACTTGGGTGGTGATATTGCTTGGTTGTTTTAGCCGATTGTAGGTCATTGACTTATCCTGAAGTCTTTGAGTTTATCTTATACTATCTTATTATATGTTCGCAATTCATCCGACATTGGGGTATTGTTCTATTAGTTAGGTGCGGAGGGTGGTCTCCAGTCCTTGTTAGACTTGAGATACCTGTCACGGCTATGACCTGGTTTGGATCTCAACAATTTTACACTTGAAAGACAGATTTAGTATGGCATAGTTTACTAAACCAAGAATTGAGGTATGTAAACCATAACCTCTTATGCCATTAAAGTAGGACCCGTGTCACATGTTTCCCTATAAAGGTCAATACAATATATATGACATAAAAGAAAAGTTTTTTTTTCTTTATTTGCGATACGCCTTATAAATTATCTTATGTTTTACATAACCATAGTGAGACTATATGTTTCTTTCACTTGATAGTACTTGCCCTCATGCTTTATTTAAGAGTTCTTCATTCATATATAACATATGTATCAACAATTGATATATACAGCGACCAAACATCTAGAAACATACAAGAACTAGGCATCAAAGATTGAGGAGAATTAGTCATCTTATATATCACAACTTACACAACCTTTACATAGTTTAAATCTAATAGAAATCTAATCTAAGAAGCCTATCCGTTACACTCCTCTACAAGTTGAACAGGGGAAGCATAAACTGTTAACTTATCCCTGAAATGCTAAAATCATACTTTTAGGAGACCTTTCGTGAGGACATCTTCAACTTGATTGTGAGTGCTAAGATATCGAACAAAAGATTTATCCTTTACCTTTTCACAGATGAAATGAAAATCATTCTCTATATGTTTGGTGCGATAATGGAAAATAGGATTAGCCTTTAAATAGGTTGCACTTAGCTTATCACACTAAAGTATAGGAGTTGTAAGGTCAAAGCATCCAATCTCATGAAGTAAGAACTTCAACCAAGTTAGCTCTAACGCAGTAGTGGCAAGTGCACAATACTCTGTCTCAGTACTAGAACGTGCAACTACTCGCTACTTTTTGGAAGCCCAAGATATTAAATGATAATCAAGAAAGATAGCAAAATCGATAGTCGACTTACGATTATCTACCGAACTACCCTCGTCTACATCACTATAACCATGTATAAGTTCGGTATTTTGGAGAGCAAAACACAAACATGAGAGGAAGTGGACTGTATATATCGCAAAATGCATTTTACAACATCTCAGTGGGACTCTCTCAAACTATGCATAAATTAGTAAACCTTATGCACCACAAATACTATATCAAGACGAGTGAAGGTTAATATTGGAGGACTCCTACAGTGCTGCGATACAAGGTTTCATCGTGGAAAAAAGATTCTTCAAAACTTAAAAGTTTAGAGTATGCAACAGGTGCATAAATATTTACGCAGATTGGGGACCTTTCGTGTAGAAAAATTCAATCAAGACTTTGTTAGAATTAGTAAAATAACAAATAGATAATAAATTTTGGCTACCAGTGGGACCATGAAGAAGATTGTCAAGGACATACGATTTACAAAAAATAGAGAGAGATCATTTACCAATAGGTGAGATGGGCAATTTAGAGCCATTACCTAGGCTAACTTCTTTAGGGCCATGATATTCCAAGTTAGTTGCAAGGTTGTCAAGATGAGACGTTAGATAATACATAGTTTCATTATCCATCAACCAATTCAGTGCCGATTGAGAAGTCGTATTTGCTAGATTTGAAAGGGGCGTCCAGATACTCGATTTTCATTCGTAGTCCTAGGTGATAGACAAACACATGCAATGTGGCCCTTTACTTCAAAATTATGATAGAGAATTATAGAGAAATGAGTGGATGGTAGTGGAGTTCTAGAATTATTCATGGTGGCATAATTACGACTCTGAGATTGATGAAAACTTTTCTAGCTAGCAGTGCATCCACAACCTCGATTAGTACGCCTCCTACCGTACCCACGAGGTATAGAGATTGAACTTTGTGTGTACTATGTTGTTGGGGAAATAACAATACTAGTGTCATCATGTTTTAATTGTCTTTCTTCAATCAACAACATAATATAAAGTGCATCAAAGGTAACGTCCTCAAGACATGATTCAAGCAACCTTGTGAAGGGGCGATAGGCCAAGACTAATTCATCAAGAATAGACTCCACTAAGTCATCATCAGTAATTGGGTGCTGCAGGGCAACCAACTTACCAGCAATCACTTTTTCCCCTTGGATATAACTTTCAATAGTAGCATTATCAAGACATAAGTTGTGTAATTATCCCTTAAGTTCTCTAATAAATGGTTTGTATCCAGTAGCATAGGCTTCCATAAGTTTATTCCAAGCAACACTAATTGTTTCTGCTTCAACCAATTAATAGAGAATATTTTTTGAAACTGAAGCGACTATCTAACTCAACTCAAGATGAGTTGATCTTGTCAGACCCAAACCTTACATGTATGATTTGGTGTATCACCGTCCAAAATGTATGAGGGTACAGGTTTGCTACTATCAATATAATGTCTAAGACCACGATCACTAATCATCAGAAGAAATTGTGTTTTTTAAAGGAAAAAGTTTGTTAATGTGATCTTTACAAGAAACTAGTGAGCAAGGTTAGGTATAGGATAATAATTTCCTATGACATTCGTTAAAAAAACTGAAGTTGCCAAGGAAAAAGAGCTCTTTGTTTTTTCTCTCATTTAGTTTTGATTTTTCAAAGTAATGAAATGGAAGAGTGGTTGTTAAACCACAAAAGGCTCAAATTCCATGAAAGAGTTCTTCATTCATATATAGCATACATACATCAATAATCAATATACACAACGGCCAAACATCTAAAAACCTCAGGAACTAGATGTCAAAGATTGAGGAGAATTAGTCTCCTTATACATCATAACTTATGCAATATTTACATAGTTTAGATCTAATAGAAATCTAATCTAAGAAGTCTATCAGTTGCACTTCAAATTTATATTTTTCATAAGCTCACAAAATTAGTATTATTCCTTTCGAATCGAGTAGTCATAGACTGTATTTGCAATTACTTAAAGCTCATAGACTTCACAAGGTATATTTATCTCATTTCTTAAATAGGAATCATTGTAATAGTACATTATTCACTTGTAAATTTATTATATATCTATATGACTCACTCGTTTAGCAAATATTATCATTTTTACTTTTGAACGATGGATATCTTAATTTACTTTTCATAAGCCTTTATGGAATCATGTGATAAAAGATAGCCTAAATGATGAGTCTGTTGGAAAATATATTTCATGAACACATAAAAATATACGAAGAAGAATACAAAAATGAAGATTAATAATATGAACATCAAAAATAGGATTGGAGGCTTGAAACACTCGCAAAACGCTTTTCTAAAAATGATATTTTCTTCGTCTCCTCAATGAGATTGCTATGGGATTCTACGCAAATAGTTTTAGTGGATATGTCAAGCCTTTAGATTTCTGCACCAAACAAATAGTGAAGATAATCCTATTGGAAAACAAGAACCTGAACTTGATCTTTTTGAAGAAGAAAGAAACTTTTGGGGAAAGTTATATCTCTATAAACTTAATCATCTTTTTAGAAAGTTTCTTTAAATAGAAATGGTAATAAAAGGACACATCCTTTCATCTAAAAGACACCTCTTCACTAAAAAAACATCTCTTTCATAAAAGACGCAACATTTAACTAAAGACACCTTTTCATAAAAACTTTTAATTAATTTATTTTAAATAAAAAGTTCAACAATCCTCCACTTGTTTAAATATAAATTAGGACGCAAAGATCAGGTCATGTTCACGCATAGAGTAATGTATCTTTCGATTTAGACATCACCTTAGTAAATATCACAAGATAAAATCAAAATTTCATGTAGCATAATAGCTTTGAAAGTGTTATTCCTTATGATAACATCGGTGACACTACATACATAAATATTTCATTCCTGCTTTCAACACAAACATGCTTTGCACTTCTATGGCCACATGCTATCCAAGGTTCATGAATATTTATGAGCGTAACTCCAACCCCGAATCGAAGCGGTACCTCTTCTATGTTCATATAGGTAAAGTTCTTCCACTGCCTTTGTCATATTTAAGGTACTTGTTCCACGAACTGAACCTCATTAAGAGTATTAGAACTCAACCCTCTCATATGTGACAATCACTACTAGTATATCTCTTACTTAAGTACTGAAACATTCCCGTATCAATAACTTCTTGTTACCCTTTGAACCTATAACTATTCATTTCATAGTGCTAGGTAGGATTGCCATTATTGGTGGACCTAATTAAGGAGTTTTAATATAATCATACTTGAAGATGTATTCAGCAACTTCCTTTTAAGGAATTTAGTAAATAAATTAGTCAAATTCTTTTGACTCCACCAATATGATAGAATTTATTTCATCATGAATTATCTGTCACATATTGACTATCACATATTGGTGTGTAATAATCATTCTCGCTATCTCAGTCGACTTCTCATTTTGTAGTGACAGTGTCTCATTCTGGAACTTCTAACGCTTCCTTAAAGAAAAATCCTTTAATGATACCACAAAAACAAGCCAGAGGCAAAATCATTGACTAGGCTTCTCAAATTCTTCAAAGTAGGCAGCATCTTCTTTGCAGTGATTTTTCGAACTCATGATTTTCCTTCTTTATTTTTCTATTGTGGGTCTCTACTCTTTTGAGTAAACATCATTTTTATATTGTTCGAAAATATATTTCATGAACACATAAAAATATATGAAGAATACAAATATGAAGATTAATAATATGAATATCGAAAACAGGATTGAAACCTTGAAACACGCATGAAACGCTTTTCTAAAAATAATATTTGCTCCCTCTCCTCAACGAGATTGCTATGGGATTCTATGCAAATGGTTTTAATGGATATGACAAACTTTTGGATTTCTGCACGAAGCAAATAGTAAAGATAATCCTATTCGAAAGCAAAAACTTGAACTTAATCTTTTTTGGAGAAGAAAGAAACTTTTGGAGAAAGTTATACCTTGCAAACATAATCATCTTTTCAGAAAGCTGATTTAAATAGAAATGATAAAGAAATGATACAACCTTTCATCTAAAAGACACTTCTTCACTAAAAAGACATTTCTTTTCATAAAAGACATAACCTTTAACTAAAGACACCTTTTCATAAAAAAATTTTAATTAATTTATTAAACAAAAAATTCAACATAGTCCACTTGACATATGACGTGATACTAATCCTATGCATAGGGTGAGACCCATACTTCATAATTGTCAGCATATCGTGGTGTACCTTCCCATTGAGTCAGTATTCATCGCATAGTCGATCCATAGGAACATGTAGCCCTTGTTCTACTGACGAGCAATTTATGGTGTACTTGCTTATGGGTTAATCTTCATTTTGGGATTTCATGGCGTACCTTTATAGTCACAAACTACGAGACTGGTTCTCTTGTACAATGAGATTCACAGGTAATTGGTAACATATGTGATTCACTCATCATATATTGGCCCCAAGGCCTATTACTTGGTCATTTGTATTGATAAAAGAACATAATTTCATAATATGCAAATGCTTGCATGCCCACATGTTAAAAAACAATCTAAAAACATTGTATAAATAGTTAATAAGGCTAAACCAACACAAGAGTTACCGTTTGATTAGATCATTAGATAGTGTTTTTGATATTCATTTTTTCATAGATCTCATCTTTAATTTGATACATTATTTATCTGAGCATCCTCACCTTTCTTTTTATCATTTTTTTCACTTAACATACGATTACATATAAAATATTTACTCACATCCCTATGGTTGGGTCACTGCATTTATATAATTGTAGGATCAGGTACATAGGATATCATGAGGCACTTCTTAGGTATTTAGCTGAGGAATTGGTGAGATCCATCTCTATCCAATACTAGGATAGATGTATTACTCTTTTGTTAAACATATGTTTATAGGTTGTGTATATCGGCCCCTGTCCTGACAACTTGACAGTTGTATAGTAACAAATTCTAGTCTTCTCAGACACTATGTAACATCATATGTATTCACAGTTGCACTTGAAATTTGGGTATGACAATTTAAATGTCATCTTTAGTAATGTTAGTGTTGACGCCTCTGGTGAGCTGTAAGTTGTAAGGCAATGCTTGGGCGGAGGGATAAGTACCACCTGAATTGTCATATTATTTAAAATTTGGGTTGTTGATTTTAAAGGGCATTTGTAGTCTCCTGAGGTAACAGCGGTGGCATTTTTATTCCAAAATATAACGGGGTATAACTGGTCTATTTCGCATAGTTGAGAGAAAATTTAAAAAAAAAAAATTCAAAAAATTATTTTTTAAATAGTAGACAAGTGAGACTAAACGAGATGAGTAACAAATCTCAGTCCCTTTGTTCACTTTCTTTTTTATAAGCTCCATAAAAAATAATAATATGAGTAATTTTACGAATTTATTTTTTATCCACTCTTTAAGAAAAAATTGGAAGTTATAAATTTATTTAGATTTTTAAAAATATCAATTATAGAGATTAATTAAAAAAAAATTATTTTATTTTGATTAAGTAATTGGCCAAGGAATTTTCTTGACAATTTTTATAGTAAAATAGACAACCAATATAAAATGACGAAAGTATTTTATAATAGGGTGGTGGTGTTTGCTGTCTAGCTAACTGACCGAATTTGGTAAATTCAGTTCGATAGTTTTTGCTTTTTTGCATTCCAAAAAAAAAAATCTACTTATGCGAAAAAAGAATGTGCTCCAACTGCACATAAATCGTAAGTAAATTGCAATCATAGGTTCAGCCAATGCTACTTCCAAAATTTTTAAAAATAAAAAAAGAAAAGCTATGTTTTCCGTTTATCAAATCCCCCCTCAATTTATCGTCAAAATTTACTTTATACCCTAAACTAATCGGACAATTATATACCCCTTAACAGCTTTCAAGTGAATTTTATACCACCCTAATAATATTATACCACTCTCACTACGGAGAGTGAGTACACTCACGCCACATTTGCGCTTCTCCACCGCCCCCACCCTCACCCCTCACCCCCACCCCTTTCTTCTCCTTTCATGAATATGTGATTCCAAAGAAACTATCATTTCATCCTAAAGGGACTTCACAAACAATCAAAGTTGAACAAATTTTGCAAAAATTGAATCAAACTAACAGTAGATTCAAAGAAAGAAATCAAGAACTCAAATCCAAGCCCCATAAACTGTCATTTCATCCAAAAGGGATTCTAAAACAGATCAAAGTTGAACACACTTTGCAAAAATGATTCAAACTTTAAGCTCTGAAACAGAAACAAGATCCACTATTGCAAGCTTTTCAGTGAGTTTTTTTTTTCATTGTTGCAAAATTTTCAGTGAGTTTTTTTTTCTTCATCAAATGAAAAATTGACTTGAATTAACTTGAGCAAATCCAACAATGAACTAAATACAAGTACATGATCACAAAAACACACCAATACACAAAATCTTAATCCAAATTCTTTCACAGTAACCAAAACCCAAAATCTCAAAAACTCTCAAATTCTCAATCTTTTACTCAAAAATGTCAACAGAAATGACACAAACAGTCCTAAATTCAGAAATGGTATTGACAGTATTCGCATGACATGAATTCTTGGCCAAGAACCAAACTTGTTCATCAATCTTGAACCTTTTTTGATTGTCGAAAGATGAAGTTTTGGATCAATTGAGACTTGGTAGGAAGGGGGTTACGAAGAAGACGAAGAAATGGAGTGGGGATACGAAGAAGATGAAGAAATGAAGTGGGCCCTTTTTAAAATAAAAAAAATTCACGCGTTTTTTTTTTTTCTTTTTGTCATGTCAGTCGTAGGGGTTGAATTTAATTCACTTGAAAGATGTTAATGAGGTATATAATTGTCTAATTAGTTTAGAATCTAAAGTAAATTTTGACGACAAGTTAAGGAGTGATTTGATGTATTTTCTCTATGTCATTTACTACTTACAATGGATGAGAGAAAGGTTGTTAGGTTGTTATAGTTGGTATCAAGTGACTAGTGGAGAGATGGTTAGTTAGTTGATAGTTGTATATGCTCTTGTAGCAATTGTATTGGGTAAAATGGGGTTAACGGTTATGGGCAATTTCGGGTCAAATAGAATTATAAGTTGTCCGTAATAAGGTCATCTCGAGAATGATATCAAGACAACAACACGCCCTCTCAATCTATCCAATAAATCTTTTGCTAGTAGGATTAAAAGTTATCCATAATAAGGTCATCTCGGGAATGATACCAAAACAGCAACACACCCTCTCAGTCTATCCAATAAATCTTTCGCCCAATCCTGCTATTTCTTTTCCTTTATTTTTCTTATTAATAAAGAGAAGGGAGCAATACAATGTCTCATTAAGTCATGCGACTTAAGGGCTTTTTCTCTCTCTCTGATTTGTGCTTAATGAGTACCGCTCTATGTTTCATGTTGATATTGAACTTACCTTCGGAAACCCATTAACCTAGATTATTATGCTATTTACATTAGAAACTATTCTCTCCGCCTCATTTATATAATACAGTTTGATCAAACATAAAATTTAAGAAACATAGAAAGACTTTTGAAATTTATAGTCTAAAATCAATCAAAAATATTTGTATGCCCACAAATCATCTCATTAAGGATGAAATTAATATTTTAAAGTTAAAATATAAAAATATTCATTCTTTTTGTAACTGTCTAAAAAGAAAAATGTGCTATAAATGAGGTAGTACTTCATTGTACTTGTCATACTGTGGACTGGTTCATTATGTTCATTACACTAGAAACTGATTCATTTAGCAGATTGGCATTAGGGGTGTGCATTATGGTATGGTACGGTATTTGAAACTTCGATACGATAATTTTGATATTCGATTTTTAAAAACATTATACTATTACCGTACCATATTAATTCGGTATGATTCAGTATTTTAACATTTGGTTTCGGTATTTTGCGGTATGGTAATAGGTAACCATAGTTTGTTTTAACTTTGACAATATATACTCGTATACTAGAGTATTATTACTTCGACTTTTCAAAAGCATGTCTTAATTGTATCATAAAAATGCATTACACATGTGGAAATATTGAAAAAGAAGTACAAACTATTCCTTTTATTAGTCAATTGCACCAAAAAGACATTTCACTCAAGATAGAGTAGCGAAAGTTTCAAAATCTAAATATTTTTATACTAACACTAAATATTTTTTTTTTTGTATGTATATATATATATATAAAGGTCACTTATGTAATTATGTATACTTCGGTATGGCATTCGGTATGTCATTTGTAAATACCGTATACCATACCATCTACCAAAAAAGTTTAAAATGTATACCATATACTATACCAAATAACATAATACCAAAAACCACGGTATCAAAAATTTCGATTCGGTATGATAATTCGATATATACCATACCATGTCCACCCCTAATTGGCATAGTAATTTCAAAATAGAGGAACTAATACCTTACACTGGGACACGAATGTCTCAAACTAGAGAAATACTGACATCTACTATACTAATGTTTCGTATTAAAGGAAGAGTTGACATCTTATGAGGATATCTCATCTTAGCTCTTCAGCGCATCGAACTGATTCACTTAGCTCATTGTACAAGGAATTATAAACTTGTTAAGATTGTTGACATAATCATCTGAACTAGAGAAACTAAACATCACATAATAGAGGAATATGAATGTCTCAAACTGACAGAACCAAGACACACAGCTTAACATGTAAGTTCGACCCGATAGGAGTGATAATAAGTTCGACTCCACCGTGAAACATGTAATTCACCGAGACTCCCAACTTCTTCACTCGATTGTAAGATTTACCATCGTTTGGCACTTCTTTGTAAAACACATGTAACGGTTTGTATCGAAGTCGTATTGATTAGCTGTTTGTTTGGATGGAAACTAGATTCGTAGGACCTTAATTTGGTGGATAGTTCAACACCTAATTCTTTATAAATTCAGAGAAATACTCGTTCAAAGGTGGACCTTCTACAACTCGTTAAGAAAATTCGTTTGTATCGTCGTTTTCAACTTAACTTACGCTTCTGTAAATCCTCAAAACTTTACTCCCAACTTTATTGTACTCACTTATTAGCCCTTAGGTCTATTCGCAACTTGGTCATGTCTTAATCGGGTAGATTCTAAGACGTCTACTGCCATACGATAACTCATATAAAACTCTTCTCTGCCCAGAATATTACTTGAATCCTCTGCCTACGACTGAACAATATAAATGGAGCCCAAGATCAGATAAACAATAATTGAAATGAGTCTAGCTCTGAAGCACAAAAAGAAACAAACCTTGGACCCAAAAACTAATGTAGGAAACATTGCTAAGGCCTAAGACAATATAAGGAGACCGAGCATCACTCCCACAACCGATGTGGGACTCAACACGTATGCTCATGCCAATACGGTAACACATCCAAATAAAATGAGGTAAGTGGCCACTCTTTTTGTATAAACTAGAAAATCTGACGGTTAAATTTTACACAAGTTCGTAAGCTCATGTTGCCAATTGAAATGCCAGATTGTAACACCTTTCATTATGTAATCTTCATTTCAAAACATCTTCCACAAAATGTTGAAGTCAAAACACACCGATAATTCCAACTCCAACAGGTATGTAAAGCTCCCAGATTGCATAGCATTAACAGCAAAGATAGATTTACACGCTCCACGGCAAAGAGTTGGTTTTACCTCTTCGCCGCCTCTCAAACTGAAGGAATCTTGATGACCTCATGAGGAGCTCAATATTTGTAGCTTAGATTTGACCATGTCCACTTGTTCTGTCCAAAATAAAACAGATAACAGAAGATGAAGATAACATACTGAAGAGTGATTAGTACAAAAACTGCTTGAATCCAGGCATAAAGAGAATATTTTACTTTGTTCTGATGCTGTTGCTTTCTGAACAGTCGTACGGAAGAATAGATTGCCATTTCTCTGGTAGACAGCCTGGTGATGAAGTAACAAAGTACATCCCTCGCATGTTAATGAAACTTGTATAATATTATTATAAAGATATATCCACAGGTTTACCTTATCTATCATACATGCATAAAGTGGTTCAAATTTAAGAGGATAGCGAAACCATAGATCAAGTCAGTCCTAAATTCCACTTGTGATACTAGAAACAACCAAGGTTTCTAAAATCTGAGATTCATGCAATTGTTTAATGCCGCCATTTCATAGGATAAAAGATTGACAACAAATCCTACCGTTTCCATTCATACCCTTGCTTCCTTTCTCTTTTTGAGTAGGTTTAAGCACAGAGAATGAGAGTTCATTAGCTACAGACAGTGGAAAGGAGGGTAGGATTGGTAAGCTTTGCGGAAAAAAGCTAATCTGCAAATTTACAAGGTTACTACCAAGGAAGACTGCTTGCTTTGGAGCATGCTATCGCATAAAGTGGAAAGGGACAGAGAAGTTTAACACCATACCAAACAGGGAAAAGAAGTTTCATCAATCACCAATTGAACAGAATTTGCTTGTCTGTTGAAAAGTACCATCCAGACAGTGATGTTAACCATCTTTAAAGCACCTTCTAGTTGCGGACTTTTAATATAAATATCTTTAAATGGTTAAAAATATGTGCAAAATTATGAATTTACCCTACCTTTTGTTTTGATTCAGAAATCATTGTCATTGTCTAGAATTTCCGTATTCAGTACAAATCCCACACCCACGTTGTGTTGACAAGGATGCGGCACCTAATGTGAAAAGAGGAGAAGTGGACCAATACATAGAATCAGATAGAAATGTTTGTATTTTATTTATTTTTTGGCATTTTTGTGCAACATGCTCGAGTTTATGTGAAGTAGAAGCTTTGCCAAAGTTTTCTCAACTCCTTTCATTTGTAATAGGAGGTATAACTATTCTGCACCTTCTTGGTGCCTTCCCCAGTAAATACGACTTGCCCCAAAACATAAAATGATGACTCATTTTTGTGAGGATCATACAAGTTTGAAACTAACACCTGGGCATCTTTCCGGTAGATGAGTAGGTTACAGGTCGTAAGAAGAAACCAAAGATGAGCAAAGGGCAATGAACCATTTTTAATTTTTAATTTTTGATAAAGAGTAAGGGGCAAGGAACTTATTTCCATCAAAGTCTCATCATGACATCTGCATTAAAGAGGTTCCCTAGCCATTCTCACTTGATGGAGATAGGTGGATGCTGCTTTTGAGATTTTTTTGACAACTTTATCAAGCTATATTTCTCCTTGATTTCTTTTCTTTTCTCACTATATACCTCTCCTTTTTCACCCCCAATGCTTCAGTCACATCACCGCTCTCAAAGATAACATTAGAGTATAGATCACAAATTCAAGAATGCACAGGCAATTGAAAAGACCTTGACATTACAGGTGCAGAGCAACCTAAATATTTTTGCAATTAACAATAACTGAAATCTGAATTTCCAACCAAAAGAACATGCCCAGTGTAATCCCACAAGCGGGATCAGTGAAATCCCACGAGGGGGGTCCGGAAGAGTAGAGTCTACACAGATCTTACCCAACTTTGGGAGGTAGAGAGGCTATTTCCGATAGACCACTAGCTCAAGAAAAAGAGGATATTTCTAATAGACCCCTAGCTCAAGAAAAAGCAAATCAAAGAAGATCAAAAGAGAAATAACTGTAGTGAAGAAATCATGGCAAAATACAATAGAAATCATGACAAAGCATTCTGGAAAAAAAAAACAATAACTGCAACAAAGTAGACCAACAATAAAAGTACAAGAGACAGTAGATAGTATAAAAATCAAAGGACAAGAAACTACAGGAGAAATACTAAGACTACCAATATGGAATGATAGGCAAGACAACGCTATACTATCTACTAACCTTCTACCCTAATCCGTGTCCTCTACAACCTCCTATCTAAGGCCATGTCCTCGATAAGACGCAATATAAATTAGACCAAAAACGTGGCCTTGAAATATCCTCCTGTTAATATCTTTCTAATTCTTCCTAGAAGGCATAGCAGACACTTTCAATTCTGCCTTCATCTCACCCCTGATACTACATACCCTCAAACTAGTTATAGTTGCTAACTCCCCTATATGAATGTCAAGTAGAGGAAACAGTACTGCCAATCTACAGCATGATAACAAGTCATTTAAATCTTTTCAATCTCTTTGGACATGCGAAGCTAACTCATAACAGTTCATTTTACTTTCTTGATGTGATTGGATTTTGCACCCATAGCAGGCACTTTCAATGCTGCTTTCATGTCACCCCTGATACTACATACTCGACTTTTTTCTACGCTCTTCATCTCCATTCTCGTGGAACAATAAAGCTTTTGCATAAATTCACGCATCTCTTCTCATTCAGGTCTTGAATGGCTCTTCTTGGACTAATTTCTGAAGATGATCTCATTTAAAACCACAATCCAAATATTTGAGATGGTAAACACTCGTGAGTTATAACATCAAGGACTTGAGCCAATCTCACACACTCTAAAACCCTTGCAAATCCACTTGCTCCAATTTCATCCACTAATCTACATAAGATTCCACACCAAAGCGAATGACAGCAAGAATAACGGAGTCCTACCTAATACCTGTAGTACCACCATATAAGGGACTATGGGTCTATAAATTACTGAGAACCTAATTATGGTAATACGGCATTGAATCCAATTACTTCATCATTCCCCAAATCCAAATTGTCAAGTAAATACATCAGAAAATCTTAATCTACATTTGGTAAGCCCTTAGTAACATTGGGCTTACATACCAAGTTCGGTTCAATACTCACTCATTAGCTATCAGGAATTAATGAGGATCTTCCTTTCAACAAAAACATTCTGAAATGTGTAAACTGACTAGCCAACAACTGACTATAATCACACATTCTAAAATGTGGATATTAACTATCCAATAATTCACTTTAATTAAACATTTTTAAACGTGAACATTAATTAGCCAACAACAGATTTTAATCTCACCGGTAATACCTTGACTAACCGTAGTACATGCTTCCTATTAAACAATAGGCCATAGTCCCCTCTGTCCCATGTTCGGGTCTTCTTTTGTTTACTATAAACAAGTAGAAAGTATTCTCAGTACTTCCCAACAATGGTGGAAAAGTACCGTCCTAGAAACATCTGATCCCAGTGTCTCATCTCCCAACATAACTCTTTATTGCATCCACCTCTTCCACTCTTCGTCCAATCTAAATGGTTTTTGCAGACGTCTCCTATCATCCAGATTGACTTGAGAAATCCATCTACAAGTGGCACTTCACCTGCGTGCTAGTTTACAGCCTCTGTCAAAATAGTACTGGACAATTCCTTCTCTTATATCCTTCTCATCTTGGTGCAAAGTGATCTTAAGCATATTTATACACCTAAGTGCCATTATCTACACGTGTTTAGCTTAGTTTTGAGGATAACTTAGTGTGTTTATGTGTGTATTTAGTGATAATTGTATAAACAGGTGCTAAGCCTCATGTTCCTGTGGTTTTAGGCGTAATTGACCCAAAACAAGAGCCAAAATGATCAAATAAGGATTAGACAAGATAACTAGTCAAGCCGGCCTAAGCTATGCTTGTTCTAGTATGCTTTTGATGATCTTTATTGTATTATATGGCTTACTGTATGTTATGAGCTGTTGTTGGAGACCACTGGAGCTGCTTTAGGTGATAAATGAAGCTGCACATTAACCACAGTGGGTGGGGAAACAAGAAGCACGCTTGACGGGAAGCATAGAGTGAAAACCGGGCAAAAGCCTGTTGTTTTGCAGCTTTTTCCGCGCCGCACAGCTTCCACCCTGCATTCAGCTAGGCCACGCACCACCTTTTCAGGTTGGCCACTGGATTGGCATCAAAAGTAGCCATGCCACGCACCCCCCACAGACAGCTTCGGCCTCCGCGATGCGCAACCCCTGATCCTTTGGGGAAAAAGTGGTTCCTAGTCCTAGTTTGAGTGGGAAACAAGTTTGACCTAATCCTTTTGGGACTTGGTTATCACGACTCGGGGGCAATATAAACACCTAAACATGCAGCAAAGAGGAAGAGAAAACTTTGTGGCAGTCCACAACACAAAATCAGAACACACAACACAAACAACACAAGCTTGGGAGAAAAATACATTCAAGGAGGCTAACACTTGGTTTTCTACTTGGTTTGCTTTGGGGAACAAAACCACACGAATTCACAACACAACACAAGGCTTGGGAGAAAACACCACCTCAAGTAGGCTAGAACAAGGGTTCTTGTTTTGTAACTTTAAACTCTCTTAAATTTACTGTTTAATTGTTGTCTTATGATTTTCATGTAAGATAATGAGTGGCTAAGAAATCCTTATTCTTGCGCTGAGGCTACAAACAAGATTGTGTAGTTTGGTTTTATATTCGGTTTATAGGTTTATCACGTCATGTGTTTGTTCTTATGTTATTGCACTTACTACTTTAATAATTAGCTACCATTAAGGTATCCTAAATTGAATAGACCATAGGGGCGGAGGGATGGAATGAACAACGTAGGGAGTGTGGATCCTATCTTTATTAATTAGAGGCTAATTGTAAATGAGTGATTTGCGGCTAGGATAGAGATATACCTAGTGGCCTAACTTGGTTACAAAACAGAAAGATAAGCAATTGCATCTGAATTAAAGAATCACAACCCCGCTCAACAATGTAGTTATGAGTCTATTTGGGTAGACGACAAAGAGGATGACCATTTCTGAGTTATACTATCAACCCCGTAAATCAACAATCATGATGAACACCAACACCTGCTAGAAACCATAATTATGCATTACTGTGAAGTATGTCTTGACCCTAGAATCCTCCTTGTTATTGCTCATGCCCCAAGTTATTAGTTTAGTTCATACTTAGTTTATACTTTGAAGCCATCATATCTCTAAATTTCACTGCTTGAATAAGTAATTGGAATTAGTTTAGTCTAATGGATAGTTAAACGACAAGTCCCTGGGTTCGACATCCGGCTCTCAAAGAGTCACTATATTACTTGCTTGACCGCGTACACTTACGTGTGCCAAAGTTGCAACAAGTTTTTTGCGCCGTTGCCGGGGACTTAAAGATTACTGGATTTCTAGTTTTAAGTGTTTCTTGTTATTTGATAAGTTGTAACAACTTGGTCTTAGCCACTCATCTTGCAGGTACAGGTTTGGCCATTCAGTAAGCTGGCAAGGAATAAGGATTTGGTTCAACTAAATCCTAAACCTGAGCAACGCTTGCACCGATAAAGAAAAGCAATTGCACTTCTCTACCAATAAGGTTAAGCCAGATCAACAGGTCGAGGTTGTTCCTGAAGTCATGGCAACACCAAGGACAATGTGCGAAGTGGCAATCCCACTCGCAACTAATGTTACCTCCACCATCCGCAAACCAAAACCTGGAGGTAGATTTGAGCTGAAGCAAAACATGGTGCAATTTTTGCACAAGAATAGACAGTTCATGGGTCAGACTCATAAGGACCAACAAGTCCATCTTCAAAATTTTCTAGAGATTAGTGACACATTTATTCCTACAAGGTTCTCCACAGATTTTGTGAGGCTTACACTTTTTTCATTCTCACTTTTGGGAGAAACTAAGAAGTGGTTAAATGGAGAGCCTGTGAATTCCATCACAACATGAGACGATCTCGCAAGAAAGTTCCTCGTCAGATTCTTCCCATCGGTTAAGACTGTGAAATTGAGAAGTGAAATCCTTAGCTTCAAGCAGAAGCCCAAGGGGAATTTGTACCAGGCTTTGGAGAGGTTCAAAGGTCTACTTAAAGATTGCCCATATCATCAGCAATCCAATAAGGTATTAGCTCACACTTTTGTTGAAAATCTTGACCCCCACACAAAGATTTTGCTGATTCAGGTGCAGGTGGTCAAGCTTTGGAGAAAACATATACAGAGTTGTACACGCTATTAGACAGAATTGTAAAGGGTAATCCGAATTGGCATAGTGATGCCTCAAGAGTTGTAGCGAAAAAGATTTTAGGCTTGTCAAAAGAGGATACAATAACAGTGTTGGCTACCGTTATCTACTTATCAAAACCAGATAATGATTCAGCTCAACAAAATGAGTATGTCTTAGGGCCAAGCTCCAGCTAATGTGGTTCAACCTGCGCAACAAGTTCAACAAGTGCAGGTTTGGTGTGAAGTTTGTGGAGGTAGTGACCATTATGCATCCCTGTGTGGAGCAAATCCGAGGACGGTAAATTTTGTGGGAAATGCACAAAGGGGAAACCAAAATTTTGGTAACTTCATACAATTGATATTTGCAAACTCAACCCAATTATGTGTGGGTTGAAAATCAGGCACAGAATTTCAGCAGCAAGCTCAGTCTAGCAATGTTGAAGAAATGCTCAAAAAAATTATGACTGAGCAAGAAAAGATAGTTGCAGACCTTAAAAAATCAGCAACTTTAGAGAAACAGATGAGCTAGATAGCTCAGGCTCATAATACAAGACCTCAAGGGAATAAGCCCAGTGATACAAAGAATCCCAAACAGGTTATGGCAATCACTTTGAGAAGTGGTAAGGACTTGACAGATGCACCACCAAAGCATAGTCATGAGGTGCAAGTAGAGTTGGCAAGATCGATACCTGCAAAATAACAAGTTCCAAAGAAAGTGGTTGAAAAGAAAAAGACTGAACAGGCTGAGCAAAAACCAAAGAGACTGCCACCACCATTCCCTCAAAAGCTTAAGAAAGCCAAAGAGGATAATTGTTTTACGAAGTTCTTTGACACATTCAGAGAACTTCACACTAACCTTCCTTTGTTAGATGTTTTGCAGGGAATGCCCAAGTATGCTAAGTACTTGAAGGATGTGGTAGCGAACAAAAAGAGGCTTGGTAATATTGAGACTGTGGCACTTATTGAAGAGTGTTGTTCCGTGGTTATGATCAAGATGCCCAAAATGCTCAAACATCCAGGGAGTTTCATCCTCCCCATGAAAATTTGTGAAAGTGATATTGTTCCAGCTTTAAGTGATGAGGGGGAAAGCATCAACTCGATGCCTCTTTCAGTGTTTAATACTCTTGGGTTAGGAACGCTAAGGCTCTCTTCAGTTGTGGTACAGATGGCGGCCAGAACTAAAGTGGTCCCTGAAGGAATTATAAAGGATATTCTCATAAAAGTTGGTAAGTTCATTATTCCTGTTGACTTTGTTGTTCTTAACTATGATACAGATGACGATACCAATCATATTGGGACGTCCATTCTTGGCTACCAGTGGAGCATTAATAGATGTTAGAGAGGGCACGCTCAAGCTAAGACTGAATGACAGAGTGTACGAAGCACTCAACACAACCTCACACTATAGAGATTTATGCATGATCATAGCTATGGACATGGATAAATGTGGGGTAGAGGCATGCAAACTTCCTATTACCTCTTCGAGCTCTCTCATGGAGTTTGCCAAATTGATGATTAAGCTTAAGCCTGAAAAACTTGAATGGAATCCTGAAAAGGTGAATGTAAGAAAAGCTGCAGACCTTGAGTGTGAGCACTCAAGAGTTCAGAAGAGAAGGAGAAGATAGGCTCCAAAAGGAAGGAAGAGGACGAGAGACTGTGGATGATAGTTGTGATGTATGTCGTGCCACAATAAGCGCTGCTTGGACAGCAAACTAAGTAAAGGTAATTTGTTTTAATTTTTATTTTTTTGGTATCACCTTTGGTTTTTGTTTTTGTTTTGTGTTAACAGGTTGAAGAGAAGTCTGATTAACTGAGATCTAAGCTGAGTAGCATGGCAAACACTAAGTGTGGGGTCCTCTCGACCTCTTTGATGGATATGATGCTACTAGCTTGGTCTAAAGGCCTCAGGGAGTATTTCTAACCTTGATCTTAGATTGTACTTTAGGGACAAAGTATGATTTTAAGTAAGTGGGGTGGAGAATCTTCCGATATATGTTTAGGGTGAAGTATGACATAAAAGTCTTCTGGTTATTTGCTTATGTTGCTGAAAAAATTGAAAACTACACAGTTTTTTTAAAAAAAATTTAGGAGCACATACTCCATCAACCCCTTGATTTTTCTTTTCAGTTCTTTTTTGAGAGGGTGCCCTTTGAACCAACCATCCTTTTTTCTTTTCTTTTTTTTTTTTGGGGGGAAGGGGGTTGTGTAATTTTAAAATTTCTTTTAGTCATAGGATAGGAACTATGCAAGGTAAGGTTGCGTGCAACCCTTGTGGTGGGGCCATTCCCCGAACCCTGCGCTTAGCCGAAACTTTAGTGCACCAGGCTGCCCTTTTTTAGTCATAGGTTGGGGACTTTTCCCGACAGCAGATGGATGACGATCTTCTTGAGGGAAAATTAGTCACTAGGATTTACTAAGTAGAATCCTTTCACTGATTGGATAATAGGTGCTCTTGTTAGGCTATATGACAAGTGTTTTGAAGGTGAAAGCATGCTGAAATTTTTGGTTGAATAACTACTTTTGAGACTCTTAAGTTCATTTATTTGACTCTTATTTGATTTTAGCTTAAATTTGAATTCTTGCAATTGTTTTTTTTAGTGTCTATAGGAATCCTTCTTGATTTGAAAATGTGCCACGTGTGTGAGGGTTTTGTTGCATTCCATGCTTGCATATTGATGTCTAAAACTTGCCTAGTGTGTTTGCAAAAAGAAATGAAGAATGTTCGAGTTGAAGAGATTATCTAGGCATTTCTTTGATAGCCAAGTTTTATACCTTCTTTATCTACCCATAATGCATGATATTAGTCAACCTCTTGAACCTTTAGCCTATTCTTTGGTAGCCGCATATGTAGTTTATTCCCTTATTAGTTTGAGTAGGAAACAAGTTTGTAATTGTACCTAATCATTTTGGACTTGGTTATCACAACTTGGAGGCTATATAAACACCTAAACACGCAGCAAAGAGGGGGAGAACTTTGGGGTAGTCCACAACACGAAATCACAACACACAACATGATACAAAATAACCCAACAACAAGGAAAAGAAAAGAGCAACAACAATATAGAATCAATGCCACATACGGCTTCCAAGGGAACAACAACAAGATTACAACAAAAATAGATAGATAGTTTGACATTTAATATCTAATCATCTAAGAACCCTACCATGTATCGAATGAAAGAACTCTAAGACCAATAGATATCAACACCAAACCCTTACTTGGACCCAAGAGGAACTCAAACAACCTCAAGTACCCAAGTTTCTAGCCAAAGCACAACACAAGTGTAACCACACTTGTACAAGTTTCGGGTTCCCCTAGAGAGAGAAGAGAGAGAAGTCTAAAATATTACAAGTCCTGTATCCATATCAATAATGAACTAAGCCTAAAATAACCCTAATATGTTCTATATAAAGTACATCACAAAAGAAGTGGAAAATGACCAATTTATCCTTGGCCCAAGGGACAGCTTTGGAGTGTAAGTTTATTACACTTCAAAGTCCCTCTTCACACTTCAAAATATGTAATCCCTTAGATGAATTTATAACACTCTCGCACACGGCCATATTCATGAACATGCCTTGGAGTTTTTGTAACTCCCAAGCTTGGCTACGTGTGAATGGTCTTGAGCTTTTTGTACCCGTATCATCCTCTCCATCTTGAAAAGAATCTAACCTCAAATTCGGTGGTCGTTCATCCTCAATCGTGTCAATAGAAGAAAGGTCACATACGTTGAAGGTGTTGTGCACTTGATACTCCGGAGAAAGGTCAATTTTGTATGTATTGTCATTGCTCCTTTCAAGCACTTGAAAAGAACCATCACCCCTCAGCATCAAATTTGGTTTTCCTTTGTGATGGAAACTGATCTTTTCTAAGGTGCACCCAAACCCAATCTCCCGATTCAAGAACAAGCTTTCTTCTCCCTTTGTTGGCTCTCTTAGCAATCTCTTGATTCCTCTTCTCAAGTCGTAGCCTCACTTTCTCATGCAATTTCTTCATGGCTTCGGCCCTCTTGTTTCCATCTAGGCTTATCACAAGATCACTTGGCAAAGGGGTTAGATCCAAGAGGGTAAGGGGGTTTAGGCCGTATACACACTCAAAGGGAGTCATACCCGTAGTTGTGTGTATAACACAATTGTAAGCAAATTCTACCAAGGGTAGGTGATCCTCCCACGAAGTCATTTTACCTTTAGCCATGGATCGTAGCATAGAACCAAAGGTCCTATTCACTACTTTCGTTTGGCCATCAGTTTGTGGGTGGCAAGATGTTGAGAATAGCAACCTTATGCCAAGCCAACCCCACATTGACTTCCAAAAGTGACTAAGGAACTTAAGAGTCCCTATCACTTACAATGGTCCTCGGAACACCAAGCAACTTGACAACATTTTCAACAAATAAAGAGGCTACACTAGATGCATCCTCACTTTTAGAGCATGTAATGAAATGTGTCATTTTGGAGAATCAGTCAACCACAACAAATAACTCTTCTAGCCGGCATTCCCAAGACAAAATCCATAGATATATCAAGCCAAGGGCATAAAGGAGTAGGAAGCAGGGTATACAACTCTTGAGGGAGGAGACGAGACTTAGCACTCCTACAATCTATACATTGGCCACAAATTTTAGCAACATCTTTACGCATCTTAGGCCAATAAAATTGTTCCTCCAATATTCCGAGGGTCTTCACAACCCCAAAGTGCCCCATTAGGCCACCATCGTGTGCTTCTCTTACAAATAACTCTCTCTAAAACTAGAAGCCATACACAACTGTCTTCCTTTGAACAAGTAACCATCAAACTTGGAATAAAGATTTGATCCCTTATCCGTGAGCCACTTTTCCCTACCCAATTATTCGCATTCCCTAAAGATAGGAGCAAAGTGAGGGTCCTCGGGACACAATGATTTTACGCTCTCAAATCCCATCAACTTAGAAGGCAAGGTTGAAACAAGTACATGTTTCCTAGACAATGCGTCAGCAACAACATTTTCCTTACCCTTTTTGTATTGAATAACATAAGGAAAGGTTTTTAGGAATTCAATCCACCTAGCATGCCATTTGTTGAGCTTGTCTTGGGCCCGAAGGTGCTTCAAGGATTCATGATCCATTCGGATCACGAATTCTTTAGGCCACAACTAGTGTTGCCAATTACCTAAAGCTCTAATTAAGGCGTATAACTCTAGATCATAAGTGGAATAATTTAGAGTCGCGCCCTTGAGCTTTTCACTAAAGTAGGCAATGGGTTTAAGGTCTTGCATCAAAGCAGCCCCTATACCTACCTTACTAGTATCACATTCAACTTCAAACATTTTATCAAAGTTGGGTAATTGTAACAAAGGTGCGAAGATGAGCATAGCCTTCAAGGCTTCAAAGGCCTTAGCTTGTTCATCACCCCCACTTAAAGGGTTGATCCTTTCTAATGACCTCGGTCAAGAGGGCGGCAATTGTACTAAACCCTTTGACAAACCGCCTATAAAAACTAGCCAATCCATGAAAACTTAGGACTTTACTAATGGATTGTGGAGTTGGACAATTTTTAATAGCGTCTATCTTGGATTCATCAACTTCGACCCCTCTTGAACTCACAACAAAACCCAAGAAAACAACTCCATCAACACCAAAGGAGCACTTTTCAAGATTAGCTTACAATTTCTCCTTTCTAAGAACATCAAAGACACTTTGTAAATGCAATACATGTACATCTAGTGACTTGCTATAGACCAAGACCATCAAAATAAACAACAACAAACTTTCCAATGAACGGTTTCATCACATGATTCATTAACCGCATGAAAGTGCTTGGGGCATTTGTTAGGCCAAATGGCATAACCATGCATTCATAGAGACCAAATTTGGTCTTGAAAGGGGGTTTTCCATTCATCACGGGGTTGCATTCTAATTTGGTGATAGCCACTCCTAAGATCAATCTTGGAAAACATACAAGAACCATTCAACTCATCAAGCATATCATCCAATCTAGGAATGGGATGGCGATACTTTACCATAATTTTTTTAATCGCTTGGCAGTCCACACACATGCGTCATGTTTCGTCTTTCTTCGGCACTAGCAACACCAGAACCACACATGAACTCATGCTCTCTTTGATGTACCCTTTGTTGAGAAGTTTCTCAACTTGACATTGAAGCTCCTTAGTGTCCGTAGGGTTACTTCTATAAGCCAGCTTGTTTGGCAATTGTGATCCCGGCACAAGGTCAATTTGATGTTCAATACCCCGAAGTGGGGGTAACCCTTACAAAAGTTCTTTGGGAAAGACATCCTTATAATCCTGCAAAACAAGAGAAATAAAAGGAGAAATAGAAGTCTAGTGTTAAAACAATGAACCAAGAGAAGCATAGGTGTATTCTCATCATGTTCCAAGAAGAGTTCTTTCCTCCTAGCCAACATCACCACATTACCCTTGCCCTTTGAAGTTGAGGCCCCCTCGGCTTCTTTCATTTGCCCACTCTCGGGTTCTCTCATTTTTTCACTCTCGGGTTTCTTGCCCTTTTCATTCAACTCTCTGATCTTTTGATGCAATTCATTCACTTGTGATGGCAAGAGACGGTGAAGTGTGAACTTTCGGCCATCCATCGCAAGGGAGTACTGATTGGTCCTCCCATCATGTTTGGTAGACCTATCATATTGCCAAGGTCTACCCAACAAGTAACATGCTTGCATCGAAATCACATCACAAAGCATTTAATCATGGTAGTTTCCCACCTTAAACCAAATTACACATTGCCTTGTGACTTTCAATTCTCCACACTCGTTCAACCATTGTAACTTGTAAGGACTAGCATGTGGAGTAGTAGGTAGTGACATTGTAGCATTGTAACTTGTGACTTTCAATTCTCCCCTTGCCTTGTATGTAGATCTCTCTTTGAGCTCTTTTTCAATCTCTAGGGTCGCTTGAAAGATACCATCAATGGTATCAAATTTGTGACTTGTTCAACCCACCCTTGAACCGAATGATGTCATGACCAACTTGTTCCCCCCGATGATCAAGCTTCAACATGAGTTGTTGAAACTCATCATAGTAGGCCATAACATTTTTGCTCCCTTGCCTCAAATTGTACAACTTGGCAAGGAGCTCATGTCTATAGCTCTCGAGTAGGTATCGTTGCCTCATGAGATACCTCAACCTAAACCAAGGCGGTGGTTGGCCTTCAATCAACTCATTCCCAAAACGCTTGACATATTCCCACCAAGTGTTAGCATATCCCTCAAAATGAGCCACAGCATAGCAACTTTTCTTTTCCTCCGAGATATCATTGACTTGAAAGATCTCGTCACAAGATGATTCCCAAGCAAGGTAGGCCTCGGGGTCACTTTCTCCTTTGAAGATTGGAAGACTCAACTTGATGGTATTGATGCCTACATCCCTATATTGGTGGCAGTTCACTTGTTGGTTCCATGGACCAACTCTTCCCCATGTCCTCGGTATCCCCATTGATCATACGGCCTCCTCTCATCTCCTCCTCCCTTATATAAGCATCATCATACACTCCATACCCTTCATGTTCCTCTCTACCATATTCCTCAAAGTGGACGGGACGATTTTGGTTAAGTGGGACTTGGTTTGGAGGAATTGGATTTAGTGGTGGTAGTGGTCTTTGGATGAGTGGAGCTTGGAAGGGAGGGTTCAGATTTAGTGGAGGTAATTGACGACCAAGTCCTTATGGGACTTGAGAAGATTGGGAATGGAATGGTCTATTGGAATCTCGGTTTTGAGGGAAAGAAGTAGCTTGGCTTATGGCATTTAGTGGAGCTTTTGGTGGATTTAGCATTTGATGTAAGGTCTCGGGAGTGATGGTGGCGGATGAGTTTCAGTCATGTTCACTTGAAGAAACATGTTGAGGCGTAGAAGGGCGAGAGTTCCTTTGACTCTCCACTTGTTCTAACCTCCCACTCATTGTCGACATATCCCCCTTCATTGTTGCCAAATCCCTTTTCATTGTTCCAAATTCCATGCCCAATCTTTCAAGTGTTCGGGTGATATACTCAAGAGAGGCTCTCATAGTATCAAGAGTATTGTTATCCACGGTTTGAGACGTGGTTCCTTCCATTATCAGGCACCTAAATGAATACCTACAAAACAAAAAACAATTAGTTCAAAAGAGCCTCACCACACTCACACTCTTTGAATCACCTCACACTTAGTTCCACAAGTGTTGTAAGTTGGCTAGTAACCCGTGAGTATTCAAGGGATGAGTATGCTCTTGTTCGGAGTAGATTCTCATTTGAAGACTCAAAGAATTCTCGTCGGACTTGTACCAAGAATTTACCATGAATCAAAAAGATAAAAGCACTCAAAGAACGTAGACACGCAGCAACTGATTTAAGAACTAATTGACAACCTAGTAGGAGTTTACTAGCTTGTTAAAGTACTAGGATCAATTAAACGAAACTAAGGAATTAAAAATGAGAAACTAAGAATCCAAGTTTGAGCTCAAAGTTGGCGTGTGAACAGTAAAATGATGATGTGTCACCCCTTAATTGGTTGCGGTTTTCAAACAAATTTATTTGCCGATTTGAGATTTTGGTCAATGCACAATTTAGAAAGATGAAATTGGAGGTTGGAGGGAACCACAAGTCTTGGAGCCTTTTCTTTCAAATTCAAACTCAAAAGTCTTAACTTGTACTAGTTTCTCAAAACATACGAAAGTAGTTGAAAAGTAGATGTCAAGCCCTTTGAGTGATGTAAGCAAGTTCTATCACCAACAAATACTACAACCTTTTCTTTCACCTTTTTAGATCTAAGGCTCACTTTTAGTGTTTAACAAAATGATGAATGTGATGAAGAACTTCAAGAACACAACAACACCAAGCACAACAGCAACATCCAACGTTCAACTCCAATCCACCACAACAAGGTCTCAACACACGGCCAAACTTCAAGTACACAACAACAATTTCAACAATATAAGCTCAAACCTTAGATCTAGACACTTCTAGTGTTAATGATGAAGAAGCTAACACTAGAAACATTCAAAACAAACAAAATACTTCTAGATTCAGTCACAAGTTTCAGCCAAGACACTTCAAGAACACAAATCACTTCTCGACCAAGATATAACACAATGTTACTAAGTTTGGTAAGATCTTCCCAAGATTTGATTTTGTTGGAACAAAATCAAACCTTGAGCTTTGATACCAAATGATACAAAATCAGCCAACAACAAAAATAAGAGAGCAACAACAATATAGAATCAATGCCACACACGGCTTCCACTAGATTAAGAGGGAACAACAAGAAGATTACAACAAAAATAGATAGATAGTTTGACATTCAATATCTAATCATCTAAGAACCCTAATATGTATCAAATGAAAGAACCCTAAGACCAATAGATATCTACACCAAACCCTTACTTGGACCTAAGAGGAACTCAAACAACCTCAAGTACCCAAGTTTCTAGCCAAAGCACAACACAAGTGTAACCACACTTGTACAAGTTCCGGGTTTCCCTCAAGAGAGAAGAGAGAGAAGTCTAAAATATTACAAGTCTTGTATCCATATCACTAATGAACTACGCCTAAAATATCCCTAATATGTTCTATATATAGTACATCACAAAAGGAGTGGAAAATGACCAACTTATCCTTGGTCCAAGGGGCGGCTTTGGAGTGTAAGTTTATTACACTTCAAAGTCCCTCTTCACACTTCAAAATATGTAATCCCTTAGATGGATTTATAAAACACTCACACACGGCCATATTCATGAACATGCCTTGAAGTCTTTGTAACTCCCGAGCTTGGCTGCGTGTGAATGGTCTTGAGCTTGTTGTACCCGTACGACAACACAAGCAACAACTCGGGAGAAAAACACATTCAAGGAAGCTAACACTTGGTTTTCTACTTGGTTAACGTTGGGAACAAAACCGACTGAATTCACAACACACCTCAAGGAGGCTAGAACAAGGGTTCTTGTTTTCTAACTTTAAAATCTCCTAATTTTACTATTTAATGGTTGTTTTATAATTTTCATGTAAGATTATGAATGCTAAGAAACTCTTATTCTAGGGTTGAGGCAATAAACAAGATTGTGCAGTTTGGTTTTATATTCGATTTATATGTTTATCATATCATGTGATGTTCTTACGTTCGCACACTCACTACTTTAATGATTAGCTACCATTAAGGTAAATCTATAGTTCTAAAGTGAATTGACTATAGGAGCGGAGGGATGGAATGACGAACATAGGAAGTATGGATCCTATCTTTATTAATTAGAGGCTAATTGTAAAGGAGTGATTTGTGGCTAGGACAGAGATATACATAATGGCCCCACTTAGTTATGAAACGGAAAGATAAGCAATTGCATCTAAATTAGAGACTCACATCCCCGCTCAACGATGTAGTTGTGAGACTAATTTGGGTAGACGACTAAGAGGATGACCATTCCCGAGTTATACTAACAACCCCATAAATCAACTAGAAACCATAACTATGCATGATCGTGAATTATGTCTTGACCCAAGAATCCTCCTTGTTATTGTTCATAACCCAAGGTATTAGTTTAGTTCATAGTAAGTCTATACTTTAAAACCATCATATCTCTAAATTTCACCGCTTGAATATGTAATTGGAACTATTTTAGTCTAATGAATAGTTAAACAACAAGTCCCTGTAGGTTCGACATCTTGCTCTCAAAGAGCTACTATATTACTTGCTAAATCGTGCCTGTTTACGTGTGCCAAAGCTGCAACACATAGGCAATCACTATCAATCCTATCAACGTAATAGAGATTTCAAAGGATTTTTGGTTCAATGTTTTACTCAATGTGTAGGGATGTGCTGATGCAAGTTCAGGAACTACTTATTACATTAAAAGATTTCAACTTGACATCAAGAGCCTAGAATGTTTCAAGAGAGTATGAAAGCCAAAGAACCAATACAAGAGAAGATAAACATTATATTTTCGGTTCTTTTGATCATAGTATAATGTACATGTAATTAACAAGCATTTATGTCTTTTCTTATTTTAAGTTAGTCCTAATAGTATAAATAGAATATGATGAACATTTTTAGGGTGGCCAATATTTGTAGGTTAACTCTCTTGATGAGGTTTATGGGTTGAATCTCTTTGTCTCTACATTGTATCTCTCTTGAATATCTTTTGATAAGATTATTCATGTATGGGTTTAATTCTCTTATTCCTTGAATTCGATCATGTAATTAGTTGTTCAAATTACACTTTTGTTTTGAGTGATCTTTCTTTCCAAACTCTAAAATTTGAGTTTTTTGATTTATGGGTAAATCATATTGTATGCCAATTTCTTTAGCTAGATTATATTAAGTATTAGTTCTTTCGACCCAGCATAGGCTCTTAGTTATGGATTTGGGTATAAAGAAGATTAGAAAGAGGAGATGTAAGGAGGGTAGACCTAGAATTAAGTGGGGCGGCTTGACGCCAGCGAAGGCGTGGGAGATAGGGGAGAAGTTGGCGGGAATGAGGGTGTGGCAGTATAAGGGGGACGTGGATAGTATGTGGGATAGGGCGGCGAGGTGCATCAGGGAGAATGCAACTGAGGTGTTGGGGGTCTCTAGGGGCCGAGCCGGGCACCATCGGGGGGATTGGTGGTGGAATGAAGAGGTGGAGAAGAAAGTGGGGGCCAAGAAAGGGGCGTATGCTAAGTTGGTTGAGAGTAAGGAGGAAGAAGAGAAGCGGGTAAACAGAAAGGAGTACAAGCTAGCTAGGAAGGAGGCTAAGTCAGCTGTTACGGCAGCTAAGACGGCCGCCTTTGAGAGCTTGTATGCAGGGTTACAGGGGAAAGGAGGGGAGAAAAAGTTGTTTAGACTCGCTAAGGATAGGGAGAGGAAGAGGCGAGACCTCGATCAGGTGAGGTGCATTAAGGGGGAGGATGGTAGAGTGTTGGTGGAGGACGGCCACATTAAGGATAGATGGCAGTCGTACTTCCACAGGCTCTTAAATGACGAAGGGGATAGAGCTGTCGAGTTAGGGGATTTGGAGCGCTCAGAGGAGTGTCGGGATTTTAGTTATTGTAGACGGTTTAGGGTAGAAGAGGTTAGAGAGGCTGTTCGCAGGATGCGAAGGGGGAGGGCGACGGGGCCGGATGAGATACCGGTGGAGTTTTGGAAGTTCGTTGGAGAGGCTGGTGTAAGGTGGTTGACTGGTTTGTTCAACGAAATCTTCAAGACGGCAAAGATGCCCGAGGCTTGGAGGTGGAGTACCATGATCCCTCTCTATAAGAATAAGGGGGACATCCAGAGTTGCAATAACTATAGGGGGATTAAGTTATTGAGTCACTCTATGAAGATTTGGGAGAGAGTGGTCGAGACGAGGCTGAGACGGTTATTGTCTATTTCGGAAAACCAATTTGGGTTTATGCCTGGCCGTTCGACGACGGAGGCAATTCACCTGGTACGGAGGTTGGTGGAACAGTATAGGGAAAGGAAGAAGGACCTGCACATGGTGTTTATCGACCTGGAGAAGGCATACGACAAAGTCCCTAGAGAGGTGCTTTGGAGGTACTTGGAGGTGAGTGGAGCCCCGCAGGCATATATCCGAGCAATTAAAGACATGTATGAGGGAGCAAAAACACAGGTGAGGACGGCGGGAGGAGACTCAGAGCACTTCAACGTCTTGACAGGGTTACATCAGGGATCTACTCTTAGCCCTTTTTTGTTTGCTTTGGTGATGGATGTGTTGACGCGACGTATTCAAGGGGAGGTGCCGTGGTGTATGCTTTTTGCGGATGATATAGTTCTGATTGACGAGACTCGAGGGGGTGTGAATGATAAATTAGAAGTGTGGAGACAAACCCTGGAGTCTAAAGGGTTCAGGTTGAGCAGAAGCAAGACAGAGTATTTGGAATGCAAGTTTAGTGACGTAAGGCTGGAGGATGAGGTGGTAGTGAAGCTGGAATCACAGGTGGTTTGTAAGAAGGATAGTTTCAAGTATCTCGGGTCCGTGATCCAGGGTAACGGGGAGATTGACGAGGATGTCTCGCACCGTATTGGGGCGGGATGGATGAAGTGGAAGCTCGCGTCGGGGGTGTTTTGTGATAAGAAGGTGCCGCCCAAGCTTAAAGGCAAATTCTACAGGGTGGTAGTCCGCCCGGTCATGTTGTATGGAGCGGAATGTTGGCCAGTTAAGAATTCCCACATCCAAAAAATGAAGGTGGCAGAGATGCGGATGTTGCGCTGGATGTGCGGGCTGACTAGGGGGGATAGAGTTCGGAATGAGATTATCAGGGAGAAGGTTGGTGTGACACCGGTGGAGTGCAAGATGCGGGAAGTTCGATTGAGCTGGTTCGGACACGTGAAGAAGAGGGGCATGGATGCCCCGGTTCGTAGGTGTGAGCGGCTAGCGTTGGATGGTTTTAGGCGGGGTAGGGAAAGGCCGAAGAAGTACTGGGGTGAGGTGATTAGGCGGGACATGGAGCAGTTACAGCTCACCGAGGACATGACCCTAGATAGGAAAGTCTGGAGGACGCGAATTAGGGCAGAGGACTAGGCCAGTTGGGGGTCGCTAGTGTAGGGAATTACTTGTTGGGGGTACTATTCTGATTATGATTTTTCGTGTTCCTTATCTCTTGTTTCAGTACGAATCTGGGTGCTTTCCTCTGTTTTCCCTCTGTTTTCTATCTGTTTTTATTTCTTTTACTTATGGCTGCTGTATTTATGTTATGGATGCTATGTTGTGTAATCTTGTAACCTTGTTCAGTGCTTTACTTTGTATTTGTGTGGTATCTGGTGTTTTGTGTCTTGAGCCGGGGGTCTATCGGAAACAGCCTTTCTACTTCTTTAGAGGTAGAGGTATGGACTGCGTACATCTTACCCCCCCAGACCCCACCAGGTGGGAATACACTGGGTTTGTTGTTGTATTTCATTTCGTGTCAATTTCTTTCGTACTTTTTCTAGTTTGGTTGTGTGTTTACTTCATTCCTTGTTCGTTAATGTGTGTTGTCCTTCTTTGTTATTGATATAAACTCCACTTCAAACCGATACTTGAAAGCTTACTTTGAGATTATTTGAGATAGTTGAACCGTGAAGAGACTACGAAATACTCTTGAGTGGTAAAAGGCTTGAGTGGTGAGATCATTTGAGTGTGGCACTAAAACCCTACGACCTTTGAGTATGAACGAGCGAAAAGAAAATTGAGCATCATCATTTGAGTTATACACGTGAGGGACTGACTTGTGAGGTTCATTATTTTATCAACCACTTTTCTTGTCATAATTATGTCTTATATTGGTTCAAGGAATTACAATGGAGATTTGAATGTCAATGGAGAAAGGAGAACTTCATCTTATAATTCTACTTTTAGTAAGAATTGTTGTGAAGTTTTTCATCATTATTATAATAGTGCTTCTACGAGAATAAGAGCTAATGAAAGTTTGATTAAATTTGATGTCATTGTGGAGGGATATGAGAGCAGTTAAACATTTGATTACATCTTGGGCGTAGATAAATTGTGTTATACCAACTTCATTGATCCTTCTTTGGTTGAGTGAGTGGCTGGGAATACCTTGTCACACAAAAAGTTCACCATATAATTTTGGTGGAAGGGTGGTTGACAAAGAAGTGAAGATCATTGCTTACCATGGAAGCTATCAAGGGTGGAATTTGGTGTGATGGGATCCTTTGTCTACATGTTTGGTGTGTTTAGGAGCTCCTTAGTTCAAACATAATAAATTTTGGTTTGATAGAAATTTCAAAAGTTTGTTGTTGTAGATTCTATAGCACGAAGGCATGTCTTAACTCTCATGGTCATTATGGAATCTTCAATAACAAATGAGAAAGTCAAGAAAGTGAAAATGAAGACTACTAACTTGAAATTTGATATGCAAAGTCCTTCCAACAATTCATGTAAAGTCTTTAAAGCTTCTAAAAATGTCAAGTTGAAACTTGATGTGAAGAGTCATCCCAATGACTCAAGGGGGATCCTTGGAGCCTATTGCACTCCTAATGAAATGAACGAGAAAGGAAATAAAAGAGAGGAATAAGGGAGTGAGTAGTGACAATTCAAGAGAGCAAAAAGAAAAAGATATTTGGAATGAAGTGAATGAGTGGTTACAAGCACAAAGAAAAGAAAGTTGAAATATGAGAGTGAATTCTCACACGAAGAAAAAAGAAAAGTGAAGCAAGTGTGAGAAAAGAAAATGAGATAATAGAAAAACAAGAGAGTGTGGGTGAGAAGAATTCTTATTCTAACTCTACCATTTTGAATCTACCTCTTCTAGTGTTTCCATTTCTTTTATAGGTATTCTTGAAGAAGAGCATAAAAAGAACAATTCAACATAGAAAGAAGTTCAAGAATCAAAAGAAGCAAGTCAAGTTGGGACTGCTTCAAGAGAGCAAGTAAACTTAATTTTAGAAAATCAAGGTAAAGAATTCTTTAACTGTTCATCAAGGTAAAAAGGCTAATCCCTACTCTTTAGTTACTTCAAATGAACTTGATAGTGCCTTGAGTGTGAATGTTAGACCATCTTTTGGTGAGGTTGCTAATTCTTTACTTTGTGTCAATAAACAAATGAATGATGATCATACACTAGTTGAATATGATTGGGAAGCTAAAATTGTTATTGATTGTGAGCTTAAAATGTTTCAAGCTAGTGTTACGTCAAATATGGAAAAATAGTGTTGCCATGAATTGTAGTGATGAAGATGAATATATTTCTTCTTTAGCTACTCGGAACACTAAAAATGTGATTGATGATGATTGTCTCTTTGCAAGTGAATTTTATTGTAACAATTCTTTATCTCGTAAGGACATGAATATTCTAGGTCGTAGTACTCCTGAAATGGAGCATGAGAAGTGTGATGATAGTCATTTTGAGCTTAAAGAAAGTCAAAATTTTAAAATTTTCAATAATCCTCTTTTTGGTGATTTTCAATTGAATGATACATTCCTTGTTTGCTCATATGCCACTTGATGAAAGTGATGATCCAAAATTTAAGGAGTGCATAACTTGTGAAAATGATTCTTGTGACTTGTTTGAGGGCGCTAATTGTTTGGATGTTAGAAAGCTAACCCCCGTCTTGTGTTGGAAAGTCCTCTAAATTGACGAATACTTTTAAAGAATATGGGAGGCACAAGTGATTGTAGTAGTAAATTGATAGATGCTAGTTTTTGTATCAATTTATTTACTTGCTCTAATCTTGCTTTTGAGGATAATTTTTGGGTTGAATTTTTGAATGCTTCTAGAAAGAATTGTAAACATGATCTATTTGAAGCATTGTCAAATATCTAAGGGCGTAAATGCGATAACTCTTCTTTTGATAAATTTACTAACCTTATTGATCTATTTGTGAAACACCATCAAGAGAAAATCTACAAAGAGGCAGGATACTTGGAAGCATCTTCTTGGGCTACAAAAAAATTGAGGTATCTTTGTTTTTTAAATCCAAGAATGATTTGTTGAAATGACTAGTGCTTATTTTTGGACTTTCTAAAGCCATGAAGATAAATTTCTCTGTCTCTGACCTATACAATAGCAACTTTGTTATGATTGGTAAGTATTCTTTAATATTGCTATTTGCTTCATGTTGTAAGTTACAACAACAACAACATACCCAGTGTATTCCCACATAGTGGGGTCTGGGGAGGGTAGAGTGTACGCGGACCATACACTACCTCAGGTGAGACTGATGTTTGTGTTTGATCCCAGGAATGCATACTTATATTTAAGGTTTGTGAATGATATCGTTAGTTTTCTTAATCTTATGGTTAGAAAAGTACAATTAAATTGTGAACTGAGGAACTATTAGATCCTAAGTTGATGAAGAAACTAGTTTTGACTTTACAAATCTTTCTGATCCGCTAGCTGGTGGTCCTTTCCAACCAGTCAAGTGAAAGTTCTAACGTGTAGAATTATTAATTTCTTTAACCTTTTTTATGATTGTGTATACTTTTGAGTCAAGTTCTTAATACTATGTTTGAAAAGTGGATTTTTATGGGACTTCATGATTCTTGGCTCTATCACAAAAGTGCGTATTTTTGGGAGTGGTATGTGACTTATTTGAAAGATTATTTTTTGGCTTACGTACTAATTTTCCTTTATGATTTGCACGGCACGAATTCAAGGTCGAATTCTTTTCAACATGGAGAGAATGATGCAAGTTCGGGAAGTAATTATTGCGTTAAAAGATTTCAACTTGACATCAAGAGCCTAGAGTGTTTTCAAGAGAGTGTGGAAGCCAAAGAACCAATTTAAGAGAAGATAACATTATATTTTAGGTTCTTTTGATCATAGTATAATGTACATGTAATTAAGGGGCATTTACGTCTTTTCTTATTTTAAGTTAGCCCTAGTAGTATAAATAGAATATGATGAACATTTGTAAGATAGACAATATTTTTAAGTTAACACTCTTGGTGAGGTTTATGGGTTGAATCCATTCATCTCTACATTGGATCTCTATTGAATATCTTTTGGTAAGATTATTCATGTAGGGGTTCAATTCTCTTCTCCCGTGAATTCAAACATGTAATTGTTTGTTCAAATTAGGGAATTACAAATCTATATTTGTCTCTAATTTACTTCCATTGTGGGATTGTTTCTTTCTTTCTTCTATATCGCCATCCATTTCTTCATTATCCATTCAATCTCTTTATCGTGTATCTTATTTTATATCAATGTGTGCTTGTGTGTGTATATATAGATCTCTTAACTTGGATTTACTAGTTTATCTAAATTCTAAATCTTAATTTGTTCTGAATCTTTTATTTGGGACTGAGCGGACATTTGCCGGCATATAAAATAATCTTGCATTATTATCTTTTTCTTTTATCCTAGTGACTCGTGATTTTTTCCCCAAACGGACTTCTTCTGTCACAAGTAATTAACCAAGTTGTTGATGAATTACTTTACCACTGACCTATGGCAGGCATCTAGGAACCAACTCCAGCTCTACTTCCCTGGTGTCATTGCCTTCTCCCTAACCTCAAATGTAACAAGGATTTCTTTAAGCTTATACTTTTCTTTGCCTTCGATTGTATTGATTACCAAAAGGGAGTTCACGTCTTTCCTCACTATTACTTTCTTCTACATCTTGGAGGCCACCTAACCCATTCAATAAAAGAGATGGATTTGAGTCTTAAATGTTGTCAGCTTGAAAGGTGTTTCGAGCTTGGACTTAGATATAGTCTTAGCCTACTTAGAAATAGCCCAATACATTTTAGTGTTTAGGTAAAACATAAAAATACATTTAGTGTTTAGCTAAAGCGTAAAAATACATTTTAGTATTGGAAAGGTGTTTCAATAAAAATACATTTTAGTGTTTAGCTAAAGCGTAAAAATACATTTTAGAATCCTTTTTTAAAAAATAAATTAAAAAAATTAAATCTTTTTTGGGGTTTAGCTAAAGCGTAAAAATACATTTAGAATCCTTTTTTAAAAAGTAAATTAAAAAAATTAAATCATTTTTTAGGAAGGGGGTTGGTTGGTGGGTCGTTGGGGGTGTCAGAATAGGTAGTAGGGGTGGGGTAAGAAAAAATTTTGAATTTTTTTTGTTAAGAAAAAAATTAAAAAATTAGCGGAAGGGGGTGGGGGGTTAGTAAAAGCTGGGGTCAGAGTAGGGGAGTGAGAGGGAAGGGGGAAAAAAATTGAAAAATTTTTAAAAATAATTTTTTTTTGAGGTTGGGAGAGGGGGGAAAGGATGGGAGAGGGCGCTGGTAAGGGGGGGTTAGGTGGGTAAGGGTAGAAGAAAAGTTTGAAATTTTTAATAAAATGTAAATATTATTTTTGGAGGGGGGCTGGTAGGGGTATGGGTGGGGTGGGTAGACGATGGACTAAGAAAAAAATTTGAAATACTTTTTAAAACAACTGAATTTTGGGGTAGGGTAGGAGTAAGAGTGGGGTGAGGTAGAGGTAGTGTCGGGGTGATAGGGTATTGGGGCGGGGTAGATGATTTTGAGAATTGTATGAATATTTCAACTTTAAAATGAGGTTGAAAGAGAGTTTTGGAAAATGTTTTTCTTACTTTTTGAAGGGAAGTCATTTTCCTTAGATTTAAGGAAAATAAATTGGTTTGGAAAACATTTTCCAAAACATATAAGCCAACCAAACATAAGAAAACTGTAAAATGTTTTCCTTCATACCAAAAACACCCAGAGTATACAAAGTGTCAAGAGGCAACCTCCAACTAATTTGATAAAGCCCTATAATCAAACAATGAAAATTGATAATAGCAACTCTCATCAGATTCTTTTTCAGTTTTGGTCATGAGGAAGCTGTATTCACGTGGTAGTAGAAAATAGCAAAAGTCATCAATCTCTCATACATGTACACAGCAAGTTACAAGGGGTTGTTTGGTACACGGTATAAAGTTATCCCAAATAAATCTGATCCCAGGATTAATCATGGAATATCCCAACTTATCCCATCCAGTGTGAGATGATTTTATCCTATCTCCCAAGTCGGATAAATTAGTGCATGAATTACAATCCAAAACTATAATCACAGGATATTTAGTCCGTGTAATGACCCCAAGTGTACAACGTGAAAACTTCAAACAGTTGGTAAACGAACCCAAGTATACAGGGTGAAAACTTCAAACAGCTGGTAAACGAATTTAAAACAAAGGTTAGATTAAGAACCAGGCTTTTAACCGCATATCAATTAAAGTGTATTGATTTCGAGGGTAAACAGTAAGTATGTAATTCCAGAAAACAAGAAAAACACACCCGAGAAGCAGGAAGGTTATTAAGCTCGGCAATAGCAACCTCATGACTTCTCACCTACATATCGTGCCACAAATAAATGTTACCCATTAGTAATTTCAATTTAGTTCCACAAAACTCTCAATAGTCATTTGAAAACACTACATATAATCGATGCTAACATACCTCCTTGACCAGATGGCGTTGCGAGTCTGACTCGAGCAAACTGGAAGAGCCATAAGTTGGTGTTGTAGGCATTGCTCGTCTTTTTGGGTCCAATTATTATAATTACTATTACTATATATATTTACTAGATTAGTGTAATAGCTTTGCACTGTCTCTCCCGGTAATCAACAAGATGCTATATATAAAGAGAAAATTGATTATTAGAAAATGATAATTGACATTAGAATAAATTTTATATCTATATAAATGATATCACTTGTGCAAAAAAAAAAAAGGACAAACATTAAAGCTAATTATTAAAAAAAAAAAAGGACAAACATTAAAGCTAATTATCTTAACCATATTAGAATTTTTCTATGGAATTTGTAGCTTATCATAATTTCTTTGCTTACTACAATGAATGTCATGAGCTAATTACAACTAAGGGATCGTTTAGTGTGAGGTATAAGGGATAAATAGTTTGAGATAAAATGAAGAATTATTTTATCCCATGTTTGGTATGATGTATTAGTCACTTAAAATAGGTACTGAACAATTTCAATTTCAAATTAAAGGATGAAGATTGTGGGATAGGTTGAACTTGATAATAAGATAAGTCAGCATGAAGAACATATGATATAACATACAATTTTCTACTGTACACTAAAGGGACGACCCGGTTCATACCTACTCCGTAGGTGTCGGGGATGGGGGGACCACTGCGGGCCTGACCTACGCGCCCTCACCCCAACTTTGCTGGAGGGGCATTTCGAACCCCCGACCCTGGCACACCACGGTACCGCTGAGCCAAGGCCATCCCTCTAATGGAGGAAATATATTATTATACATGACAACAAACTTGAATTGCCAGCGAGAAGTTCATACTCAGTAAAGTGATATTTTATGCAACAATCCATTGATCCAATACAGTAAAGTGATACTTTTGGTTCATTAGTCAGCATCAAGAACATAATACTATTGTGAGAAGTAACTTGATAAAGCACTGAACTAAATAGGCATGTTTGTGTAGCTTAAATTATTGGTCATGTTGATATATATTGTTGGTTGGGTTATCCATATATTGCTTGTTTATTTTTAACTCATCTGACTCCAATTGTAAATTTGTGCTTCACATATTCTCAATTTCAAGAAACAAACTCGATTGTTTCTATGGCGATGACAAGATAGAGAACCAAAATATTTGATGGCTGGAAACTTACTACCCTTACTATTGACAAGTGTGTTGTTGATCTTGACTGTAGTTTCTACAAAGTATGTATGTAAACAGAAAGGCTTTGGATATTTTCAGCAGCATATGTACTACTATATATGTATATGTACTACTATAGCTACTTTATAATTTAGGACTAATAATTGCTAAATTAAACTCAATCAAATCAGAAAGGGGACCATCCTATTTTAATTCTATATTTTCAACTATCGTACAATCTTCTTGAATAATTGAGCTAAGATATTTAAATTGGTTGCACTCAAGTATAACAATTTCATCTTATTTTACTTTAACTTCACTTTTCTTATGTTGATTAAACTTGCCGTGCATATATTCTATTTTCTTTTTACCTATCCTAATTAGGGTGTGAGTTTTTTTTGCTAATTATATCAGTGACTGAATAAAATAAGGACTTGAAGTTCAAGTTAAAGTGCGATTATATAAAAACATGAGGCATGTTATTACTAACAAGTATGAGTAATACTCTTTATCTGTCCACAAGCAAGAAGCAAATAACACTTTTTATGCAACAATTTATGCCTGGACAGATTATCAGCAACCATCCAACATAGTCCAACAACAAGAATATCAGCAAAAATGTGCTATAAAACAACAAATGAACTGAATAGTTCACAACCATCTAAATTATAGGTTTGAATAACTAAGCAACAACAGTAGAACAAGAAGAAGAGCAGCAACAACAATTTATGTCTGATTATCAGCAACAATCCAACACAATCCAGCAACAAGACACTAAGAAACTGTTTAAAAAAGTCCAACCATCCAACACAGTCCAACAACAAGACATTAAGAAACCATCTAACACATTCTAACCATTCAATAAGTAACTGTTTCTATCCCTTGAAGAACAGTGGAGAGATTCATTAAGAAAAGACGTTACTATATAGAAAAATCTTTATCCATCAATAATCTTTATCCTGAAGTTTAAAAAAAGGTTTACGTATAACAGGAGTTTACTTGAAAGTGAATTATACAATAATTTATAAAATTAGTTTACCTTCTAAGAATATCAATCCAAACAGAACACACTTATAATACAGAATATTTTCATGAATATAGAAGATTTATATAGTGCTCAAACAACTATTTATAAGTACAAACAAAGCACACTTATAATCAGTCCAAACCAACCACAATACGTATCAAGGTGTTCAGACTGAGCAATTTACAATGCAGCAAAGAGATCTCAGCTTCTTTATCACTTTATGCCTTTGATAGACTTCAACAAACGTGAATGTCCAATAAGCTATTGATACACACATTCATAGAATAAGTGTGAACATTGATAATTTCCCAGCCCAAACACAAACCTATGTTTGTTCAGTCAACTGAAATTTGGCCACAAAATGGCTATTAAAACATAGATCGAAAGCAAGTGCAATATATTTGATAAACTGATACTTCACTGAACTTAGCAAAAAGGCTGGGAAGGTTATAGTAACTGATAGTAGCATAATAAAAGCAGAAAATAAGGCATTGAAAGACCAGCACAGTGCAGGAGGGTGGTAAGTGTTCGGTAGGGGCAAGCAACCATTGCACGTAAACATTTTTAACTCTTTCGGAGTTAAGTTTTAGTTCCTTATTAGTTGTACCACATTAGAAGGAAAAGTTTCATAGTTTCTTAATGGGAAATAAACCGTTAATTCCTGCTCCTCTCTCTGTACATTCCATTTAAAACGGGAAGATTCCAGGATCCAATACTGTAGTGATTTTTTCTTCCTCTTAGATTAACTATGTTAAAAGTAGATAGTCAAAGCAGTATACTCCGTTTAATTAGCCAAGCAAACTACAGAAAACTCACATACTTTAAAGTTTGAAGATCAACAAAAAAGGCAGACGACAAATGAAAGGAACACAGGAATTAACTAAAGACAATTCAAAGACACACAAGAATTACGTAAAACGAAGTTAATACAACCAAGTCTTAACTAGTTAAAGAATTGGACAAGGGAAGGACAGTAATCAGTAGAAACGTAAAATTCCCATCTTTTCTGCATGTTTGAGTAACTGAACAAGGAGCAATTTTTGACAGATAGAGAAAAGGGTGTTTTCTGGGGCTATGAAGCAGCATCACTTGTCCCGAAGCATGCTTTTTCCATTACTAGCTAAATCATCACTCAATATATCCATTACTAGAATCTGAACCGAAACCACAGTTTTGCAAGTAATCCAGGCATGTGATATCATCATTTTAACAATCAATGAAAACGTCAACAAGCTCCAACACAAACAGTCATTCCTATACTACTAATAACCATAACCAGAAAACATAATGCCATGAAATGTGTCTACTACTCTGACCACCAAGCTAGAATGGTCAGAGTGATTAAGCAACAAACAATTTAAATCCTTAGACAACACAAATACGAAGAGTGATGTTGCACTTAGGTCCCACATTAACAAGAACAGGAGACAGAAAAGTCAAAAGAGCATAGGTTTCTTAAGAGTGTCATTCCATTTCTTACATTCATGCTATAACCTTACTTTATAAGACAGATTGGTGAAGTAGTTACAGATGAAGACTATGAAGCTACACACGAAGAAATAGCCACAAACAGACATGACGACATGCAAGATCAGGGACAAGAACAGTGGCAATTATCAACTATACTTCAAGAAGATCACGAGGCTAGAAAATGAGTAGGCTCTAATGCGCTGGTAGATGAATTTCACATCCTTGCTTTAGCCTTTGACAAATAAATTTGCTAGCTATTTGATTTCCTTTGTGGTACTAGCAACTCATGTTCCTTACTTTGAAATTGTAAACTTTTAAGTGAGATTACATAAAGCAGAATAAGCATGTGTCGTTCAGTGCATAACATATAATCCAGAGTCACTCGTTAGGAGTAAGTTGTCCAGCTCAAAAGTCTTCACGATTAGGATTAGGAATGACAAGTCGCACTTTTAAAATCTCCTAAACAATTATCATGTTAAATTTAGCCAAAGATATATCATTAAATATTTTATTAGACATGTAGCATGATATGCAACATTTGATTACTTACAGTGCAAAAAGGATGTAAGTTGATTACTTAAACAGAAAAGTAGGAAGTGGTTGAAGAATTATGGTACAATGAAGGTACCCGCGGAGGTTCATTAGTTTTGAGTGTTATAAGTGAGATACCTGATTAACAGCGAGTGCATTTTGGTTCCTTACATATCTCCCCTGTTAAGGTCCCATCCCTACAAGGATGGGACTCCCCTATTAAGGTCCCATCCCTACAAGGATGGGACTTCAACACTCTAGCTTATTTTACGGATTACTGATACTCTTGATGGAGTGCGGAAAAAAGCCGAAAACTGACACAAGCAGTAAGTAGATCATTCTACTTACAGAAGACTGCACTCCTTAGACTTCCTTGATCTTTTACACCAGTTCAAAAATGCTCAAACAACGAGGGTACCAAAAACTAAACTTCATCTATTAAGAAAATAATCCTACTGATTACTAGTAAAACACTCTGTGCAAGTACTGTTCAAATATTGATTCTTCAGGCAGTGCTAATCAAAATTTCAAAGTAAAGGGAAGAACACTGGTCACAACTAGGTACAAATTAACACGTATTACCATGTGTTCCTTTAGACTTAATAATTATGCAGTTAATATTCTATGAGACATCCTTAAAGAAAAGATACTTGTTTATATTTATCGAGTTGTGATACTGAAGTAAAATTTTACAAGTCTTTAAGTAACATGGTGAACTAGTCTCAAGGGTGATCAAAGAAATCGATGATTACTTAAACAACTAGAGGTACCAATGTTATATCATTATCGCTGGACAGACAAGCTTGAGCGGACCACTCCTTCCTTCAGACGCTGATAGTGAAAAGAGGCTGTTTGTTGATAACTTAAATAGAAAACTAGGAGGTGGTTGAAGAATTATGGTACAATGAAGGTACCCCTGGAGGTTCATTAGTTTGGAGTGTTATAAGTGAGCTACCTGATCAACGGCGAGTGCATTTTAGTTCCTTACATATCTCCCTTGTTAAGGTCCCGTCCCTACAAGGATGGGACTTCAATTTTAGCATTTTTCTGTTTCTATGAAATAAAGAATGTGCAGTGTGAGTTGTTGTTTAAGTCATCTCCAAATTTACTACTAATTTTTAGTATTCCTCTATCTATCTATCTTCCTACAGGTTGCAAGAATCGTAACGCATCCGATAACTATCTATCTTTCTACAAAACCGACCCCAAATTTACAACATACCACGAAATCCAAATGAATCAGACCCTAAAATCCAGAATCAGACCACACAAAATCCATAAATTAGACCACAAAATCCACAAATTTCTCCTAAAATCAGACCACAAAAGCACATGCAAGGAAAATTAGAGACAATAGGTTCATTGTTTCCTACATGCAAACCTTTTCAGAGAACAAAACCCACTAAAATTGGAGAAGAAAACCAGAGAAGAAAACCAACTAAAATTTATTACTTGCTCAGATGAAAATTAGCTCAAAAATAGCAAAACTCAAAAATTTCTTCAGAGAAAATCGAAAATACCTCAGAGAGACAACAACCACTATCTAGTGAAACAACAATTGCTCTAACATCAACGAAGATTAACCAATTTCTAGTGAAAATGCAGTGACAGTATTGAACGGAGAGAGCTACAAACACACACAAAAAAAAACTTTTAGTACTTCAAGAATTGAACCCTTACTTATCAAAACCAAAAATTCAACCTGAGAACCACAAAATTAAGAAAAATTAAACAAACCCCATTGCAGATAAATTGCAAATAATAAAGCTAAAGAAACAAACTTTACATAAACCAGCAAAAAGATGTACTTTTTTTGAAGAACCTGAAGAGCCGTATATAGTCTGAAAATTCAACCCAAGAATCATAAATTTAAATAAAACCCAAAAAACTCATTGTAGATAAATTGCGAAAAAGCAAAGCTAACTGTTTATGGAAATTATCTGAGAGAAATGGAAAGGAAGCATTTAGATGGGAACTATTTATGGGAACGCAGCTCATTTACTCAAATAACCAGTCACTTGCAAGACCTAAACACGTTGAAATAGATAGGAATAACCGTGCATCTCATATTTCATTTTTGAGGTCAATATGGGAATAACCGTGCATCTCATATTCCCTCAAAAAGTGTGAAGTCTAGCTGTTTGAGAGAACCTGTGAAGAGGAAATGGGGCTAGCTCAGTCCCAAATAAAACATTCAGAACAAATTAAGATTTAGAATTTAGATACTACTGCGCGCTCTTTATCAATTTTTCAATTTCCGCCCCATGTGACTAATTAAATTCAATACAGAGTCAAACAACAAGCTACGACAATTAATATTATTCAATCAACTTATCAAAGTCACATCATCCATCATACGGGTCACACGATTATAGCATCAACACACCACATTAAGATGAAATAAAAGAAGAATAGAGTTGAAGAACTGAACCTCAATTATATTTCAATCCGCAAATTGTTCGACGGCTGCCACCGGAATACCCAGAATCAAACCTCAACAACGACCAAACTCAACTCGGTATCAAGAACAGCAACCCGAACAGATTCAAAAACCCGCAAAAAAAAAACTCAATACGAACAAAACAAACTCAATATCTGCCCGTTACTGTTTCCATCGTTTTCCGGCAGATTTCGCCGAAATCGGACTAAAGTCGGTCCAATTCGGTCGGATTAGAGTTGGGGTCGTCGTTCCCGTCGCGTCGGAACTCCGGCGAGCTCCGAAAATGACGAAAAACAGAGAGAACCTGACCGCGGCAACGTTTTCAGTGATACCTCGCCGGAAAGACCTCTCTCTCTGCCGTAACTCTCCCTCTCTCGCTCGTTTTCTCTATCTCAATCCTCCCTCGATTCACTCTCTCTGAAATAATCTCTTTTTCTCTACTCTTGATTTTCCCACTGACGATTTTCTCCCCCAGTTCCCTCTCTACTCTCTCGATTTTTACTCTGTGCGTGTGTGTTTTCAAATTTCCAGTGAATGTATTCTCACTAATACCCCATCGCTGTGTTGTTGCTGTGTATATCTTGTAGTGTGTATTTCAATGGAGAATTGGAGTGTATTGTGTGTTATTGTTGTTGGTTGCTGTCTTTTCTCCCCCTTTGCCAGCCGACTGTGTGTACACGGTAAGGTGACTTGAGAGAGTTTTTGTATGAATTGAATTGTGGGTGTGGATGTGAGTGTGTGTCGGTGAGTGGGTGGAATTAGGAGTTACAGATCAAATGTCAACATAAATCGATCTCACGAATCAAATTAAATCAAACTAATAAAAAAAAATAACTTATGGTTTAATTGGTTTGGCGATAGATCATTTTTTGTTTGATTTAGTGTTGATAAAAAAAAAGTTAAATTGAACCTGAATCAAACCGATATAATATATATATATATATATATATATATATATAATATTTGAACTTTTTTATACATAAAATATTGATTATAATCTACTTTTTAATTTTCAATAATTTGAAAGTAATGTAGATATATAAAATATATAAAGTAGCATACTTAAATATTAAATTATAAAAAATAATAATACTTTTATCAAATTACATTTTGTAGCATATGTATTTGTATGTATTTGTATTTTTGTAGCAACAATTTGCAAAAATACAAAATACATATCGATCATAAGAGTAGTAAAAATCATATGTATTTGTATTTTTGTAGCAACATTTTACAAAAATACAAAATACAACTTGTTATATTGTGTAATTATGAAACTGTTGTTATGAAACTCATAATTAAGGGGATAAGTATACTATTTCTGAATTTTGCCCATAACGTAGCATACTTAAATATTAAATTACGAAAAATAGCAACACTTTTATCAAATTACATTTTGTAGCATATGTATTTGTATGTATTTGTATTTATGTAGCAACAGTTTGCAAAAATACAAAATACATATCATTATACGGGCTGTAAAAATCATATATATTTGTATTTTTGTAGCAACAGTTTACAAAAATACAAAATACAACTTGTCATATTATGTAATTATGAAACTGTTGCTATGAAACTCATAATTAAGGGGATAAGTATGCTATTTCTAAATTTTGCCCTATATATTTAGGCCTTTAAGTTATAATATTTGTCCATTAATTGTTAATTAAATGATCGAAAACTCAATATAAACTTAAAACCTAAACTTTTCACTCTTCATCTCACTTTTTAGTTTCAAGAGAGTTTTTCGCTCCTTATTTTTTCATAATTATGGTTTATCATTAGCACATGAGTGAAAACATATTTGATCTAGTCTTCGAGCACAATATAAAAATACAAAAAAATAAAAAATTCAAAAAAAACAACTAAAACCTAAATCGAAAAAATCAATTTTATGTTGGTTTGATTTGATTTATAGTTTTAATAAACCGACATGATTGGTTTGATTTATTTTTTAATAAAAATCGAATCTACCCGACCTATGTACACCCCTAGGTTGAATTAGGTAGGGGCCGGGGTGAGGGTAGGGTAGGATAAATAGGTAAAAATTAATATTGGGTAGGACAAAATTACATGCCTACAATATTTATATCAAATTAAAAAAATTTAATAGTAAGAATTAAAAATTGAAGTAAAAATTATATATACCACTTAACTTGTTTAAGCTATAAAGTTTACACTAAAAAAACATTATTGAACTATTTATTTATTTTGCTGTAAGAAAGAGATAAGATTTCTTTTTCTTTGACGACCAATTAGTCAAGATTGATATTTGTCAATGAGGTTGACCTTGTTTCTTTTGGGTTATTTTTTTTCCATAAATAAAGGGACAAGGAGAAATACATTTTCAGTTGATACGTCTATAGAAGGCAACGTCAATAATTAACCTGAAACATGAGAAACGAAAATATTGTAAGTACTAGACTATCACCAACTTTTATGGTTTCAGTTTAATATGTTTTCTACTAGTTTTTAGCATGGTATAGGCATCTTACTAATACCTTTAAGGGGTCATTTGGTTGGGAAAGAGTTATCTTGGAATAATTAATTTCAAAATTAGTTATTTCGGGATAACTCATAATTAGTTATCCATTATGCATGTGGAATAACTTATTCCATCACTATGGAGTAAATGGTGGGGTAAGTAATCTCAATACTAACAAATACTTCAAACCAAACAAGGGATAAAATAATTCTTCCTTTTATCCCGGGACTATTTATCCCTTATACCTCACACCAAACGACCCCTTAAGGGTTGTTAGGTTGAGAAAGAGTTATCCCGGGATAATTAATCTCAGAATTATTTATTTCATTATGTATACGGATAATTTATTTCATCACTATGGTGTAAATGATGCGATAAATAATGTCGGTACTAACTAATACATCATACCAAACATGGGATAAAATAATTCTTCATTTTATCTCAAACTATTTATCCCTTATACCTCACACTAAACGATCCCTTAGTTGTAATTTGCTCATGACATTTATTGTAGTAAGCAAAGAAATTATGATAAGCTACAAATTCCATAGAAAAATTCTAATATGGTTAAGATAATAAATATAGATATACACAAAATATCTACATAAAAGAAGCAAGATTATAGCAGAAGAGATTCTAAATTTAAAGAACAGAATATTACATTAAGGAAAGGCAACAACTACTAAACCATCACGAGTAAAAGCAACTTTTTGAAGTTCACAACTAAAAGCATCTTACCGGCCATTTCAAACACACATTAAGAACTTTCACAAAATTAGTATCAACCAAAGAATGGATAAAACAATAAGTATCTAGTTAGAAAAGACGGACTAAATTCTAATTTCTAATAAATAAATAACTAACTTTAAAATATTTATAATTAGTTTTAATGTCCCAACCATGGGCTAACCTCTGAGGCCGACAGACCAAGTAAGTTTGGGCGTCTAAGCCTCATTTCTAAATGGACTGAAAAACTTAGCCTAACTTTACTTAATTAAAGGGTTGGGTCGGTCTCACGGGCCAAACCCATATTGACAGCTCTACTCCATTGTACCTAGAATTTATATGAGTTTACAACTTTAAATAAATATTAAGAGAGTTGATTAGTTTCATAATTTCATACAACTTGATATTATATAGTGGTGTGAAACATCAAAAATTTGGTTCAACAGATAATACCCTTTTAAATACAACAACAACAACAACGAAATATTCAATATAATTTTATCTATTCAATGTAATTTCACAAATCAAGTTCAAGAAGAGTAGGATATATACAAATCTTCCACCTATATTTGTGAGGTAGAAGTGTTGTTTTCAATGGATATTCGACTATAAGAAAAGAGACAACAAAATACATCAATAGATAATAATAAATATTTAAGAAAATACAAAACTAGGTGATAATTGAATAATACTACTAAAAAGATTAAGAGGAGAGAACTAGGTTAGCCTCCTAGCCGAAAAGTGACAATAGAGGAAGTTGTAAGAGCAAGATCAAGACCAATAATTTAAAGGTGATATATAAAAATAAATTAAATAGTTCTAACCTTACCAAAATTTTGAAGAACCTACCAAAAGTACTTTGGAATCGACATGAAACTGCCTTGGCCATTATTTGCAATTACTATGCAGATTTGCATCATTAATGTAGAATATATCTATATAGGGTAAGATTCTTTGATTTATGTATCATGTATTAGAGTATGAAAAGTTTATTAGAATTACAAAAGGAAAAGGACTCCTAGATTAATTATTATTAACCGAATATTTTTATATTTAAAATTAATTTTCATAAAAGAAAATAGTAAAAGACAATTTAGTTTATTGCGTAATCTTTTAATGAAAGACAAAAAATTTAATTCCCTTTTCTAAGTGTCTTCACATTTTTAATATGGTATACCTGATCTATATCTATATCTATAATGTATAATCTATATCTATCTATAGTATATTAAAAGTGTGGAGATTCTTAGAAAATCAATTTAAATTTCTTGCCTTCATTAAAAGTCCCTCATTTAGACAAAACCATCTCTTCACTGTTCTACAATTATTATCACTACTAGATGATGAAGGGATCGATTTACGGGCCCAATATTACAATTTTAAATATATCTACGGTATTTAATTAGTTTATCAAAAAAATTTAAATTAATATTTTTAAATAAATACGACAGAAATGATAATAGAGATCACACTTTTAAAAAACTATATTTTTTTATTTTTATAAAATCAAACAATAGCTTACAACTTATTTAAATTGCCCAAATTAAAATTAAAATATAATATGCTTCAATGCTTATTTTAATATCGGGTTAAACACACATTTTTGAATTAAATAACTAATTTTAGTGTTTTTAATTTTTAATTTTATTTGAAAATTATACAAGAGGGTAAATTAAAATTATAAGTGTCAGTACATTAACCTTTTCTATAAAATTTTACGAGCAGTATTTTCTTAAAATATAATCTTCTTACCTAATACACCATATAAATAAAGTAAATAGCGTATCTATATTAAGGAGCATTGTTTTTATCCATATAAATATATCATATATTCATTTTCATAATGAAATAGTATAAAAATACTAAAGATACATTATTGATATTTGAAAATTATCTATAAAAAAATAAAGCACAAATCAAATTAATACTGGCGGAGTTAAAATTTTATTAAAGGGATTAAAAAAGTATATGTTATTTAATGTTATTTTAAAGAAATTTTACATGCAGGTTAATCTATCTATTATATCGTGCTCTCTTCTCCTTTTTATTTGCTCTATTTGGATTAGACACATACCTTAATAATCTTTTATTCCTATAAAATTAAAAGTAATTTCACTAACATACTCTTGATTAAATTTTATACCTCTTTCCAAATCAATAATAATTACATTTATTGGACAAGGGCATAATAGGAAGATTTTGTTCAAACTATTATTGAAAGATTAAAGAAGCAAATGTTTAGGAATATAAGCACAACCCAAATGGAGCAAATAAAGTATTATATTATCTTATTTTTAAGATTACAAATCTCAATTTTTATGAAAGCTTACATACAAATATATTTTTATTATGTAGTAAAAGTTCTTTACACTGGCCATTTGATGTACTTCAATCTCTTTTTTTTAAAAAATCATCTTTTAAATATATGTTTTTCGAGTTGATATGCACGTGAATTGTGCTTACACCTACAATCCATATGTGAATACAAAAATTGTGTGTTCAAAGGTTTATATGAATGTCACATATGTAATTCTTTTTCATTTCTAGTAAAACATTTATAGACCGATTTAATGATAGTTTTTATAAAATTATTTGATAATGAACAAAAATATATATTTAAATAGGTTAACAACTTAAATTTTAACCCGTCAAGTTCATGTGTGATAGTATTTTTTGGGCAAAAGACTAAAATATTAGAAGCTTGGAGTATTAAAATTTTCGTCGGAGTAAGAATTTTCACTTAAAAAGTTTAAAATATAAGAAAATAAATATATGGAGAAAAAATTCAACATTTACCACATAAAAATAAAAAAATAATTTTAGTTCTCTATAAACAATTTAATATTTCATGAAAGGAGATTAAGATTATAAATTTAAATTTATTTAAAATATTACTTCATAAATAATGTGATTGAATAAGTTGGGACCTGAAAGTAAAAGTGTTGTCAACCACATGATGGGTCCATTGAGAAAATGTAGACACATAAGCTAGTAAAAAAATGGCTAATGGAATTTTTGTTAATATGACTATTGACTAATAATTGTATTTTTCAGATGTGAAATGATATTTAGGCTCTTGATTGTCCTCCAACTCACATTTCTATATAATAATAATAAAAATATGTGCACTTATATTCACTTTAACATTATGTCAAACAAATATATGTGATAAGATAACTAATGTCATGAATTAACTTCATCTGTATCATGCATATACCAAATAAGTCCTTAGTGCTACAACAAAAGAGCTTCAAGGAGACTTTAGATACATGATGATACAATGTGCGACCTTAAACAAAAAGATAACCATTAACAAAGATTAACGCGGTAAAAATTACAGTAATTTAATAAGTTTTAAAGTTATATTTTATATAAATTATTTTAATTAAAGGAAATTAACTGGTAATACGATGATCAATATGGGAATGCAATTCTACATAAATTATACATATTTTAAATATTTTTCAATAAGAAAACGGATAATCTTCTTTACCTAAATAATAAATAAAAGTAAATAACATAATGTATTGTTAGAAGATAAGAACTAATTTTGTTAATATAGGCTTATCTTATATTGATTTTCATAATGAAACAACATAAAATTATAAAAGTAACTCAGAAAAATGGAGTAGAAAGAATATACAATTAAATGAGTTTATGTGATACATTATTAGTATAGAGAAATTTGACACTATCAAATTCATTGATTTAATGTAATATGTAATTTTTCTTATTTTGAAAATTTATAATTCTCATCTTTAATTAAAAAAATACTGAAAATTATCATTATAGTTTACTCTATAATATATAAGAGTGTTAATTAAGATAATTTATCAATTAAGCGTATAAATTATAGTATCCTCATATAAATTGAAAAAAAAAATCAGTTATCTCAATTTTTTGGATTAAAAAATCATACTTTATAATTAATTTTAAACATGGGAATGTCATCAATTAATTATGCAAATCAAAATTAATATCTAATTTTTTTTTAGATATTTCTATTTAATAAAATAAAATAAAATTTTCGCATACAAAATTACATGAAGTCAATATCTCATTAAAATAGTCTGATTATCAATATACAAAGTATTTTATAAAAATTTTTGTTTGAAAAAAATATAGTATCTATCTTAGACGTCACATCATTAGGCACACTTAACATTTATGAAAAGGTGCTTGCTTATTTTGTTATTTTGATCCATAGCCAACTAGTTCAAAAGAGCCTCACCATACTCACACTCTTTGAATCACCTCACACTTAGTTCCACAAGTGTTGTAAGTTGGCTAGTAACCCGTGAGTATTCAAGGGATGGGTATGCTCTTGTTCGGAGTAGATTCTCGTTTGAAGACTCAAAGAATTCTCGTCGGACTTGTACCAAGAATTTACAATGAATCAAAAAGATAAAAGCACTCAAAGAACGTAGACACATAGCAACGGATTTAAGAACTAATTGACAACCTAGTAGGAGTTTACTAGCTTGTTAAAGTACTAGGATCAATTAAACGAAACTAAGGAATTAACAATGAGAAACTAAGAATCCAAGTTTGAGCTCAAAGTTGGCCTGTGAACAGTAAAATAATGACGTGTCACCCCTCAATTGGTTGCGGTTTTCAAACAAATTTATTTGCCGATTTGAGATTTTGGTCAATGCACAATTTAGAATAATGAAATTGGAGGTTAGAGGGAACCACAAGTCTTGGAGCCTTTTCTTTCAAATTCAAACTCAAAAGTCTTAACTTGTACTAGTTTCTCAAAACATACGAAAGTAGTTAAAAAGTAGATGTCAAGTCCTTTGAGTGATGTAAGCAAGTTCTATCACCAACAAGTACTACAACCTTTTCTTTCACCTTTTTAGATCTAAGGCTCACTTTTAGTGTTTAACAAAATGATGAATGTGATGAAGAACTTCAAGAACACAACAACACCAAGAACAACAACAACATCCAACGTTCAACTCCAATCACCACAACAAGGTCTCAACACACGGCCAAACTTCAAGTACACAACAACAATTTCAACAATATAAGCTCAAACCTTAGATCTAGACACTTCTAGTGTTAATGATGAAGAAGCTAACACTAGAAACATTCAAAACAAACAAAATACTTGTAGATCCAATCACAAGTTTCGGCCAAGACACTTCAAGAACACAAATCACTTCTCGACCAAGATATAACACAATGTTACTAAGTTTGGTAAGATCTTCCCAAGATTTGATTTTGTTGGAACAAAATCAAACCTTGAGATTTGATACCAAATGATACAAAATAAGCCAACAACAAAAATAAGAGAGCAACAATAATATAGAATCAATTCCACACACGGCTTCCACTAGATTAAGAGGGAACAACAAGAAGATTACAACAAAAATAGATAGATAGTTTGACATTCAATATCTAATCATCTAAGAACCCTAATATGTATCAAATGAAAGAACCCTAAGACCAATAGATATCTACACCAAACCCTTACATGGACCTAAGAGGAACTCAAACAACCTCAAGTACACAAGTTTCTAGCCAAAGCACAACACAAGTGTAACTACACTTGTACAAGTTCCGGGTTTCCCTCAAGAGAGAAGAGAGAGAAGTCTAAAATATTACAAGTCTTGTATCCATATCACTAATGAACTAAGCCTAAAATATCCCTAATATGTTCTATATATAGTACATCACAAAAGGAGTGGGAAATGACCAACTTATCCTTGGTCCAAAGGGCGGCTTTGGAGTGTAAGTTTAATAAACTTCAAAGTCCCTCTTCACACTTCAAAATATGTAATCCCTTAGATGGATTTATAAAACACTCACACACGGCCATATTCATGAACATGCCTTGAAGTCTTTGTAACTCCCGAGCTTGGCTGCGTGTGAATGGTCTTGAGCTTGTTGTACCCGTACGACAACACAAGCAACAACTCGGGAGAAAAACACATTCAAGGAAGCTAACACTTGGTTTTCTACTTGGTTAACGTTGGGAACAAAACCGACTGAATTCACAACACACCTCAAGGAGGCTAGAACAAGGGTTCTTGTTTTCTAACTTTAAAATCTCCTAATTTTACTATTTAATGGTTGTTTTATAATTTTTATGTAAGATTATGAATGCTAAGAAACTCTTATTCTAGGGTTGAGGCAATAAACAAGATTGTGCAGTTTGGTTTTATATTCGATTTATATGTTTATCATATCATGTGATGTTCTTATGTTCGCACACTCACTACTTTAATGATTAGCTACCATTAAGGTAAATCTATAGTTCTAAAGTGAATTGACTATAGGAGCGGAGGGATGGAATGAAGAACATAGGAAGTATGGATCCTATCTTTATTAATTAGAGGCTAATTGTAAAGGAGTGATTTGTGGCTAGGACAGAGATATACATAATGGCCCCACTTAGTTATGAAACGGAAAGATAAGCAATTGCATCTAAATTAGAGACTCACATCCCCGCTCAACGATGTAGTTGTGAGACTAATTTGGGTAGACGACTAAGAGGATGACCATTCCCGAGTTATACTAACAACCCCATAAATCAACTAGAAACCATAACTATGCATGATCGTGAATTATGTCTTGACCCAAGAATCCTCCTTGTTATTGTTCATAACCCAAGGTATTAGTTTAGTTCATAGTAAGTCTATACTTTAAAACAATCATATCTCTAAATTTCACCGCTTGAATATGTAATTGGAACTATTTTAGTCTAATGAATAGTTAAACAACAAGTCCCTGTAGGTTCGACATCTTTCTCTCAAAGAGCTACTATATTACTTGCTAAATCGTGCCTGTTTACGTGTGCCAAAGCTGCAACACATAGGCGATCAATATCAATCCTATCAACGTAATGGAGATTTCAAAGGATTTTTGGTTCAATGTTTTACTCAATGTGTAAGGATGTGCTGATGCAAGTTTAGGAACTACTTATTACATTAAAAGATTTCAACTTGACATCAAGAGCCTAGAATGTTTCAAGAGAGTATGAAAGCCAAAGAAGCAATACAAGAGAAGATAAACATTATATTTTCGGTTCTTTTGATCATAGTATAATGTACATGTAATTAACAAGCATTTATGCCTTTTCTTATTTTAAGTTAGTCCTAATAGTAAAAATAGAATATGATGAACATTTTTAGGGTGGCCAATATTTGTAGGTTAACTCTCTTGATGAGGTTTATGGGTTGAATCTCTTTGTGTCTACATTGTATCTCTCTTGAATATCTTTTGATAAGATTATTCATGTATGGGTTTAATTCTCTTATTCCTTGAATTCGATCATGTAATTAGTTGTTCAAATTACACTTTTGTTTTGAGTGATCTTTCTTTCCAAACTCTAAAATTTGAGTTTTTTGATTTATGGGTAAATCATATTGTATGTCAATTTCTTTAGCTAGATTATATTAAGTATTAGTTCTACTTGTGTTATGTAGTTATTTTTGTGTTCATATTTCATTTCGTGTCAATTTCTTTCGTACTTTTTCTAGTTTGGTTGTGTGTTTACTTCATTCCTTATTCGTTAATGTGTGTTGTCCTTCTTTGTTATTGATATAAACTCCACTTCAAACCGATACTTGAAAGCTTACTTTGAGATTATTTGAGATAGTTGAACCGTGAAGAGACTACGAAATACTCTTGAGTGGTAAAAGGCTTGAGTGGTGAGATCATTTGAGTGTGGCACTAAAACCCTACGACCTTTGAGTATGAACGAGCGAAAAGAAAATTGAGCATCATCATTTGAGTTATACACGTGAGGGACTGACTTGTGAGGTTCATTATTTTATCAACCACTTTTCTTGTCATAATTATGTCTTATATTGGTTCAAGGAATTACAATGGAGATTTGAATGTCAATGGAGAAAGGAGAACTTCATCTTATAATTCTACTTTTAGTAAGAATTGTTGTGAAGTTTTTCATCATTATTATAATAGTGCTTCTACGAGAATAAGAGCTAATGAAAGTTTGATTAAATTTGATGTCATTGTGGAGGGATATGAGAGCAGTTAAACATTTGATTACATCTTGGGCGTAGATAAATTGTGTTATACCAACTTCATTGATCCTTCTTTGGTTGAGTGAGTGGCTGGGAATACCTTGTCACACAAAAAGTTCACCATATAATTTTGGTGGAAGGGTGGTTGACAAAGAAGTGAAGATCATTGCTTACCATGGAAGCTATCAAGGGTGGAATTTGGTGTGATGGGATCCTTTGTCTACATGTTTGGTGTGTTTAGGAGCTCCTTAGTTCAAACATAATAAATTTTGGTTTGATAGAAATTTCAAAAGTTTGTTGTTGTAGATTCTATAGCACGAAGGCATGTCTTAACTCTCATGGTCATTATGGAATCTTCAATAACAAATGAGAAAGTCAAGAAAGTGAAAATGAAGACTACTAACTTGAAATTTGATATGCAAAGTCCTTCCAACAATTCATGTAAAGTCTTTAAAGCTTCTAAAAATGTCAAGTTGAAACTTGATGTGAAGAGTCATCCCAATGACTCAAGGGGGATCCTTGGAGCCTATTGCACTCCTAATGAAATGAACTAGAAAGGAAATAAAAGAGAGGAATAAGGGAGTGAGTAGTGACAATTCAAGAGAGCAAAAAGAAAAAGATATTTGGAATGAAGTGAATGAGTGGTTACAAGCACAAAGAAAAGAAAGTTGAAATATGAGAGTGAATTCTCACACGAAGAAAAAAGAAAAGTGAAGCAAGTGTGAGAAAAGAAAATGAGATAATAGAAAAACAAGAGAGTGTGGGTGAGAAGAATTCTTATTCTAACTCTACCATTTTGAATCTACCTCTTCTAGTGTTTCCATTTCTTTTATAGGTATTCTTGAAGAAGAGCATAAAAAGAACAATTCAACATAGAAAGAAGTTCAAGAATCAAAAGAAGCAAGTCAAGTTGGGACTGCTTCAAGAGAGCAAGTAAACTTAATTTTAGAAAATCAAGGTAAAGAATTCTTTAACTGTTCATCAAGGTAAAAAGGCTAATCCCTACTCTTTAGTTACTTCAAATGAACTTGATAGTGCCTTGAGTGTGAATGTTAGACCATCTTTTGGTGAGGTTGCTAATTCTTTACTTTGTGTCAATAAACAAATGAATGATGATCATACACTAGTTGAATATGATTGGGAAGCTAAAATTGTTATTGATTGTGAGCTTAAAATGTTTCAAGCTAGTGTTACGTCAAATATGGAAAAATAGTGTTGCCATGAATTGTAGTGATGAAGATGAATATATTTCTTCTTTAGCTACTCGGAACACTAAAAATGTGATTGATGATAATTGTCTCTTTGCAAGTGAATTTTATTGTAACAATTCTTTATCTCGTAAGGACATGAATATTCTAGGTCGTAGTACTCCTGAAATGGAGCATGAGAAGTGTGATGATAGTCATTTTGAGCTTAAAGAAAGTCAAAATTTTAAAATTTTCAATAATCCTCTTTTTGGTGATTTTCAATTGAATGATACATTCCTTGTTTGCTCATATGCCACTTGATGAAAGTGATGATCCAAAATTTAAGGAGTGCATAACTTGTGAAAATGATTCTTGTGACTTGTTTGAGGGCGCTAATTGTTTGGATGTTAGAAAGCTAACCCCCGTCTTGTGTTGGAAAGTCCTCTAAATTGACGAATACTTTTAAAGAATATGGGAGGCACAAGTGATTATAGTAGTAAATTGATAGATGCTAGTTTTTGTATCAATTTATTTACTTGCTCTAATCTTGCTTTTGAGGATAATTTTTGGGTTGAATTTTTGAATGCTTCTAGAAAGAATTGTAAACATGATCTATTTGAAGCATTGTCAAATATCTAAGGGCGTAAATGCGATAACTCTTCTTTTGATAAATTTACTAACCTTATTGATCTATTTGTGAAACACCATCAAGAGAAAATCTACAAAGAGGCAGGATACTTGGAAGCATCTTCTTGGGCTACAAAAAAATTGAGGTATCTTTGTTTTTTAAATCCAAGAATGATTTGTTGAAATGACTAGTGCTTATTTTTGGACTTTCTAAAGCCATGAAGATAAATTTCTCTGTCTCTGACCTATACAATAGCAACTTTGTTATGATTGGTAAGTATTCTTTAATATTGCTATTTGCTTCATGTTGTAAGTTACAACAACAACAACATACCCAGTGTATTCCCACATAGTGGGGTCTGGGGAGGGTAGAGTGTACGCGGACCATACACTACCTCAGGTGAGACTGATGTTTGTGTTTGATCCCAGGAATGCATACTTATATTTAAGGTTTGTGAATGATATCGTTAGTTTTCTTAATCTTGTGGTTAGAAAAGTACAATTAAATTGTGAACTGAGGAACTATTAGATCCTAAGTTGATGAAGAAACTAGTTTTGACTTTACAAATCTTTCTGATCCGCTAGCTGGTGGTCCTTTCCAACCAGTCAAGTGAAAGTTCTAACGTGTAGAATTATTAATTTCTTTAACCTTTTTTATGATTGTGTATACTTTTGAGTCAAGTTCTTGATACTATGTTTGAAAAGTAGATTTTTATGGGACTTCATGATTCTTGGCTCTATCACAAAAGTGCGTATTTTTGGGAGTTGTATGTGACTTATTTGAAAGATTATTTTTTGGCTTGCGTACTAATTTTCCTCTATGATTTGCACGGCATGAATTCAAGGTCGAATTCTTTTCAACATGGAGAGAATGATGCAAGTTCGGGAAGTAATTATTGCGTTAAAAGATTTCAACTTGACATCAACAGCCTAGAGTGTTTTCAAGAGAGTGTGGAAGCCAAAGAACCAATTTAAGAGAAGATAACATTATATTTTAGGTTCTTTTGATCATAGTATAATGTACATGTAATTAAGGGGCATTTACGTCTTTTCTTATTTTAAGTTAGCCCTAGTAGTATAAATAGAATATGATGAACATTTGTAAGATAGACAATATTTTTAAGTTAACACTCTTGGTGAGGTTTATGGGTTGAATCCATTCGTCTCTACATTGGATCTCTATTGAATATCTTTTGGTAAGATTATTCATGTTGGGGTTCAATTCTCTTCTCCCGTGAATTCAAACATGTAATTGTTTGTTCAAATTAGGGAATTACAAATCTATATTTGTCTCTAATTTACTTCAATTGTGGGATTGTTTCTTTATTTCTTCTATATCGCCATCCATTTCTTCATTATCCATTCAATCTCTTTATCGTGTATCTTATTTTATATCAATGTGTGCTTATGTGTGTATATATAGATCTCTTAACTTGGATTTACTAGTTTATCTAAATTCTAAATCTTAATTTGTTCTGAATCTTTTATTTGGGACTGATCGGACATTTGTCGACATATAAAATAATCTTGCACTATTATCTTTTTCTTTTATCCTAGTGACTCGTGATTTTTCCCCAAACGGATTTCTTCTGTCACAAGTAATTAACCAATGGGTATGAAAACCCCAATATATATAGTAAAAGAATAAATAAAGGAAATAAAAGAAAACTATCATGATGAAATCTACAATCCCATGCTTGACAGACATAGAGAGAATAAATGTGAACGAGTCCAAACTCAGGCTGATTGACAAAATCATCAACTGAGGAGCTAAAAATACTATCTCGAACTGAAGGTACCACATTCATCATGAGGGTGCTTTAAATGAGCTGAAAGACTAGCAATCCCACATTAGGGACATTCTTTAGACCAAAAGTCGATATCTCTACAGTCGTAGCAACCTTCTAATGATCAACATGGTAAGAACACAAATTGAGCCCGAATGGCTAGTGAACTAACACTGAGAGCACTTTCTACTACCAATGATCATCCTTCCTACAATGATAGCCTATCTTAAACACTTTAGGCTAGCGGGGAGTACATGCTAAGTCTGTCTAATCATTAACTCACATCTGGGGCACTCTCTAAATCACTGCCATATCTTATAGCAACTAAAACAAAATCTCAAATAAAATACCAATAAAACTATACTGATGGTGTGTCTTACCTCTATAAGTACCAATACATGCTCTCTCTATGAGCCTTGCATATCCATAACCTGAGAGAAAGAATATCCAGCTTCTATCAAGTAATTAGACACAAAATAGAGTGGCAATGCTAAACTTCTTATAAGTCCATTCACCATGTCATGCTCTAAAGTATATAACATAGGAAAATGCCTGGCCTAATCTAGACACCCAATCTCATACTTAGAAACTTGTTAAAGCCCCTGATGACCACCTTTAAACCCAACTCTAGTCTAAGTACTGCTAGATGTTTGTAATACTATCCATGGTTTAGAGGGATCTGCAATATGACTCAGATCACCAATATTGAATCTCAAAGGGCTGAAGTAGTCATAAGCTTAACTGGAGCTAATCCTGACCCTAAATCCTTTTGGCTGATGCTAAAAGTGTTTGATATCCATCTCAGTCTCTCTAGTCTGGTGTTACACTGAAACTTTGGAAATACATACTAAAGTATCATCTGCATCTATTGACAATGTTGCACATATTACATCATTCTTTAGGGATATAATTCAGTCAAAGAATATGTTCGAGGTATATAAAATATGGATACACAAAAAAAAGTCAAGAAGTGAATTTCCTATAATGTCCCTGTAGCCTCTCGAGGATAGTTACGAATGTCTCTTCACCGATCTGCAGGACTAGACAAAACACTTAGCTTTTAAACTAACACACCGATGAAGCCTAGGCTCTGAAACAAATTTTTCATGACCTAATTTCTTGGCTTATGATGGTACCTACTATAACACACCAGTAGGTAAGCCAAACCCATAGTCTAGTATAGTTAGTAATGGACTACTAAATAAAATAAGAAAAGAATACTGAATGAATGTTACAAAAGATCAACTATATAAATAAATCCCAAAACCTGGTGGTATCAATATAAGAGATGCTAATAGTACAAAAGTACAAAGTAAAGTATGTGAACACACTGATATAACTTATCTCTCAATACAACAAATATACTAGTCTAATATATAAGGTAGGGATAAGTAATACTCCAAACGTCAAGAGCTCACTCTAAGTCTTCGAACCATGGCTACTCTACACGACACACAAATTAAAGTCAATAATTTATACTATGATCTATAGGCTGCAGAAGAGTAGTATGAGTATCAAATGAATGGTACTCAATAAGAAACTGCCAACTAAGCTCAAAAGATAAAGTATATTTATATAAAATTTAAATAGAATGGAAATTATACCAAATGTTCAACAAACAAAAAATATCCAATGAGATAATAAGGATAACCTGTCCTATTCATGTCCAATAGACTGACATAATAAGGTTAAGAAAGTTTCCAAGATGAACTATCCTATCCCAGCCATACATAGAAATCCCAACACTATACCCTATATCCCTGACCAATATACAAATAAAAGACAAAGGAAGATTATATATATATATATATATATCAATATGTAAGGCCAAGGAATAAATATAAAATATGAATAAATGATGGAAGGGTATATGGTAATACCATAGCTACATATAGCTAGATATGCATATATATATATATATATATATAGATATAAGGTCATCTCGACGCACAACCTAGATCATGATATTTTTATTTTAAGGCCTCATTATAATCCTATCGGGATTTAGTACTAATATGCTCAGGGTTTCTAATCTATTTGTCTCATTAGGAATTTATTAAGCATAATAATGAAATCGTAAGATAGAAGAGGCTAGAATCATACCTCAAATCTTGATACCCAATCAATAATAATCTATCATAAGCAAGACATAACCATGATCATAATAATAATAATAATAATATTAATAACCATATGATTAACCAACTATTTCAGATAACCAAACACCTAGCCGAGCCTATGCGTACCCCGACTGACACAAGCTTGGAAGACTCAAGCAACATAATACAACACAAGACATAGTCATCACCCATATCATAAAACCATCCCATACCAACTGATAAATATAGGTGCATACTGGTGATAGGCTATACACATAAAAGTATGAATGCAACAAAATCCATAATATCATAATACCAACATCATAGCCATCATCATCATAATTATCATTTGGTTTTTTTGGGTATCAATATAATTATCAAAACATCCTTCATCCTTTCTGGGAATCATTAGATCATCATAATATCCTCCGACCTTATCGGGTATGATCACACCATCATAATATGCTTCGGCGTTGCTGGGTATCATCATATCATCATAATATCCAAATCAATGTCAATGATAGAGAGTGACCTCCACGAGGTTTAATGTGTAGAACAATCCCTAGGAGAGATAAAGTAAAGTGCAAGCGCCACAAGGAATAAAGTAAGGAACGAACCCCATGAGGGCTAATGTAAAGTGCAAGCCTTACGAGGTCTAACTATATGATCATGAAAAAAGAAGCAAGGTAGAGTATATTTCCATAATTCATCATTCTTCATCAATATCACATCATTAATAAGTATTTATATAAAAGGTGCACGGACGCAAACCATGGTTAAAAGTGTGCAAGTTCATAAATTCATTGCCCAGAGTGATATACGAGACGAAGTCATTGTAAAAAATATAGAATGGGTCAAAATCTGTTACGACTGGAGTAATTAGTATTATCAAATCATAGACCATAACTTATCTATGTCCAATATTTAAAATATCATTTTTAACATCTTTTACTTATAGGTTATTCATTAAATATTGACAATTATTATTAAGAAGAAATCCATTATTAAGGTAGTAAGTGGGATTTAACCCTTAGTTAGTGAAAACCAAAATAAAATTATAATCTAATTGGAATTGCATCGATCATCTATGTGACAATCATGAATGTACCAAATCTATGCATCCTATCACCAGTAATCAATTATTGGAGTCATAAACATCATACCACATCTTCTTTTATCCCATATCGGAGAGATGTGTGTGTATATATATATATATATATTCATAAACTATAATTGATCTTTGTACAAGGATAAACACTTCTGGGATGGTCAACTCGTAACATAACATGACCCTTGGCCCAATAATGTGTTAGAAATAATTACAACATTATAATCATCGCCTTAGTCCCATACGTATACAAATCCTCTATCAATAATCATGTATATATAATTCATCTCATAACTATAGACCATAGCATAATCACGAGGCTTAACATATCTATAAGCTATGAATCATATCTATATTCATCTCACATATAGGAGGCATCTCACTTCTAGGAGTCATAATGCATTAGTAAAGCAAAACTCATAATGATGAGGCACATAACATCTATTTGGCTTCTCATGTCTATAGGTCATATATGATGACTATGAGAAATATCATTTATATAGGACAATTATCATACCCAAGAGGAAATAACATCTCTAAAGGCCCAATATCAGTTCTAAGAGGAATATCAACTCTATAGGCTAGTAATCATAATCTGGGCAAGTCATCACGATTTACCAAGAAACAAAATTAGACTTATTCTAAAGGTTCAATAGTCTCAACTAAGCCCAACATCCGCAACTAAGTCCAAAAGGGCTAATCTAAGTGTTGGGCGAAGGTGTGCTGAAAGAACCCACTTCTAATCTTTAATTTCCATACTTAGGCAATTTATACCCCTAAAATAGACTAAGGTATATAGTTCTACTTCTAGATTTTAAGTAATCCATAACCAATCCTAAGATAGGAATTTCATCAAGAAATAAGGGCATTTATGTCAGTTCTACACAAAATATGGTTTTAAGATCACTAGGCTATCCAACTACTATGGTTAATCATACTAATAATACTTCCAACACTTAAACCACATTCGAAACCTTGCATTATATCATATACATGCTACTAATTAGTCCAATCTAAGGAGAGGGAAAAAAAGGGTTATACAAGGTATAAGCTTTTCACCTTATGGGTCCAAAACCATCATCTAATCCCCAACTTCAATACCCAATACTAAACTATTCTATTCATAATCAAGCTTCACATTCGAATTCACATGCAATATAGGTCACAAATCATCTTACGAAGAAGAGTAGTTAGAAGCCTACCTCAAAGATGAAGCACATAAACTTGGACCATTCACCACACATCCATCTTAACTTTACAATCCCAAAAATGCCATCACACAATCAAAATAGTAATCTACTCATTAATACGAGTCTAACGATACCCATATTACACTATTGTGCTTTGGGTCAGAAAACAACACCAAAAACTCCAAGTGGGTTTCACTTACGGAAAACACATTTTCAAGGTCAACCCAATGTTCATACATGAACATGGAACCATAACCCTCAAGAAATGGATGGAAACAAGGCTAATTTGGGGCTAAAATAAAGCCCGAAGCTAAATTGGGATTTTGGGTCGAGAACCAAGAATTTTACCTAAAAATTGATGAAATCTTACCTTATTTTCAATTATATTTGCTATAATATATGATAATCAAGATCCCAAGTCACGCACAATGATCAATGTTTTGTTATCTCACCCTTATTGGCCTTCTAAGTTGCCAATATAAAGGGAAAATAGAAAAATCACGACTTGGGGTTCTATTTATAGCCCCTTCTAGTATGGAGATATTGTGATCGACATAGGCCTTTTCGCGATCACCATGGCACCTGTACCAACAACATGAAAACTTATTTTTGACCATCAGAACTCATTCAGAGTCGAATTTTCAAAAATGAACTATGTAACCCTACTAAATTTGACATTTCAAATGTATTGGTGAATTTTATTTTCCATTCAAGGTGGATTATACAAATTATGGGTCCCACACCCTTATTTCCTAATTTTTCAACTTTTCAACCAATAAGTCAAAATGAGCTCGGATGCATTGGAACCTAAACCAAAGGTCTGACTAGCATACGATTGATATTCTAGATATGATGGCACAATTAGAATTTGAAACTGTGATAGATTTATTAAAGTTTTTACTCAGTGGCCATTTGAAACCATTAAAGACTTCCAAAAAGGGAATTGTTTCTAAAAACCAAACAAACTGCCTAGTAACCAAACCTCAGTCCTAGCATGTCATAAATAACTTGAGAAAGCTATGAAGAAGCTCAAACGATGAATATAAGCATAAATATAAAAAATGAATTGAATGGTCATTATAGAACTATGCTACACTATCAAAGTAATACACTCTAAGACACAATGGCGATATATATTGGCATAATCCATTTTGCCATCCGATGCACAGAACAACAAATGTTGACCAAAGTAAACTAAAAATCCTTTTTAACTTCTAAAAATCTTAATCTTGAGCAAATCACACAAAAATTTATTTGTAACTATTTTTATCATCCTCACACTACAAAAATACCATAAAGAAGCCATATGAAAGGTTTAAATTCTCAAATCACATAAAAATGAATAATTTGTAAAAATCACCAAATATAAAGTCATTACACATCGTCATCCCATTACTCACAAGTCATAGTGTTTTTTTCATAGAATTTTTATGGAGGCTAATTTATTACTCAGAAGATTCATAAACAAGACTACATTTCGTACAGTCAAACAAAATGATTTTAAACACCTCTACAAAACCATGACCATATGAAAATTCAAGTGTGGTGGTATTTTTAGTTAAAAAATATAACTTTGAAAGCATACTCATAATCAATAATTGAAAATCTTCAAAGAAGGTTAAAGGGATTTCATCATTGAAACAACTCTTTAACAAAATCAATTTAATTACTTACCCCAAGTATGAATTTGGTAGCATAACATTGACCCATAATATCAATTATGAAGAATAGGAATATTAATAAGGACACGTAAACACTAAATCTTATAATCAAATAGGGATAGAAAAAGTTAAAGAACTATGATTTACTGAAACACTTTTGTAGAATAGTATTTCTGCATACCTTCAAATGAGAATTGGGAAAGAATCCCTTTGGAGAAATACCCAATCCTTCGTTTCTCTTTAGACATGATAGTTGAGATTTTTGAAGAAGAACATCAGTGTTGGGTGATAGAAAACAATTGATAACTATAAAAAGAGTTTGTAATTGTGTGAAAGGTTGGCAAAAAGGTAAAGATGAAATTACTGCTTTAAGGAGGGTTTTTTTAAAAGTCATTTCTTTCAGCTAAATGACCCACGCAACCCCCTATCTTAAATATGTAGATCTATTCTTGCTTCTAGAAGTATTCTTTAATTGTCCATGCAGCCTACATGGCTGGTTATACCCACTTAGATTTTTGTGGCTGTATAATTGCTACACCACCTTTTATTAAAATGATAATTACTTTTACTCCGAAGTTTGATTAACTATCGAGTACTGGCATTGGAAAGAAGACTAGAAGATCATTGATTTGTCAGGTTTTGAGTTGTATAACTCTTATTCTAAGTGGAATCATCCTTGAAGTTGATCCTACTAGAAACTAATGTTGTAACTTAATTGGTAGTAAGGCCTTCAATTCAACTTTATGCTAGAGATTTTTTATGACCTTAATTCACATTCAAAAAACTTAACATACTAAAAAAATCAGTCTAGTCTTTTATGTTAGACTTGAAATCGTTAGGATTAAGACTATACATCTACAAAGAATGGTTCAAATTCTAGTATGAAATTATGGGGTATTATACATAAAGAACATGAAATGATAGCCAAAATTTGATATATTCCAATAATAATATATTACATATACTAATTTAACTATGCTAAAACATCCTTCATACATTATCTTGCCCATGGAGCATAATTTGATGCTATTGTTGCATCTCGGGTAAGAATTATGTAGAATCTAATAAATTGATTAATCTCAAGTCTTTCCCATGAGGTGTAACTTGTTTTTCAAAATCCCGTGAACAAAGTTTGGCCTCTACAACATTATTTGAAGAGCATCTCATAAAAATGTCATAAAAAGGTAGTTTCAAGTCTTGCCCGTTTAATATAGCTTGTTGTTTGGAAGACCTTGTGCAAATTTTTGCCTCTATGAAATGAGTTACAGATCATCTCATAAATGAATACACAATGAGGTAGTTTCATGTATTGACAAAGAAGTGTAACTTTTTATTTTGAAGTCTATAAACTATATTCTAACTCTACAAAAAGATTTATGGAGTATCTCATAAGTCAAGTCAATGTCAAGCCGTGCCCATGAGGATTAATTTCTTGTTTGAAAGTCCTTGATCTATGTTTTTCCTCTAGGGAAAGATTTATAAAGCATTTATACCATGATCTAAAGTATGAATCTTGTTGAGACGAGCATTCCATTCCATAAAAGGCCTAAGATAAGGCCTTGGAATTGTTATAATCAAGATTGTAGAAACAAGTGTATAAGATAAAAATTCAATAGTTGAAACTAAGTAATATCCATCTCTTAACAACTTAATCTAAAATAATTACCCAACTCAGTATACGAAACATCTAACTTTAAGAATAAACTCCTAGGTCAGGACATGGCTCCGTCTATAGAATAAACAGATGAAACAATAGAAACAACTGTAAGAAAAACCAACGTCTTCCTTATTATGAAGGGTTCACCACCCTTCATTAGTTTTTCCATAATAAAGAGTATGAAGGTCTTAATGTAGCACAAATTCATAGGAATATGTCTCTGAAGCTATATCATAAAGGTAACATTAGGGGACACTCACTACTGGTATGTAACCTAGGAAACATGGAGAAAATTTATATAAAGAAAGTCATTGAAACCATATAATAATTTGTAAAAGAATAACATGAAACAAGTCATGTAAATCATAATGACTTGACCATTTAAATCTTCGTTTTGAACTATGTTGCTTTCCATTGAGATCATCTAACCCTCGGGATATATAGGTCTGGCAACCCCCAACAAACAAGACATTAATCCATATTTTTCGCTTGTACTGATATTAGGCTAAAGTCCCCAATAGTATAAAGTCACCATTTTATCCTCATGGTAAGGATACCATCCATCATCCAATTAAGGTACACAATCCCTGTGTGAGCAAAACATAGATTTTAGGCATTGGTTAGGAGAACGTGTACCTACTAAATGAACTACCTAATTCCTTTTTAAGACCAATTAACATATTTTTTCAAAATCATTCTTTTATGGAGTGCATTATTAGTGCATTTTGATAACGCTCAATCTACAGCTCTCGTAGGAGTGTAAAGCGGTCGTTAGCAAATATAGAACCCAACCTGGGTTGGGTATCGATCCCACAGGGAATAGCTTGGCCAACAAGTAAGTAAAATTACTAAACTTTTGGTGCAAGTCTCGTAAAAGGGGGGATTGTAATGTGTAACGAAAACAATAAAGTAAAAGCTGAAAATAGCAAAGTAAAGAGAGAAAGATTGTTACGTAAGTTGTAAACAATGAGAATTGAAGCGTTGGGGTTATGTCCACCTTCTGAGGTATACGTCTCTATTGCCTATGAGTGTGTAGAATTCTGACATGCAATTGCTTATAGAGAATTGTAGTCGATGGTAAATCCAAGCATCTCTCAACCTAAACAAGGACTATTTCACTTTAACTCTCTCGAGCTTAAAGCGTGTCTAACGGTACGAATTCTCCAAGAGGTTAGTCCAGTTACGGCACTAGCTTTTTAATAGGAAAGGGTGTCCTACTACCTTGACATTATCTCTTTTCCAGACAAATAACCTTTCTCTCGAACAAGTTAAATGTTAGACTGGCGTATTTTTGCGTTTGCAACCGCAAAGAATGTGGATTAAGATGAAGAGAATAATGATATAAGCAATATACATGTCTCGAACTCACAAACTCGCAGCAATAGATAGTAACTCATTCGGCTTCCATAACCCCAACAGAGAAGTTTAGTTACCCATGAATGCGAAGGAGATCACGATTGACATTGTTATTATATCACAATATTGAGTAATGGCGTGTAGATCAAGTGATAGGCGTTAGGCGTGAATTCCTTAGCAAAGTAACGATTCTCTTGTTGTGGAATTTAAGAATAGAAGAGTAGAAGAAGAAAAATAGAATTAATGGAAAGATTAGAAGAGTTGTAATTGAGAAGTAGAATGTGTCTCTCCACTAAGGGAGGACTTCATTAAAAATCTCTAGCATGATAGGGTATTTATAATACTCCTATCCTACTCCTACTATGCTAATGAAATAAATAACCAAATCCTACTAAACTAAGGAAATACTTAACCCATTTGTACTAGGTTAATGTAACATTCTCCTAATCCAAATAAACTAATGAAATACATAACCCAATTGTACTAGGTTAATGTATCATTGTCAAAAATCCAACTTTGTGTCTGTAAGTCCCTAAAGTCTTCAGAAATGCTGTTTTAGCCCGGGATAGATTTTCCATGCAACAGTTTTGGTCCTTAGGCGTGTAGACTTTCTTTCCTTCCTTTGTGAGCTTTCTTTTGCGTCAAGTAAGCCATAAAATGCTGTATTTTGCATCATTTATACCTAAAACTTTACTAATCATGTTCGTTAGCTCATTTATAGGAGAAAGGACTAAAAGTGCATGAAATATATAATTTGTTCTCAAAACTAGGCTAAAATATGGGCAAAATATATTGATATAGGCGTGTAAATTCGCCTATCATCAACACCCCACACTTAGAGCTTTGTTTGTCCTCGAACAACATATCATGTCCTTCTAAACATCAACTTAGGGTTTTTACAACAACAACACAAAACATTCTTCAAGACAAGCACAACAATTATCAACAAAGAGTAGTTTTCCGATCATTAGTAGAAACCATTTAACCTCTAGCATAGACTCGTGATGGTGGTTAACTCACATGCAAACATTAAGGTGCATAGAATCATATACAACTATCCAAAGCTCATCAACCATGTGTGTCTCACAATATAGTACCCATAATCACTCACAAATATAGCATATTTTTCAATCATGGGTATCAAAATATCCTTGCTCTCACTCTCACAAAGAATTCATATGTAGTAACTGATCACCATAGGCTTGCCCTTAGTGTAGTACTCCACTAAATGTCAGAATGTTAAGATTAGGATCAAGTAGTTCTTTTGATGGTTGTAATGAAGGCTAAGGGACGGGTAGGACTATTTTGGCCAGGAATAGTGACTAAGCTCCTAAGCACTTTAATACATCACATTGTATCATTGACACTTTTTTCTTTCAACCTTTCTTCTTTCTTTTATTCTACCACCCTTGTTCTCCTCTTTTGTTTTTCAATTTTAAGGACAACTCACTTTTCAGCTTTCTTTTCCTTTTTCTTTTCACAACATACCTCTTATGATAGCACTTTCTTTTCCATAACACATTCAAGCACCATTACAATTTAAAGCATCATACTCACCCAATTTCCTCTTATGTTGTCACATGACTTTTTTTAATTTAAAGCACTTAGGAATTTGGATCAAATTACAGTCTTGAAAAAAATGGTTTAGGCTTACATACAAGGTTGTCAAATAAATAGGCTAAAGGCTCAAAAGGGTTTAACTAGGATGATGTCCATGGGTAGGTAAAACTGAAGGTAAACAAATATAGGTTGCCAAAGAAATGCCTAAATCATCTCCTAAACTTACACTCCTTATTTTCGCTTTGCATACATACCAGGCAAGTTCTAGCATCAGTCACAAACATAGAAGATACTATTAATCTCACACACACAAGGCACATGGTCGACTTTATTGGAGGTAATATAGACTCTTGACCCAACAAGTGAAGGAATTGAACCACAAAATATCACATAATGAGTCACAACTGGAGCCTAAACGTCTCAATAGTTCTAATTGTAGCACATACTCTTGTTATAATCTCATGCTGCCTATCAAAATAATTTCATGCGAAGCTAGAAAAAATTTACTCCTAAAAAAAACTTAACTTAACTAAAAAAAATCGAAACACACAAAAAAAAAGTAAACAAACATAGATGCAAATAGAGAAGTATAGCATGCGATACCGCCACCCCACACTTAAACGGGACACTGCCCTCAGTGGAAAATAAATATGAAGAACCTGGTTAGTCGGACTCTTCCTCAATGTCGGGGGTCATACCCCCTTTCTCTGAATCATCATAAGAGTCATTGTCAGAGTTCTCCTCCTCGTCAGAATCAGGCAAACGTCGATCGTCATCAGTCGGCACATCATCATCTAGAGGTTTCTCAAAGTATACGCCCACTCCACACATCTCCCGTGCATGCATGTTCATTGGGTAGTCGTGGTTCAGCTGTTGGAGCTCTTCAGCAGTTGGAATACGTCCACCACTCATCATAGTAAATCATGTCATGCCATAGAGATGACGGAAGAAACTCTCATCACGAGCATGTTTCTCCGCAGTAGTAAGGTTGACACCATGAGTTGTTTCAGCATCTTTGACCTTGGTGAGGTCAACCTTCTTTGGGTTATGTGGGAGTTTGTGGTCAGCTGGTTCCTCTTCGATATCCTTCTTCCGCAAGATTGTTGTCAACAAATTTCCAAATGTGAAGCGGGACCTTATGTGGAGTCTGGCCTTCCTCATGGTCGATCGAATTATTGCCCCAAAGTTGATAGGGACATTCGTCATCAAAGCATAGACCAAACACACTCTATCTCTTGATATCTTGGTGTATTGAGTCCCAGGAATAAGGCATGAGTTGACAATGCGCATCCAGATTCTTGCTTCCCTATTTAGTGGAGCATAGGGGAAGGTGTTGTGTCGGCCTGTTTCTTTATGTCTGCCCCACCTTGCCATCGATCTGCTTCCACAAAGTGTGTGTCGTATTGCTCTATAAGGAGGCCTGCTATACAGCTCTTTGAATGGTGCTGTGTCGACCGAAGGTAAGCCAAGAAAAGAGTTGATCCAATCCGCGGTGAGCTGTAACACTTGGCCCCGAATTTTGACTTCATTGCCTGTTGTGTTCGGCGACCAGTTGGCATAAAATTCTCTTGTTAAATCAAGGTTGTATTCTCCCATGTCGCGGAAGATGAAATCCAGCTTCAATGACATTATTTTCGCCAACATACGCGGCTCCTTCTTTGATAAGGTCTCCTTGTTGATCAAGTCGACGTGCACATATTTTCTTTATTTGTTGTTGCTGTACCATGCTTTGGATTCTTCCTCAAGAATCCATTTTATTCCAAACATTCTGCGGGGTAGTTGTGCTGAGGATGATGCTCCTTGGTCCTTTCGACCTCTCTTCCTGCCCTTTTGGGACGTGGTAGCCTTCTCCTTGCCTTGCCTTGCCTTAGGTGCCATTGTACCTGAGACTAGAATTAGTGTTAGTTGCAGCATAATCTCACTTGATTTAATCTATAAGCAAGCAATAGGGGTACCACCCCACACTTAGTTTTGTTAACACAAATCAGTGAGGTGAAAGTAGTCGAGCTACTCAGATTTCGTCGACATACGTTTTAGGATTGTATTCCGACAAGAAAATCAGCAATGCATCACTTACTTGCAGCTATTGGACTACTTTCATGGTAGATATAGCAACACTACTACATAGGGGTTACCACATGGAATAGTTATTCTTACAACAATCACAACCTCTTATGCCGGTAGGCACTATAAGTCTTATCCCGATGGCCGGGATAGTCTAACATGTAAGTATCCAAACAACAATCTTAAGCAATGTTCATAGCCATAGTTATTCCGTAAATATCATAACAATGATATTGAAACCAAATTCAAGTCAGAAACAAGTCAAGATTTTCCTACGTATTTGTTCACACACATGATTTTGTATCAACTATCCAAACAAATAAACATCACCAACAATCTTATACGATTTAGCAATTCATAATGGACATAGCAACGTAGTACTTACGAGAAATAAATGAAGAATAAGAGAGTACTTACTTTCTTGAAGCTTGTGGAGATGGTTTTGTGAATTGGAAGAGCAAAAGAAGAAAATTTTGAGAGGATTTCGATGTATATGCGGCGCCCTTAGGTCAATTTTTAGTGTGGTTGTGTTGTAAAACTAAGTCTCCTTTATATAGGAAGAGAATGGGTCGGGTTTTGACCCATTTACAATCGGTTTTGGAGACAAAAATACCATATATGCGGTGCATAATGCTCGGCATATCAATGACATATGCGGCGCATTGTCTATAGCATAATGAGACATATGCGCCGCATAGTCTATGGCATTTGAATACATATGCGCCGCATAGTCTATGGCATATGAGATACTGAGACCAAATGCCATAGCATAGGCGGTGCATAGTCAAAAGCACACTTAGGAATAGGCGGCGCATAGTGTATAACACACTAGATTCCGAGACCTTAGGCTATAGGATAGGTTGTGCA